>VXBC01010071.1:1241931-1333345 GCA_013399945.1 Ploceus nigricollis | reverse complement strand
GGCCGGGGCCGGGCCGGGGCGGTGCTTTGGGCACGGCCGCGGGGAGGGGCGGAAAGGCCACGGCGCCCGCCCGAGTTCAGGGTTCGCGCTCTGCGGCTTTGCGGTTTGTAGAAAAGCCCTTCTCCTAAAGCGGCCGCCACCTGCACACGTAATTCGGAGTGAAAACATTCACCCGCCGGCTGCTCTCATCGGGAGGGAATCAAGCATTGGTTCTCGCTCAAAAACACTCGGGGTGAGGTGGGGATGGGGCGNGGGACAGCGGCCGGGAGCGGGGCCCGGCCGGGTGCCAGCGGTTCCGTTAGGCGGGAGGCGCTCCCGGCGGGCAGGGCACGGCTTGGCTGGGCTCGGCTCGGCTCGGCAAAGCAAGGGACTGACGCGCCGCTCGCAGCCCGAGGCCGCGCTCCCCGTCCCGCCCCGGCACTCACGTCGAGAGCTTCCTGGTCCAGAAGAGCCCGCCGGGCCAGAGCTCCTGCAGCTGCACGGCGCGGGCCAGGTTGCCCTTGATGTGCTCCAGGAAGCGGGCGGCCTCTGCCTCCAGGCGCTCGCCATAGGGCAGCAGCTTGTTGTAGACGATCTCCTTCTGCGNGTCTCCGAGGTCTTTGCCAACCTAATTGATTCGGTGGTGCTGTAATTAGCCCCGGAGTTTGATAGCAGATTGCGCGGCTGCCTAAGAGGCTTATTTGAAATAATAACGCTAGTCAGGAGTGCAGAGCTCGCCCGCGGGCCGTGGGTGTGGGATAAACTGCTGAGGGATATGTGATAACAGCACTGATAGCTGTTATCTCCAGCTGTCCTAATATAATTGAATTTCCCCTCAAGAGTTACATCGTGACCGTACAACAGCTGCAAACTGATTAGATTTAGAGCTACTGACAAGGGCAAATCCTGTTTTCTATCTTTATGCGCAAACTAGCTCTGCTTAAAAAAAAAAAAAAAAAAAAAAAGACGGCTAACTAAATTCTGGAACACGACAGGGAGAGGAGAAAGGCCACAGAAAACCTAAGTATGACAGGCAAAGGCATCATAGCATCTTCCTGAGGAGTGCACTTACATCATCTACTTTCTTCACCCTCCTAAACCTGTACTTTTAATAAAGGAAGTACCAGGATTTTTAGTGTCCCATCTTTCTGAATGCTTTTCCATTCCTAGAAGATTTTGTATCACATGATCTTGTGGATCACATCTATGAACTTTTACATGATTACAAAATAGCTGGACTTCACTAAATTTGTTGCCATCTTTCACAGGGACTTTTGTCTCATAACTGCATGAGACAAAATGATAGATGAATCTCTGCCCTTTCTGGCTTGAATTAAAAATGAAAACTTGATCATGGTCATCTTTCTGTGAGGACAAAGTACATCTTGGTTTAGCATTTTTCTGGTGAAAACAGAAATAAACAATATGAAATGAATAGTTTTCTCACCAATTCAGTCAAGGATAAATTGGCCCAAAAGCTGTAATAAAAACCAATATCTATAGTTAGTGAAAACGGTAAGTGAAAAAATGTGTGCATTGAAATTGAGAAGTCTAAAATTACTTTTTTCTGTCACTTAGAGGCAATTCTTGATAATCACAATGGTGATTTGTTCAGACATTTCCAATGTGGGAAAAGTTTGTCAAATTTGAAGCATGCAGTTTGTTTGGACTTGGAGGGAGGAAAAATCAAAATTCTAGCCCAATTTTCTGAAATTGAAGTTGGCAGATACATGAAGAGCTTCCCAGCTGCATTCTGTTGCTTTGTAGCCATGGTATAAAAAATTATTCCTGCCCTTTCTAACCCAAGTTAAAACTAAGCCTTCATTTTTCAGGCAGTTTGGAATATTTGGCATATGAATGAACACCTCTGACCTCAGGGAGCCTGTTTTGTCTGAGCCAACAAGCTGCTTTCTCAGCTGTGGCCTCAGACACATGAATGCCTTTCACCAGGATTAAACACTCACCTTTTGGGGAAAAACATGTCAAGTTACGCCATCAGCACCTCTGACAGCCATCCTACTAACTCATCTGATCTCCTCCATTCCTGTTTTCAGAGTCTGAAACAAGGGGAGAGGAGATTCCTGCTCCATTCATAATTACAGTGGTAAGCATACCTGTAGTACTCGCTTTTTGAATGTATTTTCTGCATGTTGATTCATTTACTAATTACATTTAGTAATTATTAAAAAAAACCTAATCCTTTCCCCTCCCTGCTATGCCGCCATTCTGCTCTTTAAAAAGAGAAAAAAAAAAAGATACATTTTGCCAAGTGAGTCAAAAATAAATGTGTTGTTCAAGTTTGCAATATGTTTTGGCTGCAGCAGTGTGTGAGAGCACATTTGGTTCCCGAGTCAGATGATGAAGGACGGGGCTTTCATAACACAGGACCCGTCTGTGCCACTTCACATCAACAGCTTCTTCCTCTCTTATTAAGTAGGAGGAATATGAATTGCCAGCAACCCAAATATGGCAGCCACCTGTTGGTTTTGGCATTGCCTCCTGAGAGCTGATGGATCCGAGTGGAGTAGTTGTGAGAAAAACACAATCTTCCCATTCATGAGAAACTTTCAGTGCTGACAGTGGCGTGGGTCACGCTGGGGGTTGTCCACGTGTTCCCTCGTTGGGCGATGCCCGAGGGCAGCCAGCACCAGCACTGGCACGGGGATTTGGGAATCTTATTGCTCAGCCTTGCTTCCTGCTGCCTCAGCTCTCCAGGGACTACTTAGCACAGATGTTTTCCTTAGTGACCCATCTGTCCTTTTCCACCCAAGCTGGATAATTTTTGAGTGACAGATTTCTATCCATTTTTCAGTACCTGAGGCCCTTCCAGTACCTGAAGGGAACCTACAAGAAAAATGGAGAGGGACATTTCACAAGGACCTGGAGTGACAGGACAAGGGGGGATGGCTTCAAACTGAAAGAGAATAGGTTTAGATGAGATATACACAAGAAATTCTTGTCTGGGGAGGCCCTGGCATAGGGAAGCTGTGGCTTCTCCATCCCTGGAAGTATCCAAGGCCAGTCTGGACAGGGCTTGGAGCAACCTGGGATGGTGGAAGGTGTCCCTACCCATGGCAGGGGGTGGAACTGGATGGGCTTTAAGCTCCTTTCCAACCTAAACCACTGTATGATTCTACAGTTTGGAAAAGAATAGCCAATCCAACAGGAGCTTAATATTACCTGTATCATACCTGTCCTAGTCTATGACCCCCCATATCTCACAAAGCACTACTACAGGAATAAAGAGGAATAGCTGCTTTTTGATGAGGATCCTCAGGCTTTCCCTCAGCCCCATGTTTCTAAACTGGTCAGTCATCCAAAGCTGGTGCTGAAAGGTGCCAAAGGGGCAACTCAGAAACATCCCTGTCACATAAACTTCTATTTTACAGAGAATTTGTCTATGTGGGGGATGAGGGCAAGAGTAATTACAGCATCTGAATGAGGAACTTAAAGTTTCCTGTGTAGTATGGGACAAAAATAGGTTCTTCTAAAGTGTGATTCAGAGGAACTAATTTTAGGTCCCTAAAATAAGGCTGTCTAAATACTCCATGACATGTTTCAAGTTGGATGGGGAGGCGGGTTCAGTGTCACCTACAGCACATACGCGGAATATTGTTCTTTTTCTGCAATGTCTGTTTGGATCTGTGTGTTCTAATCTAAGTGGAACATTTCTGTTGAGCAGAAATAAGAGGCCCTTGTGAAGAGATTAAAGTGTTATTATGGGCACCTGTATAATTTTTAAAACTCTATTACATAGACAAGCCTGACCAAATAGGTGCAGCATTGTTATCCTTCACTTTACATTCCCAGTGGTTCTGTTTGTGAGAGTGAAATCCATCCTCAATTATATCCATTCACAAGATACTGTTTGGCCTCTGCTCTTTTCCAGCTGAACTTAGTGGGTTACTGTGCTTACAATGGACAGTCTTCGTACAAGAACAGGACCTCAATTCTTCTTGGTGAAATAAATTAATTTATAGCAAAAGTGGTTTTTCCTCTCCACTCCCTGGATTTGTTCTCTTTTGGTGCCTTATTGCCTAAGATTTGGAAAGCATAATTGTCCCAAATCCACAGCAGAGATTCTGCCTGTGACAGGCTGTTTCCTCTACATGTCTGAAACTCCCAAAGATATCCCTGGAAACTATTGTGCCTGCGGGGAGAAAAAGCAATAGACTTGAGCCTCTTTGTAAGAGGTTCTTTCCAAATTACTCACAGCTATTTGAAAAAAATAATAATTCCTTGGACATGACAGAAATGCAGCCAACTTTGGGGAAAGAGACATTAGGGTTATTTTTCTGTTCCTCTTGAGCCATTGAAATGGATTTTTCTGTTTCACTCCCTTGCCAAACAGAAACCAGCCTCAGAGGAGCATGTGATGGCAGTGAACTCACAAAGGTCATTCCTAGGGATTTTGCTGTTCTAGGAAATCAAGGAAACAGAGTCCCTTGGCAGCCTGCAGTCACTCACATAGAAACTGCTCATTATGGACTTGGGCATCTCATGCAGCTGCCCTGTGTTTGCCAGAGAGGATTGTGACACACCTTACCCCAAGTGCCTGGGTAGCTGATAATATTTATTGTTTTGAGGTGGCAAATGCATCTGTTGCAGCTTGGTTTGTCTATTCCTTGTCAAGATGAAAAATTGGCAATGTCTATTTAAAAATAAAAATTTAAAAAATATAAGGTCTTCTTTTCCAATGCAGGATAAATCAAATAACAACCAAAAATCTTTGCTCAGGTTTTCAGTCTTGTTTCAATCAGCATTCAGCACAAATAATTGTGTTTATCATGGCCATAGCTCAAGTAGTTGTTCAGGCTTTAGTTCTGTGGGTGGATTGTGTGTTCACTGTTTGGACATGTGCATCAGAAGTATTTAAATATTTATGAATTCTGGAGAAGAAGCAATCTCGCTTAAATATTCCCTTAAGCAACCAATCCTTTCTCTCCTGCTAAAGAATTATCTATCCTTTGCTTCTGGCTGAGTGGTTTTGTGCATAGAATCTACATGGGAGACTTTTTGGCACGTTTCTAAAGCAGCAGCTTCTCTCACGGGGTGTGTTAGGGAGACAACCAGCAGATTAACAAACCTTTGGGAGGATCACGCGGCACAAATTCGGAGCTCTCTGGTGTTCATTTGGTCTAACCTGGCATGTTGTTTATGTCTATGCCTTGGTAATGTGGGGATAATAAGTGTAATTATGTCAGGGGCATGATTATGGTAGTGCTGGGCCTGCTGACTAACACCAGGATTCAAGGAATTGTAAATTGGTTTGTTATTGTCCCAGGTATCCCATTAAGAAGGATTCAAGGTGAAACAATGACTGTAAATTAACACTTCCTTACAACCTTGGAAATATAACTGTCAGAAAGGCCATTTGGGATAGAAGGAATGTTCCAATTAAAGAGCACATGAGGCCTGTAAATTCAGGGATATCCCAGGGAGAGGAAGAAGTTGCTTTTGCCACATTTGCGTGTTGTGAAAGCTGAACCTTGCTTAGTACAAAGGCAGCAGCTGCCCTTCTGCTGGGCAAAGCACTGAGAACTGGGTGAAAGAACTCACGGGGTTTAGAAAATTCAAGTGAGAAACAGAATCTGCCTTGAACAAAAAGAGCAGGAAAAAACCAGCTTGTAATCCCCAGAGAGGGCTCTGCAGGACAATCTGGTGGGCGTTCACTGTGGCTGTGATACCACTATCTACAACCCCCATGTGTTTTCTTTTTCAGTAGCATTGCAATGGATGGATACAGAGCCTGATTCATGCTTTCTTGGCTTTGCCAAATGCCTGCTCAAATCCTGTAGCCATGCTTTGAATTAATCTGCTTACCCAAAGGCATTGCTGGAAAAATGGTTGTCCTTGGAGATTCCAGCCCCCTTCGCCTAGGAAAGATAGAGCCATCAGCATCTGGAATGGTATTAGCAGGAGGCTTGACAGGCTCTGAAATTAGAAGGAACTGGGCCAGAATCACTCTGCTTACCCCTAAATATCCCCAGCAAATTAGCACTCTGAAAAGCAGGGAGTTTTGAAATGGGAAGTTGGGAGCAAAGTGAATTTGGGGTGGTGTCAGGGGTGCCAGAGGTGTTACCAAGTTCAGAGCACCAAGAGCTGGATGCGCACAGCACCTCTGCATCACAGCAGCTGCAGCAGTCTGAGCGCAGCCATAGCCAGCCCTGCCAGCCAGGGCCAGCCAGCCAGGGCACCTGACCTGATCCTGCGTTGCACGGAGCAAGGGATGGCATCCACCAGCTCTCCAGGGGCTTTTCAGGGAGCAGCTGGTACCATCACAGTTATTTTGTAGAGTATCTCCTTCAGGTGCCCTCACTGTGATTTTTTTGAAGTTAGATATTCACTTAGGTAGTCTTATTTTCTCACTAGATTTCCAGACTCTGTGCCTTTTTCTCTCTGCAAAGCTTTCTGTTTTTTTATTTCAGGCTGGCCTCAGTCTTTGCTGCGGAAATGTGCAAGAACATTTTCCTGTGACAAGACTAAAACTCAGAACTAAAGAGTAAGAACTGGGCGTGCATACAATCTTACTTCCCCCCTGCATACTCACCATTTTCTTAGTTCACAGACAGACATCCTGAGTCACAGGCTATTTTGTTCTGTTTAATAGTGCTAAATGGGTTTTTCATCCTCTCATTCATCTGCTTTTTAAGCTCATTATGTTCTGGCCTCATGTTCTGCAGCAGTAATTTCTGATTCATGCACAGTGTGAAAAGTTGTTCCCTTTTGATTGTTGTTAACTTTTTATCTGGGAATTTTTTTAGTGCCCTGAGATCTTCCATGTGAGAAATAACAAGGCCTCTTTGCCATCTATGATTATACAGACCTGTGTGGTCCACAAAAATTGTGCTGATTCTTCCTGTTTTATCAGAACCACTAAAGTTTCTGCTAGGTTGGATGGGGAAAGTGCCATCAAGTTATAAAGATGGATGACAGCATCCACTAGGACTCACAGCATTTCTCCTTTCAAATGCAAGAGAGCATCTTTCTTCACCCAGATGCTGACTTTCACCAAATTTGTCACAAGTAAATATCTTTGAATCATACTTTTGATGAGAGCCACCACATATTCAGACTTGGAGAACGAAATCCAGAAGTTATCCAATTCCAAGTAGTGAAGCAGTAATCAATTTGGTGAGACTTCCTCTGATGGCACAGGCTGCACTAATACAGGGCAAGATTCTGAAATACTCACTATTTTCTCTTTGTTGCTTTTGAGAAGAAATAAAGGTCTAATGCAATTAAGGAGAATGAATCAAATAGTTTCACAGAGCTGCAAAATGTAATGCTGTCAACCCACCTCCCTGAGAAACCATTCCTTTAGCAACCCACGCTCTTTTGTGTGTTCTTAGATCTTCTGTAGAGCCCCGAATCCTCCCTAAATTTGACAGCATTGTTCTGGCAGCTGTGGGAAGGGTGATGCTTAAAATTTCCTATGTTTCAATAGGAATAAAAATTTACTGCCTTAAATGACCACATCTCCTCCTCCTCCTCAGCATGTGCAAGAGGAGAAAACATAGCAGTAGAATCTCAATGTTTTCCTCAAATGTTAATGAATTTGCTGTGAATGGATAGTTCATAAATCAAATGTTGGATCAATCTGTGTTCCTATCAAAACAATTTAAATGTAGGCGTTATAGTAGGTGGGTTTGTGTTTGGATTTAGTCATCAAGCCAAGACTGACTTGACCTTTCATGCCAGCAGACAACTGACAGACTTAACCCCAAATTCTACCTGATTCCTGTGCTTTGGTACTGAATAGTTTAACATTATCCATTACATCAGTTCATATACTCATGTTTTAATTCCCAACATTTTGTAGTTTAAAAGAACTTTGCAGCTATGATGCAAGTTTCCAAGGCTGATTTCCTCATAGCAAGTATTTATATTTACCCAGTGGTTTAGTTTCTTATTATCAATTCAGATTAAAACTCCACGACTACCAACTAGGAATGATTTACCTGAAAATTCTTTCTTTTTTTTAATATATCAGTGAAAATACTTTTAAAAGCTTAATTTAGACTGAAAAATTTTGAACTTTGTTTTCATGTGGTTTTATTGGTGGAGGTTTAGAAGTTTATTGCCCAACTTAAAAATTAAAAACTTCTTTCAGAGAAACAGTCAATAGGTCTTCATGCCCTACAGAATCAGGCTATGACACAAAAATAAAAAATAACACAAAATCTAAACAATATAGTCTAGCCAGAGGAAAATAACAGTTTCACAATTTTGTATGTGTCACTCGTGTCACTTTATGTAAGCAGTCTGGGATTTTGGAGCACGAGGGACAAATTTAGCTCCTGTCCACACGAGGTTTGGCTGCACTCCTGAAATCTGATCTGTGTGGGTGTGACTCATACCCTGCAAGACTCTCCCCTTGCTCAGGGTTCTTCCCACACGGATCACGTCCCTGGATTTGGATCCTGGAGACAAGTGCTGTAACCAGGTCACCTCCCTGTGCTATGGGCACGCTGGGGATTCAGCTATAAAGTCATTAATCACTCAACCACCAGAATAAAGCCCTCGAAGAATCCCTCTTTGTGCCTGTCTTGCCCTTTAGACCTCTAAATATAATCTGTAGTGCTAAAAAGAAGAAAGTTCCTGATAGCCAGTAAAGAGGAAAAACTGGGAGATTAAGCTCTCCAAAAGGTTTCAGTATATTTAGATATTATGTAAATAAGGACTGCAAAAAGGTCCTGAAGAAGCTTGTACAGCTTTGAAGTAGAGGAAGCAATCCCCTTAATTTTCATTCAGAAATGAGGAGTAAATGCAATTTAGGAAAAGAAAGCATTCTATGGGAATGAGGAAAAGAGGAAGACTAGTGAAAAAGGTTAGAAGTTTATAATTTTGCCTGAAGAAGAAAACATAAAGGAACAGCAGTGCATTATCCTAAAGGACAGAAAAATAAAATCTGATGTGCATTTACCATTTACAGAAAATAAAGGAAAAAATGCTGGAAAGGTGAAACTAAGCTTACATGGCTTCCAACCTTCTTCCCTGATATTCCATGCTCCCTAGGTAACAGCAATAACCTGGCAACAGAAGCAGTATCTTTATTATTTATTTATCTGGAGCCTTTGGTATCCTTTGGGAAACACTCATCAAAATCATCTGGAGACAGTTTGCAAGTGTACCAGGTCTAGAGTTTGGTTCAGATAAACAGAGCTGCACAGCTAAAGATACATCAAGAAACTTTTATGATAAGAAGTAGCAAGAGAGAGACATGCAATCACAGCAGGTTTGAGGAGGAGCCAGGTTACCTAAAAATGGTGCAAAAAAATAGGGTAGTTACAAGGTGAAGGATGAATCAAGACAGCAAGGTGGGAGGTTATGTGCCTGATGGGGTATCCATGTGAATGCCAAAGGCAGTCATTTTGGGAGTGGAGACATCAGGTGTGTGCAGTTGTGTGAGGTGACAGCCACACACAGAGATAGCAGGAGTAGTGCCTAATGAAAGAACCAGAAAGCTGGTTTCCCACCTATTCTGTGCCAGAGATGAACAAACAGCATAAATAAGGAAGCTACAACTTTCAAATGACCAACCCAAAAGCTTAGTAACTGAGATGCTTTAATCAAATTGCCTTTTATTGGTACTGGCCAGAGTCAAGGGCACCAACAGCTCCTGACCCTCCCAACCAGCCTCACCTGGGACCCACCCACACCCCCTCTGCTCTTTGGTGCAGGAGCTCTACCTAAGCTGAGGGCTGAGCAGAACTCCTGCCTTTAAACCATGGGTGTGTTCAGTCCTGGTTTTACCTGTGGTTCCAGCCTGGCTTCCTGCTCCTGGAGGGATTCTGCTGGCAGCCCTGTCTCTGCCTGCCCAGGTGCTGTGGGGCTGTTGTCACTGACAACAGTCAGCGCCAAGGTTGCTCCTTGCAAAGCCCTGTTTGTGCTGGTCCTGGGTGTTCAGCTGCAAGAGCACTGCTGTTGGGTTTTGGTGTTTTCCAGTAATAATAATTTTTACTATACCCTTTTTCATGCCAGGGCTAAAGAACAGTGTTGTTGGAAAGTTTTACTGTGCTTGGAGTGAATACTGGGAGGTTTTTAAAGGCTTTATGCCCAGAGGAGGGGCAGAGGGCCTGGCGGTGAAATGTGTTATTGTTATTTTTACAACTGGCTGTAGGTTTGGGAAGTGCAGCCAACTGGTTCTCCTTAGGCTAATGCCACCACCCTGGAATAAACAGCTGGAAGTGGGAGGGAAATTCAGAAGTTCATGCAGGCTGCCTGCATTTTTTGGTAGCGTGTGCTAAAGCTCTGTTGTTAATTAGTGTGTTTGAGTAACCTTTGGTTTCTAATATTGATTACATAGGCAACAAAATATTAAATGTTTCACAGTATCACCTTCAGAAGTTTTCTGCTACTTGTCATGAAATAAGGAGAAAGTTGGACTTGTCTAAGGAAAGATGGACAAGATCTTATGACAAATAAATGAAATGTCAAAGACTGTAGTGATAAAAAATGTTGCTGCAAGTGCTGGAATCTGCAGGTAGCAAAGTGTCATCAGCACCAGGATAAGCTGTGCTTTCAAGGCTTGTGTGGCTTTCTATTGCAATAAACTCTACTATAAATCTACTTTTTTACTGGTCTTGCTCTTCACTGCTGCCAGGTGGCAGCAAATTACAAAAGATTTTCTGTGTTCTGTTCCTCTTTCTGTGGAATCCTCCTCTTTCAAAACAAAATGGTGCTGATTCCACATTAGAAAAATGTATGATCTCTGTGAAAGGCAAAGATTTGATTTAATGTGCTATATAGGTAAAGCAAATGAAGTTTTGTCCATTATGTTCCTATTCCCTGTCATACTGGAAGCTTTTTGTTTCTCTGTGAATACTTGTGTTCTGTGCTGAATTGAGTGGTTGTTTCTCTAGTTAACTTGTGTGTCTGGGAAAAATAATTCTGTGACTTTTCTAGGACTTTATTTTGAACCTCCCTGTAGTCTTAAGATCCAAACCTGTGAACAACTCAGGTTATGCTGTATTACTGTAGAACACAAGGTGCATGTGGATAGAAATTACTTAATGGAGAGAGCAAATAAAATTATTTTGATTTTTATTGTAAAGTAACTGTTAACCTACCTTTATCTGTTGGTGAATGACAGCAGAGTTCATCTTCTAAGGTTGGATAAATGCTGTTTCTAATGTAAAATTTTGCCTGAAAAGTGTTTTTTTTTTTTTTTAAAAAAAGCAAATATGGTGGGGGGAAAGTTAAACTTCAAGAAAACACAGAACACACCAGAGAAAAACCTTTGTGGTGTGTTGCTGGAGACTCAACCTACTAAATAATCAATTGTTGACTTGTTTTTTTATCTGTAGCATATAGACCAAAAAAATCTCATGATGACAGTTTTGGAAAGGTGTTCTAATGAGAACATAAGCACTACTAGATACTGCTGAAAGTTGAGTGAATTGCTTGCATAGAATGAACTTGCTTTCTCTGGGGTCTGCTGCTCCAGCTGAGGAGTCTGGCATTTGCCCCAGCACATCGCGGGGGGTGAGGGGGGGAGAAATGGGCTGTTCAAACTCTGGGTGAAGTTTTTTAAGTCATGTGGAGGTTGGAGATCTAAGTTGATCACTCAGCCTTATTCAGGGAGGGATACCCAAGACAAATTTGAGGGTTTTTTCTCATGCTTTAGTTTTCAACTACCTAATTTTCCACCTTACCAGGCAAAATTACCTCCGTTCGGCAATGTATGGAACACGCTTTGTTTTCAATGATTCCTGCAAATGCCTGTGAAAGACTAACGCTGCTCACCTGTGCCGTGGATGCTGGCGACTCCAGGTGTGTATGTGGCAGCACCAGTCCTGGAGGAGGAGATGGTACCGTTCGGACATCCGCTCTCTGAACATATTTCTAATCTGAAACAGGGATGGGAATGACCCCTTGCGAGGGCTCTGTAGGAGCCGCCCCTTAGGGCTATGGGGCCGCGTCCCTCACGGCGGGAGCGTTTTCCCGCCCTCGGGATCATGGGGCGTTTCCCGCTATCGGGGTTGGGCGCTCTCCCCTCACAGAAGCAGCGATGCTTTCCCTTGCAGGGAGAGCTGTGTCAGCCCTCGCTGTCAGGTGCGTTTCCCCTCACAGGAGGAGCGATGTTTGCACCTGCCGCTCTCGGCTGTTCTCCCCTCACACTCGGGGCTCTCTTCGGGGTGCCGTGCCCGCCCCATCCGCACGTGAGGCGGCCGCTTACGCGGTAAGCTTGAGCCTCTCGCGCTCCCGTCNGCCCGTCCGCCGTGCGCTGTTTCCCGGAGCCCCCGCGCCCGCCACAGCGGCTCTTCCTTCGCTGCTGCCATGTCCGCCCCGGCCAAAGCCTCCGGCGTACTCAAATCCGTGGATTACGAAGTGTTCGGGCGGGTGCAAGGTAATGGCGGGCTGGGGGGCGGCTGCCGGGCGAGGGGCGCCGCGCTGAGGCGGCGGCGGCACCACTGCGCGTGCGCGGGGTGGGAGCGGCCTGAGGGGAGGCGGGAGCCGCCGCAGCGTTCCCAGCGGGACGGGAGAGTTTTTTTGGTTGTGTGGTGGGATTTTTTTGTTTGTTTGTTTGTTTTTAAATTTTAAATAGTTGTAAATATTCCCCCGCCCTAAGGCTCCGCTCCCCCTGGAGCACAGGCTGTTCTGTCCAAAGTAGCTCCCATTCCGCGCACTCGCGGCTTCTGTCAGCGCGGGTGTGTGGAAATGCCCCTCCCGTCCTTCCCATTCACACACCGCGGCGTTTTCATTACCACCGAAATACATGAATGTGTGAATACAGTAATCGTGTGACGAAGGGAAGGCTCAAACACGAGTCCGGTTCTGTTTCCCTGATATTAACGTCACTGAAATTTCCGTAGTAAAATTGTTTGTTTGTTTGTTATGTACTTGATGTACTTGTATGGACATCATTGCTTCTTTATATTAACTGAAATTCCTACTGGTGATATGCTTTCACAGGACTTTAATTGCTTTCTTTTTTTTCTTTTTTTAGGTGTCTGTTTCAGGATGGTAAGGCAATGCTGGATTTGCTAGCTACTTTATGGTATAATATTTCCAGTGCTAAAAATAAGGCAGCAGGTCTGTGGAGTGTAAACATATCCAGCCTTTGGTTCGATGGTTATGTACTCTGAGTAGACTTTAAATGGTTTTATGTTGAAATGGATTTTTAGAAGCTTAATAATGTATTACTTGTGTAGATTGTGATTTGGATTACTTATGATGTAACAGCCACAAGAATGTTTTAACACCTTAATCTTTAGAAAGGTTAAATATGAAACAAGGTGTTTCAGTTTAATTTTTCAAATGGCAACTTAGTGCCTGTATTTAAGGAAGGTTACTGGGGAAAAATGTGCTGCAAATAAGCACTTGGTGGCTCATACCCTAAGCAAGTGACTCTAGCAGCTCTGAAGTGCAGCAGGTGGTTTTGCATTTCACAGAAACCCATAAAACAAGAGGACACAATTCAAGTAAGAATAGTGTTTTTGCCTCAAAATAGTGCCCTATGCTTAATATTAAACCTGAGAGATTTTATGTACAGTTTGTATTGTGAAATAGTGCCTAGTGGAAATGAACAGAGGACTGCAGTGGAGTTGGCCTTGAATTTAGTTATTCTGTCAAGAAGAAAGGATAAGTCCAAGCTTGCTGTGCCTTGGTTTGAGCTGACCTGAAGCTGTGTGAACACACAGCTCAGTGCCAGTCCTGAGCTGCTCTGCAGTACTGGGGAAAAGGTTTGCAGCTGCATTCCTGTGCTTTTGGGCAAATTAGTTTGAAGAGGCTGCTCATAATCACCTTGGAAAACACTCTCCATAGTTAGCACTACTTTTTCATTGGCTACATCACCCCAAAGCACATTCTTTCTTTTGCAATGGGTCATACAGACCTGAAGTTTGGCTCTTGATATTTGTGAATTTCATCACAACTGCGTGGCTGGGAAACCATAATTTTTAGGTGTTGCAGAAATATGCTTGTTTTTTTCTAGCTATTAGATTATGGCGTTTGCTGTTGTTTGTCAGTAGAAATGCAGCAGCTGGGGGTAGGATTTAAAGGGTTAAAGTCAGGTGGAAAAGATTTGAAAGGGAACTGGGAAGTTTGTACATGTAGCAGATTTAATGAGTTTACAAACTGTGGTGATTGAAGGGTCAAATGAGCAGTGATAGGAGCTATGGAAAGGAATAAAGTAGGTACAAGGGAATGGTGTGGGATTAGTGGAGTCCTTTGTCATCAAAATCTTATTCTTTTTGGAAAATGAGCTGTGCCTGCTGCAACTCCAGAGCTGCCAGGAACATCTGAATGCCTGAGGATGAGCATCACTCATGGATTTTTATTTTTTAAGTGTAGCTCTTACAGCTGGGCAAATGCAAGTGGGGGGTTAAGTGTTCTGTCTGTGGTGTCTGTGCTGGCACTGACTGTCCTCTTTCATTATTTCCCAAATCAGTACACAGAACAGGAAGCCAAGAAATTAGGAGTGGTTGGCTGGGTTAAAAATACCAGCCAAGGAACCGTGACAGGCCAAGTTCAGGGCCCAGAAGAGAAGGTGAATGAAATGTAAGTATTTCTGTGTTTGGTTTTTTTTTTCCTTACTCTCATTAAAGTCATTTACATAAGTGTTTTTAATGCAAAGTGGCAAGTAGATCTGTGTGTCAGTAATGTGACAGTGTTTTCATTCAGCTTTGGAGGTAAGGAGGTGCATTCTTTGGGCTGTGAACAAGTCTTTAAGCTTGAAAAATACTGTGTTTTCATTTCTAGTGTCACACAGTTTGTTAATGTATTTCCTTAACATCCTCATTTCTTGTGAAATGAAAAGAAAGTCTTTATTCATGTGACTAAAGGTCTGGTTTTTAATTCATCAAAACTACTCTTGTTAAAAAAAATAGAAGAACTTCTTGAAATGCTTTCTCAGTCTGTGCTTAAAAATAGTTTAAAGGATACTTGGTTTAAATATTATGGTTTTTTCTGATTAAAAAAAAAACCTCCTAATACATAAATACACATTTCGGCCAAGGCCTGCAGCCTCTGCCATTTGGAAATGAGTTTTGAAGTATTTTGGTGTCTTTTAAAGAATGGGTAATAATTTTCTTAATGAGATTGCCAGTTTCCAAGAGCTTAAAGCTATCACTGAGGAAATGATGCCTGGACAAACACAAAGCCTGATTGAGTTACTTACAACTATAATTTTTTGCAAGTGTATACAGGGAGACTGTTGGGAACTTTAAAAAAATCCTTCAGGGGTTTGTTCTCTCAACAAAGAATGAGTGAGGGCAGAACTTTCCTTTTCTAGATGGGAAATTAGCAGTGCACATTCTGCCGACACTTTCCCATACAGGAATTGCTTCAAAACTGAACTTGGATTAAGAGAAGTTGACTTTGTGCACAGAAAAGTGTTGTACATTCTAGTCAGGAGATTAAAATTATTTCCAATAATTTTCCTTGGTTTTGTGCTTAACATGAGGTTGCTTATCTCGGGCTGCAAAACACTTACAAAGCCAGAGAAATATCAGGTATTTTCTTGTATCAAGTTTACACTTACTTTTTTGAAAGAGTTTGTTAATATCCAGATCTCTTCCTGTTTTGTAAATTTCTATGTTGGTGCCATGTTTTTATTTAACTTGGAACACGAAACTGACCACGTAAGAAACCAGGGTTTGTTTTCTGTTTATTGTCCTACTTTTTAGTTTAAAAACACAGATCCAGAGGAAATAAAAAGTTGGTTTTGGTTGTTGCTCCTTTTACTTGTATGGGAAATCAATGTGTTCCTCTGATGTGGGAATAATGTGGCAATGTGAAGTCAAAGTGTGGTTTTTGATGCATGGATTATTAAATTTGGGGTCCTGGAGTAAAATTCTGAAATAGGGAACGTTTCCCTTGTGCCTTCTGTGCTCTCCAATGTATGGAAAAGGCAATGAGTTTATTTTTAATAAACAGGCAACTTCACCATTAACTTGGTGAAGTTGCATATGAAAAGGGAACTCTTGTGTGTAAACTGCTCCTTTGAAAGACCCTTATTTCTCTTTGGTGGTACTAGTGAATAATGGATCAAAATGGTTTTTTCAGCATTTTTTAATAATGCTATGAATTCATAATACTGTGTTCTCAGACTTCAATGTTATTTAAAATGCTGTTTTTAAAAACCAAAACAACAAAATGAGGATTGCTTCTCCTGTAGGAAATTGATACAAACCAATAACCCTAAACAGGTATTTGTATTCCAAATGTGATAAATCACCAGAAAAAAATTCCATTACAACTGCCTATGCATATTCTGGTTTGTGTTTTAGCTTTTCAGGATTTAAAGACACTGTGATGACACTTGTTAAAAATTTGTAGCTCCTGCATGGTCAAGGAAACCAAACACTCTGCAGAGGAAGAAGTGCATGAGTCAATAGTCAGATATTTCAAGAAAGCTTCCTGGTGATGTCTGTTACCCTGTGGGAATCTTTCCAGAGCAGTTTGTGCAGTGTCATTTAGACCAGTATTTTCACACTTGCCCCAGCTTTTCAATTAAACATGAAGCACAGAGCAGCTTAAAAATGACATGGTGATGGTAATAAAATTTGTCAGTTGTTTTGCTGGTTCTGGGTTTCTAATGTTAATGTACTTTAGGGGGAAGTAGTAAAGGTGTTTTGGTCTGTCCTAAACAATATTTGTCTTTTTATGGTGCTTAATAGAATCAAGAGTATGGACTAAAAGGAGTGGGATGCCATTGGAAAGTACGGATGTCCTACAAGTAAATAGGCAAAGCAGTGTAGGAGGGAGAAAGAGGAATAAGGGTTTGAGAGGACGATAAAGAGAGGGAAAGTGTAAAAAAATTGGGAGAAAGCCCATGAGGCTCTCCAGTGTTGCCAGAAGCATGGAGTGACTAACAAAGCCTGCCTTTTTTCTGGAGCAGGAATGCAGCAGAGCTCTAACCCAATGGTTTTCCAGCTGCTCCCCATTTTCTGCCCCTTCTTTTTCTATTTTTATATCAGTAATTATATTGGGAGGCACAGCCACAATATATCCAGTGCATGCTCAACCTCAAGAAGCATTGGCTTTATATAATTTATTTTTTTGTGCAGGTTGCAAGGTAAGATATAACTTAGGAGGAACAAGAGGATGAGCAGACATAAAATGTAGTCATGCTGAGTTACTTTGGAAGGTGCCATGCAAAATAGATTGTTCTGGAGCAAACAGCTGAGCAGGGGCCTCCTGCCTCTGCAGAAAGCATTGTTAAATTTTAAATAAGTGTGAACAACTGGGGCCTGGGAAGTGCTGCATGTGCAGGAAGTCATATCCCTGATTGGACCATTTATTTAGTATTGAACATGGGTATGAATTTCTTTTGAAGTGCTGGGAGGCTGATTCCTTTATATTCTGTGGTGCTAAAATCTTGATCCCACTGAAAACTGGCAAAATATACCAACCTCCCCAAGCCTCAGATTGCAGGGGAATGTCACTGAGCTGTAGGACGCCCAAGGGATAGATGAGCACTTCTGGATATTTTCCTTTCAATTTTGCGTTCAGTTTGGTTTTAATGAAAGCCCTCTAGGTTCTCAGGGATTAGGTGACTTTTATGTAAAGTATTTTAAAGCAAATTTTTAAATTGGGAGATCTTGGAGAATGTTTTAGAGGGTGTTTTTAAGAAGTCTTGAGAACCTTCTACCTGTCAGCTTGTTTTGGTATTTGGTTTTTAACTCTAGATGGAGCTGTTAGTTCTGAAGATCCTCAACCATTCATGCTGTTTGCAGGAAATCTATTTTTAGACTGTTATGGTAGAATCCATCTTTTTCATCACTGTATTTTATAGTCTTGTTCCCTTTGCTGCTTCTGCTCCACACAGATCACACCCCTTATCCTTAGATAATAAAAGCTCATTTTCAGAGAGTTTTACCTGCCAAGTCCCAAGAGAAGCAGAGCTGCACCATTTCTGTAACATAATAAGGTTTTATGGTAAAGTGGAGGCCTTTTTTTGCCAGCCAAGGTATGAACTGATGATAAAAAATGGGGTAGAAGAGTGTAGTCTGTTGTTTTATTTAATTTTTTTCCAGGAATACTGACACCACAGGATTTTTCATTATATTATCTTGTGCTATTTCTTCCACTTTACCCATTAAATAAGGTTGGGGCCTGCGTAGTCATGGTGGTTGTTGCCACAGCAACCTGCACTGACAGGCTGGAAGTTGCTTTCCTGGGGGAATTTTTTTGAACTTTGATGACAAATTGCTCAGTTATCCATTAAAAAGGGAAGATAAGAGTCTTTGTAGAGTGCCAAATTCAGAAGTTACTCCAAAATCCAAGGTTTCAAATCAGGCTGACACCTGAAAATGTGAAATCTTATGATATTTTTTAGGCACAAGCACATAACAGCACAGTGAATGTTCTTCCCGTCTCCAGAGAAAGGCAGAGTTCTAAATATAGATGGCTTGTCTTGGAAATGGGTTTTAATTAGGAAACTAATGCTAATTTCATTTGAATGTTGTAATTTTTATTACCAATGCCAGTTAAGAAGAATTAGCATTTAACTGACACAAGACTTAAATTACTGTAGTAATTTACTACTGTAGTGTATAAATGTGTAGAAAAATCTAGATTTTTACCATGCAGAAGAGGAGAATGAAACTCTGTACTGTTATTATCATATTTGTCATTGTTTCAGTAATCAGGTGTAGCCAAGGTTGCAGTCTGTACCAAGTGACTTTGAATAAATACCTTTTACCCCA
The DNA here is from genome assembly GCA_013399945.1 of Ploceus nigricollis. Classification (NCBI taxonomy): domain Eukaryota; kingdom Metazoa; phylum Chordata; class Aves; order Passeriformes; family Ploceidae; genus Ploceus; species Ploceus nigricollis. Next base: position 1,314,710 of record VXBC01010071.1, on the reverse strand, counting down.
ATATAATTTTTTAATTGGTTGCAGGGAATAACCCTTAAATGGAACTATATGCTACTAAAAATACCTGTGGGGAAAAAAATTCTAGGTCTTAATACCCAGTTGATGTTTAGTTATAAAATGAACAGATTTTAGTAAGTGTTTTGAGATTTTTCTCCATTTTAAAAGGAGATTTTAAAAAACATTTTGCTCAGACTAGAAGTATTGTTTAGGAGAAGAATCCTTAACACTGATTTGCATGCGGACTTGTCGGTGAGGCAGAGATGTCCCCCAGTAGGATGGCTGAAATACTCCTGGGATGTGCTGTTCTTGGGAAGCTGACAATGACAGGTTTTAGAGAAAGGACAGAGTGAAATGAAATTAAAAAATGTGTTTTTTAATATTTTTTAAACTTTGTTAAAATGCTAACTGGTGAAAGGGGTTAGATTTGGTCTCATTTATGATGTTAATGAAGAATAGTTTTTACATTAATCACTGCTGAAGGTGATTTACGGTGTTTCAGTGAATCAATGGCAAATGACAGGAAAATATTATAGGAATTTTATAATTCAGTGTAACTCCAAATATAATAAGATTATGTTTTTAATGTTTGATTATATTTTTTGTTTAAAGGTAAGACTAATATATACTGGAAAACTAAATTAGGCTGTAACTTTTGTGGGTAATAAAATGATAAATGTGATTCTTTCTCTTTTCATATTGAATGTTTGAGGTATTAATTTCTTCTCTATAATTATTTATTGCTTAAAATTGACAGTCTAAATTGTGAATTATTGTAGTTATTGGTCCTGTAAATGAAATTTACTGAACTGTTACTGATGATGGCCTGGGAGAAACAGGAGTAAACCTTGTTCTTTGGATTTATTTAGTCATATAAAATTAGATGAATGAACTAATTAATTTGTTGTAGCAACTGTGCTCTGTTTAAAAGCCAAGGAATGGGTCAGGTAAGTCAGAACATGGAGCTTTTGGTTACTGAGGGTAAAGTGAGTGAGCTATTTATCTGAGGGAGAGCTGCATGTGCTTCAGCACAAATGCAAAGGCCCAGTGGCTCATCTTGTGCAGTGTCCTAAGGGAATTCCCCTCTTCTCTGTCCCTCTGGGGCCCAGGAAAAGACTGTTTTCCCTGTGTGCCCCCAGGGGCTGAGGGAAGAGGTGTCCCTGTGCCCTGAAGGTCACCCAGCCCACCAGTGACAGCCAGAAATAGCAGTGGCCTCCTGGCACGGCTCCTCTGCTTTCCACTGCACTGGATGTGCCTGTTCCCTGCAATGCCTTAAACCACAAAAGCTTTTAGCCATGCTTGGGTCTTTCTGGATATAGAATAGTGCCAAAAGAAAAAAGTTTTCCACACCCCTGTTTCTTCTGCTGGAACATAAAAATAGCTCTCTTGCATGACCTTGTAGATTCTTTTTTACAGTAGCTCTGTGGAATTGGAATTCTTTATCAAGTATCTGCTTCTAGTTCTTCTTATCACTGAAGTGTTTTTGTTTATAGAGCATTTACCAGATATTTCTGCATGTAAGCAGGTCTGAATTTCTAGGGTTTTGGCTCTGGAATAAGCAGTGTTAGTGTTTGCATTGTCTTGGAAAGCTCAGAATGGGATGTTGGGCAAGATAGTTCACTTCTCTCTTGTCTCTGGTGGATGCTGCATTAATGCTCCCAAGTCCTTTAGCAGTGTTAGGAACGAAGATTGAGCTTCCTATGGAATTCCAGACTTTTATTGGCTTTGCTGATGGGTATCTCTGGGAACACTCAATTCCAACATCCTGGCTGCACGGTTAGAAGCAGGAAGGATTTCAAGGCTGTATTGGATTGTACTGTAAACACAGGCAAGTTGAGCTGTTGTTTGAACACTCAATTTAGGCATTTTACTTCATAATTAGGACTCATGTACCTTTCTTCCACACTGGGAAGTCAGGCTCCTTTTGGCTCAAAATTAATCTTAACTAAACCGTAATAACTTTTCTATGAAGGATTGGTTGAGCTTTGTGGGAGACTGATTTCAAAATAAAATTTCTGATGTAATGCATGGTTTCTGCTGGGAGCTTTTTGTTCATTTGAGCATTTGTGCATTCTTTAATGCTGATGTTTTTTATTATTTAGCCACATGTAATGCGTTTTTATTTCCAAAGTGAAGGTGTTCTGTTATTGCTGATGCAGTAGGATGTGGTGCAGTTCAGTGCCATTCGTTTGGCTTTTTGTGCTGAATAAATTGTTTAATGTGTCTTTAGTGTTCCACCACAACACTTAGAGAGACATTAATGAGTAAAATTCAGCTTAAACCAGGATTTTTAGTGGCTTTTGTTATTTAGTTTAGCAGGGTGCATAACTGTGCACACAGCCAAAAATAGATCTTTGGCAACAAACGGGTAATTATCAATAAAAATGTGTACTTAGTTTTGGTTTCCTGGAAACCTATTCCGGATGTGACACTTCAAACAAGTTCTGAAAATACAAACCAACTCATGTGACTCTTAAAGAACAGCTTCAGAACTGCAGGTTTTTTTGCTTTCCCTTTGGTGTGCTGATATTTGAAAATTTCCGAGCAGGGAACAAGCCTGTTATGACCATTTTTCTATATGAAGGGTGTTATTTTGGGTCTGGAGATTTGTGTGTTTGTAATCCAGAGGAGAAAACATTAAACTAATATTAGACTTGCATAATGTGAGGATGAGAAGACCTCTGTGGGGATGCTGCTACTGTCCCCAGAAGGGGTGCCACAAGTGGGCAGATATTCAGGTGAAGCTGCTCCTGGTGGGAAATCTGGAGGGAACGTTTTCCAGGTGTATTAAATCTTGTGTGTAGTACAGGAGGAGCTCTCCCACAGGAATGCCAAGGTGTATCCCAAATGGAAAACATTTGGCAGACTTAACCGGGAGCCCTGTGCTGAGGAGGTGGATTCAGTTCTGAATTTGCTGGTGTAATTATGCACGAGTCATGGGTCTTGCTGCTGCTGATCTTATCAATGTTGTGGTGATGAAAAGCATCTTCTCTGAGATTTCAGCACTTCCTCAGCCAGGTGAATGTAGGACTGGAAGCAAAGTCTCTGCTCCTTATGCCACGTTGGCCAGAAAGGGAGAGGAAGCTACTTCCAGCTTTTATGGGAAAAGATCTCTGAAGCCTGTTGATGTTTTGTTTTATTCCTTAATTACTGTCGTTCTGCTTTGGTTCATTGGCAAGCTGTGTTCAGTTTATTTACCATGTTTTTATCAAAAATGAGTATGTTTCACACTCATGTACTTGAGATACACCATTTGCCAACAGCAGAAAAAATTACTTCTGATGCTGCTTTTCCCTCAGCCACTGTTGGAGCATTGCAGCAGCAGAAAAAAAGTCTCTCTGGGTAACTTAATTATATAACTCAATTTTACCTTGTTCTTTTTCCCCAGTTCCTCCCTCCCTCTACTCCCTGGTCTGACTCTCCATAGAAATACAATGTTTATTTGTTTAAGATGGTGCCCTGAGATGTTTCCCTTGAGCTGTGCTGGCTGTCACCAGCTATCCTGCAGAGTTAATATTAATTTTGGTGTCTTTGTCTTTATGTGGCCCCTCTGAGGGGGGATCCTGAAGTCTCTCTAGAGAGAATCACTTGGAGAAGTCCCTGTGTTTGGTCTGTCAGCCTTTTGCTCTCCGGCTGATTTACTGTGGTCACTCTGTGACTGGATTAGAAGCTTTCTTTTCAAAGCTGGTTTTCTTGGAGATGTTTTTTCCCTAGCTGGGGTGAAACAGCTGGCTGGACTCATCTATAATGAATGCTCTGCTTGTGTACCTTCATTACTTTCCACTGATGTTCACATTTGTGCTCTGCTCTTGTGATGCTTTGGGCTCTTCCTGCTGCTAAAGGAACAAAGGAAATCAGTCTGCCAAGTGTTCAGAACTTCATGGGGGGGTGGGGGGAAGGCAGAGTTTTTAACTTAGGAAAAAAAATCAGGCATTAAATTTAATTAATGCCCGATTTAGAACTGGGCAGCTGATACTCAGTTTGAGCAGTTTGCTTGAACTCCCAATGGACATTCTGGTGGAGAGGATCCTGGGCAAGGAGTTTTCCTTCCCTTTTTTTACTCTCTAGAGCTGTAGAATTTTAATACATGCTAGAAAACAAACCCATTTGGAGCAAAATCCCAATCCATTCCTGTTTGCAGATCTCCCAGCAATTGTTTAATAGTGTTTCATTCATCATACTTCTGGATGTGAGCTGGTTTGGTGTACCATAGAGGAGCTCACCTGAAACCGTCACACTCTATAAATGCTGATCCTGAGCCTCTGTCCCTGCTCACTGTATAATAAAAACCCTTCCTTGAAATTAGATTTTAATGTCAGTGCTAGGAACTTTTCAGGCAGCACAATTCTACCCCCCTGTTGGTCTGGAGAGGGTTAAAATAATCTTTAATTTTAGATGTTTGGTGATTTGCAGGGTAAATTTTAAGAGTTTAGGGAAATGTTTGGCTGGGTATTCTAGGAGGGGTGGAAAAAAGGAGCTGCCTGCAGCCAGTCTCAGGTCTCCCTGACCTGCCCTGCTTTTCCAGGCTGTGGATCCAGGAGCTGGAGCCTGGAAATGGAGGTCTTCCTTGGCAGTCAGAGGGCTGCAGGGCTCCTTTGTTGGAGTGAAGACTCCCACCAAACTGCAAATTCAGTTCCTTTTGGATGCGAATCTGTTCAACCTACAGCAAATGAGTTTTCCAGGGAGTAACACCTGTAACCTGTCTCTGGTTGCGAGTGCACGCAGAGATGGAATTTGCTGCTGCCGCAGATTTCTGTTGCCTGTGCTGCTCCCTGCTTTGCTGGAAAAGTGCTTGAGCAGTGTCACTCCACCTCAGGGATGGGAAAACACCTTTGCTGTTCATCACAAACATCACTCCTTGTGTGTCTCCCTGTGTTTTAGAAAGCCTTGGCTGGGATGTGATCAAGATCTAATGGATTTCTGTGTTTTCCAGATTTGTCTTGCCCAGCTCACACAACGCTTGAGCGGGTTTGTGTCAAGCTCAGCTGCCAGGACCTGCTGTTACCCAGCCTGGGGTGGTTGATACTGTTACTGCGGTCTGTGATGTCCTAAATGCCAAATCAGCAGCAATGCAGTGCAGCTTCAAAAACTAGAGTTCATATTTGCTTTTTGGCATTGTAGTGGAGCTGAAATTGAGAGCCATGAAGGGACTATCTAAATTTGGAATGAGGGCTTAGACAAAAATTGGTAAATGCTTTTTTTAAAAATTCCTAGTGCAAATATGAATTAAAATTGAAGATAATTTTGGTGAGTAGTTACACATGGATTATTCCCATGCTGTATGTGGAGGAACTAGGGCACAGACCAGAGTCGGTACAATCTCTCATGGCAAATTTGTGATGGAGCTGAGAGGCAGTGTGGGAGTGTTGATATCCAGTCCTATGCAAATCCTTGGAACAGAGTTTCTTCCTGTAAATTGTTGGGGCTCTGTGCATTGGTTAACTAATGTCAGTGAAGCACTGCCCAGAATTTCAGGGTGTATTATGTGCTTATTTAATTTCCAGTAACTGCTTTTGGATTGCTGCAAGCCCCACAGCTGCATTATTGTATCAGCTGATTCCTCTGGCCCAGATGGAGGTGTTGCTTTCTGCCAGGTCCAGAAGAAATCCATCTTTCAAAATGTTCAACAGTACAATGAAGAAAAACCTGATAGGCTGGAGTCAGTCAGGACCTCATTCTGCTTTATTGACATGAAATTCCTACTACCAAGAAACAGATAGTAAAAAAAAGGAAAAGAGCCAGAGAATGAGAATGTGCTATAGGTTTCCATTTGTAAATTAGTACTGAGGGGAGCTGATTGGCTCAATTGCACAGAAATTCTGGTGCTGACTCTGGATTCGAGTTGTTCCCTATTCCTTTCACCACTCTGCTCTTTGCTCTTCTGAATCTGTAGTTTAAAACAAAACAAAACTGTTCAATTTTCCTTGTTAGTAGCTATAAAATACAAACATGCCCTTTGTAGTTCTCACATACCAGAAGTGAAGCAATTGTTACATGCCAGCTGGCTTTTTTTTTTTTTTTTTGTGTTAAATGCTAGCATTAATAATAATTAATTGGATAATTACATAGAAAGTTTCATTCTGGCTCATGTCCATATGGATAGTATGGGCAGAAAATGCAGTGTGGAGTGGAACATACAAGCAATTAATTGTTTCAGTGAGTACTTGTAAACAAGGTCAGCTCAGCAGGCATCCAGGAAATCTCTTCTGAAATGTGATGCTGTCTTCATTATCCTTTTAGAGGGTGTTGGTGTAGGACCAGAACAGCAGCAGGATTTCTCTGCCATGCGCTCTGACTACACACAGCAAATTTTGGAGAGCTGGTAGACCCAGAGATGGACATTAAAAAACCCCAGACCTGCAGTATTTTATTAGAACTGTGTATTCTTCTCATTTGAAAGCTGCTGTTTTGCCCGAGTTTAGTCACAGTTATGCAGGCTAAAAAAAATCTATTCAACTTGGTGTCTGGTTTAATATTTTAGCTAATATCAAGTGGGATGTTTCTGGTTTGGAATAATAGGAGTGTGTGGAAGGCTGACAACCTTGGTCTTTACTGAGTCACATATTCTGAGAAATGCTAAATATTTTGCTTGGTGTTGTTAAATAGAATTAAAAATCATCTTGGGTTTTGTAGTTGTCAGACGTGCAAGTCATGCCTGCTGGAGACCTGGGAATTGCCAAATCTGGAGCACATGGGGCTCAGGCATGAAGCAGTGTGGTGATGGCAGAGGTGCCTGGGACTTAAAATGTCCCCTGGTCATGTGGGATTGATGTGGGAGGGGATGCTGGAGCTCTGGGATGGTGCTGGGACCTGTGCTAAAAATCCTTCCTGCTGGAGACCTGCCCAATGCCTTTGCCCTGAGGAAACCACTCTGTGTTATTAGCTCTCCTCTTCCTAATTATCTTCCCAAATGGAGATAAAAAATGAACTTAATGGCTTTAGCTGGAGTCCTGCATGGAAATTTGTCTTCTCCCAAGGGGATCAAGTCACTGAGAATGTGGCTTCTATAGAAAGGCCTAGAAGAGGTCTGTGTTACCATGGGGTTTGAAAATAGAACTTCCTGAAATTCTCTAAATGTTTTTCCAGCTGATGTGGCTTTCCAGAAGGATGACCTTCACCTTGAGATGGATGGCTGAGTGCAGAGTCCAGGTGCCTTCAGTGGGATTGTGCTTGTGCATATCTCCCTGACTTGTTATGGGAAACACTTCCCTCACTCCTCTGGCCTGTTTAAATCACAGTGCGTGCTTTGAGATGTGAGGGACTGGACAGAAATAAAATATTCTTTGTTTTGGGCCAGATGATCTGTGCTGCCTATCCCAGTGTTTCCAGGGAATAGCAGGAATGGATGTGCCAGAGCACTGAAGGCAGGGACTGTGCAGCCTCTTGGGTTATGTGGGGTACTGTCCAAGGCAGCCAAGTGTTTGTTTGCAGGGTGGTTTTCCTGGCAGGCAGCTGTTTATTGTGGCTGTTGTTAGAGAGGACCTCAGAGGACAAAATGGGAAAGGACAGAGTTTGTAGTCAATGATGTGTTGATGCCAATGAAGTTATACCTGGTATGCAGCAAGTGTTAATTTTGAACAGCTGTCTTTAGGTAGGAATAAGTTCTCTGATCCACACTCTTAAAATAAAGAATGGGCATGTTGTGCTGGTCACAAGATTGGGCAAATCCTCCAGTGGAAGCTGGTGTAGAAAGGGACACAGGTGCCACAGGGTGGAACACACAGTTCATTTCCAGGGAGTGTTGATGCCACTTGTTTGGAGCTCGGTGGTTGGTAACCCTGTTCTCAGCCTGCCTCCGTACTCTTTGTGGATCAGCGGGGAACGTGTGAGTGGCTTTTGGAATTCATCTCAAGGTCACCTCTAAATACAGAAGAACAAAAGGGAAGGACTGTGATATGTTTCCCCCCTAGTCTAGGCAAGAACAGAGTATCCTCTGTATGGCTTTTATACAGCAATCCTGGGATTTGCTGAAGAGGAAGGAATTAGGTGAAGTATTCTAAATGCTGGATAAAAGAAAATATTAGATCTGGTTCTGTAACCAGCTCAAAAAGCAGAGAATAAGATGGGCAGGACAACCAGGTACTTCTATTTTTGTTGGTGATTCTGACCCTCTGCAAGAGAGGGAAGAGCAGCTGTTTCGACACCAGCAGACACTGAAATCTAGGAGCACTTTTGTGTTCTGGCTCCATTCCAACTTGACAGGAAGCAAGATCCTCTGGTGGTAATTTAAGTTGAAGTTTTGGTTATTTTATACCACTGTAATGTGGCAGAGTGACTGGATGACGAAGAAATTCTGTCTTGATGGCATTTAAGCTGTCTAGTGATGAATAAAAAATAAAGAAAGCCTCAGGAAGGGGGTTTTCAAATCATATGGGTCTTGATGAAAAGATTTTTTAAGAAAGGTTAAAAATTAAATTCCTTTGGGAGAAAGGTTTATAACTTAAGAACTTATGCCAAGAGGGCTGTTGTTCTAGCAAATAACTTCTGATGTATTTCAGTTGCTGAATAAAAAAAAGTCTAGAAAGGGAGGTTAATTTTAGCTAATTATGGGGAACGTGGTTTTTAAATCTGTTTTCAGGCACACCGATAATATTTAATTCACTAATGACTCAATGATAGCATCTTGATTGACTGCATTGCTAATTAAACATTGTGACAATGATGGTTTTCACTCAAGGCCCAAGGCCTCAGTACAAAACTACTCTATAGGAATTTAAATTCTGTTTTAAATAAAGGTTTGTAGCCTTCCATGCATTGTTGAGATAATGCTGAAACCCAAAGGCAGGCAAACATCTAAATTTTGGTGTAATGATCTCAGATTTCAGCTGGTCTCATGATTTTTTGGCAGTTGGTTAATAAGTGTGAACATGAGGGATTATTACTAATCCTTAGTGAAAAGGAGATAGTAAGAGTATTATGAATAATTTCCAGGTATTTCGTACTCTGTTCAGGTTCATTGCACACTTTGCTGTTTTGGTGTCTAGTTCTCCTAATTAAAAAAATGCTTTAAAAACCCCAATTATGTTCAAGTAAGGCCATGATATATTTAAGTCTTACCTTTTTTTATCATGCACAGTGTGATACTGATGACAAATGAGAAAAAGCAGATCCTGAATCAGTGATGGATCATTTCCTGCAGTCTGTCTTTGGAATGTGGAGGTTTTGTATCTTAGCAGGTAGGGATGTAAACTGTAATTTGGACACTCAAGGAAAACAGAACAAGGGTTTTGTTCCAAAACCATGTAACTTGCCCTTGTTTTCAGTGTATTTCTGCAGTAGTTACCTGGGGGTAGTCACAGAGCTGTGTTGGGCATTTCTCCAGTTAATTTCGTGCTGTTAGGTTTCAAGTCCAAAACAAAAAACGGACAACATTTGGATTTTTTTTTTCCTTGCGTTCTGCCTGTTTGCACTTTCTGAAAATCCTTAGCTCGAGGAGCAAAACTGGATGCATTTGAGATTGGTAGGGTCTTTGGGACTGAGCGAATTCTCCTTAGCTTATCCATCAGAACTCTGTAGGGTTTAAGAGGTGCCAAGGAACTATTTTCCAGCTGACCTGCTGTGTACAGTGTCATTACTGTCAGGAAAGTTTGGTTCAGAGTGGAGCTCATTCCTGTGCCCCTGCAAAAATGGCCCTGGGAGCAGCCCTGGTTTCATTTTTCCAGCTGTATTTGCCATTTCCAGAGCTTATCCTGAAGTCATGGCTCACCTCTGACTCATTGTGCGGAGGTTCCCTGGAGTCCTGAGTTTTCCTGAGTCAAACAACCCTTGGGTTGTAGCTACAACAGCACAAACTGTCAGTTGTGTAATGATTAACACATTGGGTCAGTGGCAAGCTGAGGAATTGTATTTATTTAAAAAAAAAAAATTCACCTTCACCATCACTCAGGGCAATAGGGTATCAGGACACAATGAGTCATTTGGTTTGAGACAGAGAGATGTCCTAATATTATTATGGAAAATGAGTTGTGAATGAGTCAGGAACTGATTGGATGCTTGTCTCTCAGCTTCTAAGATGCTATTTTTTAGATACTGCTTTTGTGAAATTATTACACGCAGGAACCTGAAAAGAGGGCTGAAACAGCCAGGAAAATGTGGTGAGGTCCAAAATCTCTGCCAATGCCACCAGTACTGGACAGAGTAAAAAGGTGATGAACTCTTGAAATTTCTTTAAAATTTATTCCTTTGAAAGGAATGAAAACATCTTTGCCCAGAGATATTTAGTAGGTGAAATTGTAGGATCATGATGCTAACACAAGGGGTCAATCTTCAGTGGAATGACTTTGAAAAGCCTTTTATTTATCTTTACTACAATATATAAACTTTCTTTCCCTATTCATTGTATTAAATAACACACTTGATTAGGGACAATTTACACCTCTCCTCATTAGTCTCTGGGCCTGCAATACAGAAATGGGAGTATCCAAGATATCTTTCAGTCATAAATTCTAAAATTAAACCATGCAAGCATTCTGCCTTTGTCTCTAGCTCTTCACTTCACCTTATCCAGAGGTGGAAGAAGCTTCTCCTTGACCAGCTGGCCTGTGTTCCTCTCCCTTGTTCTCGCTGACACACTTCATTTCTGATTTTTCTCATTTGCTATTCTGATTCACTGCTGACGTCGCAGTTCTTCTCTGCTGGAAGCTATATTTCTTCAGTCACTGGTCCAATGTTTTTGGCTCTGTGTAGTTATTAAAAAAAAAAGGTGCTTGTATTTGGAAGATTTGATTCTTTTGTCATTTAAAAACTATCTTTTAAATTAATCCTTGTTGATGTGGCTTTGTAGTTCATTGTTTTTACACTAGATGTCAATCTACATGCATATGTGGAAGTTACTATTTTGTGCCTTCTAGATATTTCTCTCAGCAACTCCCCTAGAAAATGCTGCTTTCCATCTGCTTTGCAGGGGAATCAATGCCAGGAGAAAAGGGATGAGTTGAAATATTGATTTTCTTTTGGTGGCTGATGTTGAACAGGACTTTAGCAAATAAGACAGCAGTTTTGGGGTTGTCAAGTGTAATTAAAATCACTTCTTTCAGTAAAGCTGGTTGACAGCTTTAATGGAAAATAAAATTTCAGCCAATGTAGAAGAACTTGATCCAGGTCTTATTTCTTGATCTTTCCCCCTTTTTTTCAAACAGCATTCAGGGTTTGATTGAAATGAAATCTCTGAGTTTAAAAAAGCATTTCCCATCTTGCCATTGCAGACCCAGTGCTCTAATGAATTGTTTAGGAATAAATGGAACTAATTCCTGCTAGGAATGCAGAACTCAGTGAGTTACGTGGAAGTTTCTTGTCACGGAGCAACTAATAATTGTTATTAACTGCTTTTTAATATATAACTCCTCATTAAATTAACCTCTTCCCTCGAGTTACAGCTTCAGTTCTGTGATCTCTTCTGCTTCTTCTGAGAGGCCCCAGAGTATAGAAGCTTTTTTTTCCTAGTCAAGCAGTGTTTAAAACTTATTTTAATTTGTATTTGTGGAAGATGAACCAAGATGATGTCTTATGTTATGCTGTAATCCTATACTTTATTATTTTTTAATTCTTGGACTGTGTATCAGTACCTTATTAATACAGTTTCCCAGGATTTTCTTTAATAGATTAAAAATTCTGGTTTTGGTTCATTTTTGAAGAACCAAGCTAACTGGAACTTTTAGTCATTTGGAGAACTATGTTATTTAGAAATCAGTTTAAAAAGGGAAAGAATATATTCAACATGGCAGTAAAACAGAGAAGCCAGACAGAACATCATGGCTTGTTAAAATAAAGTTTTATAAGAATTTTAAATATGCAGAGACTTGAAGAGTTTGTNTTTAGAAATCAGTTTAAAAAGGGAAAGAATATATTCAACATGGCAGTAAAACAGAGAAGCCAGACAGAACATCATGGCTTGTTAAAGTTATATAAGAATTTTAAATATGCAGAGACTTGAAGAGTTTGTTCTTCTTCATCATGAAGTTGATTTCTGATGAAGAGTGAGACAGGCCTGAATTTCTTTAACTCAACTTTAACTTTTTAATTATTGGGAGGTTTTTTGATTCTAAAATATTAAAAGACTTTTTGGTGCCCAGTCCCACTTGGTATCTCAAAATGCCTTTGAACTTCTGGAAAATGTAAATTTCTAATTTAGGATTTTTGAAGGGTTTACTGAAGTCCTGGGTTTGTGACTGGAGGTTCCTGAAAAGTATATGGGAGAAGGTGACCTTTACAGTTATGCATTGTTTATTTTGTGTTATTTCATAGGGCTGAATATCTGCTCAAGAGGCATAAATTTGTGTGAAACAGCTGCTAAAAGTGGTGAATGTATATAAAGTAATAATTAATGAAGAATAATTTGCTTTACAAAAAATCCTTTTGATGAGCTGGGATGATTTGTATTCTCTAGCCAGCAACAGTTTCTTTGTCTGAAAGAATTTTGCCATAAGGGAAGTGTTTTGCATTCCTTAGCAAACACAATCTCTCCCAGGATTCACTGAAGTGCCCTGAAGAACTGTAAGTAATAAGTAATTGCTTGGTACCTGGAATTTTCTTTGAAACTGGATTTATTTTAAAAACATATCAGAGAAGGGTGCAGTTGGAATGTTGCATAGTAACATCATGGAACAGATTTAGGTCCTGTTTATCACATTTTACGTAAAATCCCCCAGCTTTGAGCTCTGTTGCTTTGGAGCAGCCTACAAAGTGATTTTTATAGAAACACAGGAGTGGAAAGTGTACCCAGTTCTTTGATTCTCTTCCATGTGTGAGGATGGGATTCAAAAGGAAAGCTTGGTCCTTGAGGGGACACCAACTGACAGGTGACACACACTGGAGCTGTTCTGTCTCTCCCTCCTATAGACTCCTCAGTGACCAAGGAACCTCCTTAGGAGGTTTGGGGTGGTGCCCTCATCCTCCATAGACTTTTCCTGCCAACCTGCTGGATATCAGCTCTGCAGAGGTCCTGGGGATCCTAGTGGACACCAAGGTATCCCTGACAAGCAGTGCCATGGGGGCCAGGAAGGCTGATGGGACCTGGGATGCATTGGAAGAGCATTCCCAAAATGTCAGGGAGGGAATCCTGCCCCTCTGCCCATCCCTGGGAGTGCTGTGTCCAGTTCTGGGATCATCAGGACAGGAGGCACAGGGAGCTCCTGGAGCAGGGCCAGGGATGGCTGCAGAGATGAAGAAGGTCCTGGAGCATCTCTGTGCTCAGGAAAGGCTTAGGGAGCTGGGACTCTTCAGCCTCCAGAGGGGCCCTCAGCACTGGGTGTCCCGGTCTGCGGGGACCGGGCTCTGTTCCAGGGGGCCCAGCCATGGCACAAGGTGAGCAGGCAAGAACTGATTCCACCTGGACAGGAGGAAGAACTTCTTGGAACAGTTTGTCCAGAGAGGCTGTGAAGTTTCCCTCTCTGGAGATGTTCCAGAACCAGCTGGATACGATCCTGTGTTGTGTGCTCTGGGATGGTTGTACTGAGGCACTGTGGTCCCTTTTCACCTGACCTATCCTGGGATTCCAATTCTGCCAATGTTGGTGCACATTGTGGCTGTTTTGAGCATAAAACCAGCGGATGTGGAGCTCAGGTGTTGTGGAGAGCTGTTGCTCTGCCTTGATCTCTGCAGATTTAGGCACATGTCTTGTTCATACTTACTCTTTGCCACATTTCAAAACCAATTTCGTAGGTTTCATCTGTCCTTTTTGCTGAGTTCCTAAGTCAGCATTGTGCCACCAAGCAGCAGAGTGCTGGGAACATACAGCTGTCACTTAAGGTGTGCAATGGACTCTAGATATGGCAAGGTAGCCTTGATTTGTAAGGGTGGTGAAGAGAGACAAAAAGATTTATCCACATAGAACTGAATGGGAATGCTACTCCTTACTCTGAGTTAAGTGCTCCCTGCACCCTCTTTAGTGTTTCTGCTTGGGTCTGGTGTTCAGCCAGGTTTCCATCAGAGTTGTGTGGCTGCTCCGTTTAAATGTGGCAGCTTTGAGCTGCTTATGGTTCATGTTAAAGCTGCAGCCACGCAACCATTTTTGTCCCATGTGCTTGTGGTAAATGTAATTGTGTTAAAATTATACATGCAGATAAAGGCCTGAATTGTTTATGCATAGTTTTCTGTTCTGGTAATTGATTATCCTTAGAGTTCTCCCTGTTTGTTTTCTAATTAGTCTTGTAAGGGTTGTAAATGTGTTTAGGTGGAATAAAGAGGTTTTATTTTCTGCCCTGTTGCTTCAGGGTTCAGTCAGTTGCTGTTTTCTGGTCACTCTAGCTGTGTATCAGTTGTATACCTGGGAACAATGTATGTAGTTTCCTAATAAAATCAGTGGTTTGTGTTTTGTGAAAGGTAGGGAATTGTCATCATGTTACCAGTTCTTAGGAGCCATCCAGCGTTTTGCATCTGTGAGTGCTGTGGTGTTTGGAGAGAATCTGCTCCAGCAATTCAGAGTGCTCATTCTCTATCTCTAAATACAAGGAGAGGAGTCAAAGTTTCATTTAACCAGCATCTACAACTTGATTAGCTGGGCAGGTTTTTCTGTCTGTGTTTTTATCATTTTGCTGCTGCTGCAGGAGCAAGGCAAAGCAGGATATATTAATATTTAATGAAATTTTCTGGATCTCAACCGTAATTGTGTTCTTTTTAGCTGGAGGTGTTGCTCCTTGAAGTTCCTGCTGGATTTCTTTGTCCAAGAAGCTCAGCCCAGATTTCACAAGCTGGTAGACTTAATCCTTGAGTTAGTTATATTACCAGTTGTTTAGGTCTATTTGTAGGGGATCAGACTCTTGGCTTAAAAATATTTATAAATTAATATACAGAGTAGAAAATTATTATAGTGGTTAGGTTTCCTAGATGGTCACTGAGCTGCTTCTTAACATACACCTTGAAGATGAAGGACCCTTAAGAACTGGACACATCAATACTTAGGAATTTTGGGGCTTTGTCTTGCAGTATTGGGAAAGGTAAGTAATTAAAAATGGGGTGAAAATAATGATTTAAAGCTAAAACATGGAGTTTTATCTGTTTGAGAGGGTTAAAATTAAGGATATGTCATAGTATTTTTCTATGTACTAGATTAATGTATGAATAAATGAGCAAAATTGCATAAAGAAGAGAAGGTTGTTTCTATCGTGAAGTCAAAGAAGAATGAAGGAACAGAAGGATTTACATCACAATAGTAGATCATCTGTCAATATTTGAATCCTGAACTTGTTTCCATTGTTTCAGTAAGCAAATAAATATGTAGGCAGGCCTGTGATGTCCTGTACAAAGTTTAAACCAAAACAGATGTTTTAATTAAATAAAAATCCTTTTTGCTGCTTTATATTATGGGGGAAAGTTTTCTCTGGTAAAGGTGCATTTCTTTACTTGCAGACACCTTCCTAATAACCCTTGTGCTGTTTGTCCTGTAGCAAAGGAGCTGGAGAGCCAAGTTCCATGTGGGAATTCTGAACTTGTACTGCAAGGTTCTGGTTTTATTTGGTCCCTACAGTCCACACGCAGTATTTCATACAAGGGCAGGAAAGTGGTTGATGTAATTTGAATTATTTATTTAATAATTTGTCAAATTCTGCAGCCAAATGCCCTTGATTGCAGAGAAAACTGATGCAGCAGCTCTGAATTAGGTTGGTTATGGCATTGTGTGTTTAATGCTTGGAATCAGCGTTACAGGTGTTCACTGGCTAATGAATTCCTAGAAGTCCTTTTTGACTGGGTTCTGACATCTGTTGACTTCCCAGTGCCAGGATTTCCAGTCTCTTGGTTTGCCTAAATAATTGAGTGTGTCTGTCCAAGAGGAAATGTACTCTGGTGATTGGTATCCAAGAGTTTGAGGGCTGGCTTGTTTTAAAACTGAATGTCTTTGGAATTGGAAACCTATATGTGATTGAGAATATATTCTATGTGGAGCTGTCACAGTCAAGATTAGCTTTTTGTGTATTTTTTACTCTTAAGTATGAATGCAAATTTGCCCTCAGTAGGATCTATTCACACAGTAGCAGCAGTTGTGCTGCTTCAGATTTGTTTGCATGTGTGTTTGCTGATGAAAATTCCTCCAGAGTAAGCAACCACTCATTTCTCCAAACGCAGGAGAAGTAATTCAGCATGATGTAAGAAATGGGACTGACTTTGCACTCGTGTCTTAGTGCTGTGCTGAATGAAATGGCAATTATTCCTGCTTGTTGAGATTATAAAGGATGAAATTATGTTTCTGTGCCCTTGGAAAGACTTCCAGTGATTCCTCCTTTTACTGGTACCCAGTCTGAGAGCCTGGAATGTGACTCACAGAGGTGATGTGCTCTTGAGCTCCTTCCTGATCTCAGTTTGGTGGTAAAATCTGTCATATCATCATAAATATTCATAAAACTCGGTCCTTATCTCAGAGTGGGAATTCCTGGAGGCTTTTAGTGCCTTTATCTGGAGGCAGATCTATGGTCAAGCCACTCTCTTCATCCCACACATGCTCTGTCCTGAATTTCAGTGCAGCTGCTGTGAAGTTCATATTTAACTGATATGATTTATATAGTGTTTGGACTGTTTTTTCTGGACAGCCAGGCAGCTTGTTTTTATAAAAAGCATGATGACATGAACTGTTCTGACATGAATTTTGTGAAATTATTTTTTCATGGCAGCTCCCCCAGTCATACACTGCTAGTGTTTGGAAGCTCGCATAATTCCTCCTATAAATTATTAATTTTGTTGTTTTGCTTCAAAGGTCTTGGTGTTGCCAAAAACTGAAAACGTCTTTTATTCTCTGTGCGCTTAGAAATGCTCAAATAAACCATGAGCAAAACCAAAGAGCCTGAGCTTGCCTTTTGAGAGGTTTTATTCTAGGAATGCCTCTGTGTCTTCTGTGCAAGGGTTTCAGCTCCCTGCCTTTGGAAGTCTTTGTCATTGGAAGCACCAACGAACTTCAGGTTGACTGTGAAATGAGTTGAGGGCTTTTCTGAAATACTTGTACATAAATTTCAGTAAAATGAACCACTAGTTAGATTTGTGGCTTTCAAGGATTTTTTTGTAGTTCTCAATTCACATCCCAACCCATGTAGCTCCTGCAGCAGCCAGACAACATGGGAAAGCCACAGGAACAACTTCAAAAAGGGGGAAGGGAAAAAAAGAAAATGGCATAAATTACAGAAAACAAATGAGATGTTTGATACTTCTTGACAGCCCCTGAAGCTTGAAGAAAAAATGGAAAAAACCAGGAAGATGGAGTTTAGGAACATATTTATGCTTTGCCAATAATTCTCTTCTTACCAAGCATCTCACAAAATATCAAAACCTGCTGTATATTAAGAAATTATGAGGCATAAACAACAAAATAAAAAAATTCTGCAAGACAAGATACTTACAATAATATTAACAAGACCTATTTGGAAATACTTAAACAGTATGAAATAGTCTTTCAAATATGGTTTATTTTGATTTCTTTCTTCTGTAGTTGTAGTTCTTTGTTTAAATGTTGTAAAAGCAGACATCAGGTGTATCTCCCTGTCCCTAGTAAGTGTTGACTTTAGTAGATACAAGATGCTGTTGACTTCAGTAGAAATAAGATACTGCCTTTAGTAGAATATTACTTTTATTCTGATCTTTTGGAGTCTGAAGCTCTCACTACCAAAATAATGTACTTATTAATGGGCAGATTTGGAATGAGCAGGAAAATGTCCAAACCCATGGGAAATGTAGGTGGAAAGATGAAACCAGTTACCCTCAATTATAATAAAATCAATCTGGTTTGTTTTCAGTACGTGGTAACTTCAAGTAGGAAGTTCCAGAGCTGCCTTGAGAAGCCAAGATTTTGGTATTTCCAATATGGCTTCATTTTGTTGGAAAAAAGATTCAAAGAAATCTATCTCTTGATTCATTCATTTTATCACTGTTGCAGATAAACAGGAGAATGTTTTTAGGTAAATACTCTGAAAATTAGGTTTAATAAAAGCATGATGTAGCACAACACTGAACAGCAAGAACACGTATCAGATCTCATTTCAGTACTTATTGAAAGCTTTGTTTAACAATTTTTTTGCACAAAGAAACATTGAACCAGGATACTTCTTTATGCTCTGATGGCTTCCTTAAATAGCTGGGAGCTTTAAGTGTATTTATTTTTCCTCAGTGAGTATATCCATAGTGACAGATCAAGGACCCCAGGATGGGCTTTGCCCTTGGCATGCTGTGGTGAAAAAGTATTTTCTATCTATTTTTTTTATATTAATAGAAAGTATAAAGCCCAACAATTAGAGATGTTGCAATGTAGACTTTGAGGAAATCAGGTAGCCTTGGCTGAGTTATATTTGGTTTTTATTTGATATCTCAGCTGATCTATCCAGCATCCCTTCTGTTGGAGTTGTTTGGGATCAGGGCTTGAATGGCTTCATTAGGGTGATGTTTTTAATATTTGCCTGCAGAGAGTGACAGGATAGCTTCATGGAACTTGGAAAGCCAGGGAGAAATGAAATTGAGATTAAATCTGCCAGAAATGGTATTTTGAATACAGGTGAAGTCATAAGAAAAACATGATAAAGGGGCAGTGTGTTGAAGAATGAAAGTTATTTTCTTACTGTAAGTGGAATACAGTTCCTTGTGATGTGACTGTAGAAAGGGATGTTTGCTTCCATGAGGTCCCTAAGGGACAGCCTGGCACATCCCATCCTGGAGCCCCTCCTGCCTCAGGCTGTTGTGTCTGGAGCTTTACCTCAAGGCAGAGCAGACAGAGGGTCTTGGGGGGTATATGATGGAAACAATAAATAATACATATCCTAGTCCTTCCTCTGCTTTCCAGGGAATATTGTGTGCATCCTGTGGATGACAGGTGCAGTGTTTCCCTGCCTTGTAAACACACCCTGCTGGATGCACCTCCATGCTCTGGTGTGTTGGAAATCACAAGGAACACTTGTCAAATCAAGAACAGAATCCCTGCAACATCCTTATGTTAATTTTTTGCTTTCTGCTTGTTGGAGCTATATCTATAATACCAAAAAAAAATAGAGCATTATGAAAATAAGTCTTGATAAAGCTCAAATTTTCTCAGCTTATAAAATTTAAGCAGACTATTAGCTAGTGGAATCCACTTGGTGTTTTCCTGAACACTTGTGCTCTCTAATATTATGTATTTAAAACATTTTCTTGTTGCTCTTATGTTCTGAAATGTCTACTATGTTATATCATAGTTGCTTTAAAAAAAGCAGTTGGAGATGGGAGGTTAAAAGGTGGGGGTGTAACTGCTTCCTTGGAAAGTGTGCAATTTAAATTAACAAATTAGATCACATAGTGTAAAATCAGGGAAAAAATAGAGCTGAGCTAGCTGAATGCTTGACAAAAAAAATTTAAAACTCTTCTGCAAACTAAGAATAAAAAGAAACCCAAAGTTCTTAGTTGTAGGCCAACCTTGTTAGCTTGTGAAATAATCCAACAGAGGCATTCTAGGAAAAGATAAATTTATGTGCAGTCACTGCAACACTGAAAATGTTAAATATTGGCCCTCAGACTTGCTCAGAGCTCTACAAAAGGATGCTTTAAAAGTGTTGATCCTTTCCTTTAAGACCTTTATGATTGGAAATGGCAACTTCTCAGTGAGCCTTCTATTTTTTTTTTCAGTCCTTTAACTATGCAAAGAGATTTGTAAAGTAAGGGGGACTCTTGAGGAAAATAGAATCCCAGTGGTGCTTGAAGGAATTGACTCCAGTTTGGCCTGGCATTATTTTTAGTTCTTGCATAATAATAAATTATTCTTCAGTGTGAGTGTCTCCTCTGAGGAGATGCAGCAAATGTGGAACTGTGGCTGTTGTTCCTCATGGCTTTTGTGTCTGGCTGAGCCTTGGGACTGCACAACAGGGAAGTGTTGTCTTTCAAATTCCTGACTGTGTTGGTCAGCTGGACTCTGGCTCTTGGATTTCTGCCAGGCTGCGTAAGGACATGGGTTTGGAGTAAAGCTGAGCTGGTCAAGTGTGATCATTCATTATGGTTCTGAAATGGCCAGTGTAAGGGTTTAATTAACATTTTGATGGGTAAAATTGGTCAGAGGCTGAAGTCCTTTAGTTCTTGTTCAATCTTATGTGGGTGGTGGGTGCTGAACGTTAGAAAGAGCTTTTTTCTTGTTGGTGCCCTAACAGCAACAGTTCCTCCTCATTGAAGCTTCCTGTGGCCTTGGGTTTAATAGATGTGGAATGGCAGAGAACCTTGAGTGGCATTCTGTGCAGTGGGTGGGGTTAGCCAAAATTCCCAGTCAGCCTGGGGAGCCAAGTGTCCCTGTAGGGGCAGACAGATTCCAGGGAGAAAACACAATGGGCCTTTTGGCTGCTGCTGGCTTCCTGGGATGTTTACTGCTCTGGGAGACAGGACACAAGCTTAACTGGAAATTCCCTCTGTCTCCTGCTTTTCTGTAGGTCAGTGTGGACATAAAAGCTTTGTTTGAGTTACTGGAATGGCTGAATTTGGGTTTACTTTTCACTCACTTCTTTACTTTGGAACAAATGACTGCAGTGTTGCTGAGATTTTTCTGATAAGATCTCTGAAAGAAGCCAAAAGTGACTTGCCTAACATGGCCTAAACAAAGAGGTATGCTGATAAGTTTTAATAAAAATATACTTATGATCTCATGTTGAAATGATTAAATCCTCCTTGAAGGTTACCAAGATGATTAACAGGAAAATGGACAACAGGTCTTGGCATTGTATATGACAAAACAACTCCAGCCTTGGCTTCTATCATTGTGGGATAATTCCTCCTCTTTAAAGTAATAGGTGAGGACATTTAACATAGATCAGATACCAGTATCAGAGTGGATTTGAGGTACATAGAGCGAAATTCTCCCCTGATGCAAACTGGCCATGATCACTTCTACATTAAAAAGCCTTGCCAATACCATACAGAATGTGATGATTAACACATAAGTCACTTTTCTCAAGCTTATAAATAGAAATTCACCACCAAAATGTGTATTTGAGGCTTACTCAGGGCCGTGTCCCACAATATCTGTAAAATCTCAGATCCTGCTAATCTGCCCTTGCTGTTGACATCCTTTCCAATATACCTCGAGGAAAAGCTCATTGTGGATTCCCAAGGGAAATGCTGCCCTTGAGTGCAGCAAGGAAGGAAGAAATATAAACAAATTAACAACATTAATCTGACAGCTGTGTTTAAAAACAGAGTCAAACACCAGTTTTGATTAACTACCTTTCTCTCCTTCCTCAAACACTTCCAGACCTTGTTAAATACCCGATGGGCTGAGGCATTCCTGCTGTTGGGATGCATGGAGCAGCCAGGCTCCCACACACCTCCAGGCTGCAGCTCTATTCTGGGCCACCATGCCCACGCCTCAGCAGGTCCCTTCGTTTCCAGCCACCCACTGCTTGGTCTGTATCCTTCAATCCTGCTGCTTTTGCTTCCTTGCTTTAATCCTCTGGAGTAACTCCTCACTTGGTTTAGATGTGGTGGGCTCTGGTGGGGCCATCTTAATAATGGGGTTAAAATTCCCCTCCCTTGCACTTTGTCTTGTTCTCAAATCCCAGTATTTCCAACATACTTCTTTGCCAGGGTTTTTGTTCTTCCAGCTACTTTTTCACAACAAGAAACCCTGTAAATTTTCTTTACAATTACCTATTTTCTTGGCGGGAGGAGCAGAGGTGTAGGGACAATAGGAATGGCTCTGCAGTAAGCTGAGGAGGGAAAGGTGGGAGGTGTCTTTATGCAGAGGAATTTTGGGTTTATAAAAACAAAGATTTTCAAGTAAATGTTCCTGGCCCTAATGATTACAGAGCAAAGCTTGAAAACCGTGGCTGAAGTTTTTTCCAAAAGCTCAGAAGCCAGACAGCCATGTAAGAGAATTCCACATTTCTTCTGCTAACATTGAAATATCAGGATTTATGAAAATTGGACAGTGCTGTTGCAGAAGGCAAAAATATTTTTGGAGGGATTTCATAAATATTTGCAAGGCTGGTCTATATGTTGTCACAGATGTAAATATGATCTTCAAAAAGTAACATTCTCTGCAATATTTATCCTAAACAAAGGGAAATAAAGTGTAAACAAGCCAGTGCCATTATTTTATCTTCCTCTAAATAAAAACACAGATTTCTCCTGTTCCACTTAAGTGACACTGTGTTTGAGGTGAAGAGAGAGGAACATATTCTTAATCTGTGCCTAGTTCCTCATGTATTAATGCTGAAGGGCATTTCCAGGTCCTCTCCTAGCACCACAGACTGTAACTTTCTCCATTATCAGGATAAAAGTTTGTCTTTTTGCGTACAGAAAGTGAACTATTGCAGGAGTACTTTTCATATTGTAAAGAAATACTTCAGAGAATAATGCCAAGCAAGCTGTTTATTTTAGAGAGATCTGTTTTGTAGCTGAGATTGGAGTTAAAAAATAAATATTGTTCAGGAAATCAGAAAGTTACTCTGTTATTGTAGTATTTCAAGCACAGTGGGTTTTAGGGCTGTGCCAATGTTATTAATTATTATTATTAATGATGGCACTTAGTGCTGTGCTTCAGTTGACAAGATGGTGTTTGGTCAAAGGTTGGAATCTATCTGGGAGGTCTTTTCCAACATTGGATTCTGTGATTATCCTGTGTTACAGAGATGTAACTCCTTAAATAACTTTTCCAGGGAGCTCTCCAGATACCTGGCCATTCTGCCAAGTTAACAGGTGCGAGTGTTTTCCTGCTTGGAATACTGTGCACAGCTAGGCTGTTTCCACAGGGGTATAAACTGGGATGGTGAAACCCCAGCTCTTTGGATGTTGTTTTCCAAGAACATGTGGAGTGGAAAGGGCTCTGTTGTCTGGGTGTCAAGGCAGTATCTTTTAGCAAGGTTTGTTTTAGTTAATGAAAGGAGAAAAGGGAAAGAGTGACAGATCAAATTGTTTTACGCTCCTAGGAGTATCCCCCATGAACATGGGGATAGGGAAGCTGTGTGGTTTGGTTGGGCATCTGTTTCAGGAGCACTGGCTTCTCCCCTGGACAGGGAGGCTGGGTAACTCAGAAATCCATGGTTATCCACAGTGGGATCAGAGCATGGCCAAGAGTGACTTCATGGACAGGCAATGTTTGGGTTGGGGAGGAACTGTTTACAAGGGAATGGAGTGACTGGACTAGGAGGAATGGCTTCAAATTGGCAGAGAGCAGGGTTGGGTGGGATACTGGGATGGAATTTTTCCCTGTGAGGGTGGAGAGACCCTGGCACAGGTTGCCCAGAGAAACTGTGGCAGTCCCATCCCTGGCAGTGTCCAAGGCCAGGTTGGATGGGGCTTGGAGCAACCTGGGCTAGTGGAAAGTGTCCCTGCCATGGCATGGGATAGGTTTTAAGGTCCCTCCCAACCCAAGCCATTCCATGAAGTTAAACATGGTCAGAAATGGCAATTTAGAGGTTAGCTCTTGTTGTGGATTCATTGGAGCAGTCACTTTGGGAATAAATCCTTTAAAACAAGAGTAAGCTGTATGGTGTCCTCTCAGCAATGTCCTCATTTGCTTCAGATGAGCGAGGGGGAGGGAGGCTTTGCACTCCTGAGGAGAAGTGGGAAGGATCAGTGAATTTTAACATGGATGCTATAAATGACAAGCTAAGATTCCAAATGCAAGTAATTGTAGCTCATCTCTACAGACATGAAGAGATCTGAGGTGAATGGGGATTGAGAAGACTGAGGAGGAGAGTGCAGAACCTTTTCTTCACTGTTGAAGATAATAAATACCTCTGGTAGTGATGGGATTGGAGATGACATTTAACTTCTAGGAAATACTGATTTTTTTCTGCTTTCTTAGTTTGTAAAAAATGTGCTTCTTCATAGTGCTGGTGACTGGGCTGTCACTTGAGCAGAGAGAGGGAGATGGCTGAGGAAAGTCCCCTCAATGCAGAGCTGAGCCCCAAAGTCGTTCAATTCCCAGGTATTGTCTCCTCCCCTCCCTGCTGCATTAAATAAGAAATAACACACCTGTCCTGTAAAGAGTTTCCATGGAGCTGGGTTGCTCTAACTGGATTTTCATAATTTGTGCTTCATCCTTATTCATATGAAGGAGGATATATGGAGCTGAGAGTGGATTGTTTGCTCTGATCAGAGTTTGTAGGTACTTCTTCACCCAGCCGAACTTGGGAGTTGGAAGCATCCAGGGATGAATTTTTATTGTGAAGGCTGGACAAGGAATATGTTACTTTTGGTTTTTTCCAGGATAAGCTCACCTTCAAAATGGGAAGACAAAAGGAAATAATGAACAAACTATCACATTACTTAAAAAACAATTTCTACTATTTTCAGGAGATTAATTCAGTATTTCAAATACATGTTCTTTCTTCTCACTCAAGGACATCCAACTATTAGAGACTTTTCCTGGTAAATAAACAAGAACCATTTTCAGTTTTTTTTCTGAATGTGAAACAAAAGGGACTGGTCTATCCTTAGGCTTGTTTTCTTCTGTTGAAATATCCCCTCTGTCTTGAGGCTTCCAGCAGAACTGGGAAGTTGTATTCTTCTGTTTTACTCCTGGACTCTTGTTCCCGTGTTATATTCCTTACTGGAAAGGCTTCATCTAAGACAGGAAGGGAGGTTGTTCATAATGTGCAGCAAAAAACAAGAGGTGTGAAGAAGTGGAAGCATCTGACAGATATTTTAATTTCTTTATGCTAAAATAAAGCAAGTCACACTTGGAACATGAGATACCTGGCTCTGGTTGCTGTTTTGCAGGAAGTTTTTCCATACAGAGGCTCTTTTTTATTGTTGAATTTGAATGCAAGTTTAGAACTGTATGTGCCAGTGATGAGACCCATCTGTGAGAGACTAACATGATTCATGGGGAAGTTATTTGTCTCTGGTAACTGGTGAAGCTCCTTGAGATGTTTGGCAGTGTTTTCTGGTGTCAAGAACTGCTTTTTAAAAAATCTTGCATGTAGGGTCTCTAGCAAGGTGTGTTTCTATATCTCAGATGTGATATACTGATTTACTGGCTCAAGGTAAGTAATTTCTGTGCATGAGTCTCATTATAAAGACATCAAAATTAGGTCTCACTGCTAGAATATTGCAGTTTACAGTGCTCAGTGGGATTCTGCAAAGGATTAATTAGCATAACTTTTAATAAGACAGCTCCTATTGTTTTCAAATCAGAATAAAGTGAATATTTATTTCTTTTTAATAGTAATCAGTTAAGTATCTATACTAACTTCTAATTAAAAACTTCTAAAATTATAATATTTGTGTGGAAATATATTTCTCCTTCAATAGGGTACAATAAAATACTTTCTCTTCTACTTCTGGGACTTTAGTACAACCAAAAATACTGACCACCTATTTTTTGTAAATAAACCTCTATGTAAGCACTCACCTGCTGCATTTCCAGTGTTTAGGTATCCAGTTATCCAGTATAACATTCAGTGTTTATTACAAATCAGTATTGCTCTGACATAATTGATGTCTTTTTGCTGGTTTTGAACTCATTCCTTTCCAGTTCCCATTCTTTTAGTTGCCAGCAAGGAGCAAACTGGCTGTTGGGATTCTGTTTTCCTGTCTCTTTTCAGTTATCAATGGTTTGTAGGTCCTTGCTAAAAGCACAGTATTGACTCTGCAAAGGTAATTGTACCTGTTGGAATACTATTAATAGTGTTTAGAAGGTATCATTGCAGTAAATCTGTTTTAGCCTTTTTGTCAGTTGTGTTTTTATGTAATATTGTGTAAATCCCCTGGAAACACTGATACCTTTAAAGAATTTGGTTTGCTTTTAAAGGGGAAAGGGAGGCAAAACAGAAAAGAACAGATTTGGGGTAATTTCCTTATTGAACAATGCTTTTTATGGCTCTTAAAAAAGTAAAAGTGAATGAAGGCATGACAGAATAACCCCCACATGTGTAGTTCTTTATCTGCCAACCCTCTCTTCTTTTTCCTGCAGGAAATCCTGGCTGAGCAAAGTTGGAAGCCCAAGTTCCCGCATCGATAAAACAAGTTTTTCCAATGAAAAGGAGATCTCCAAGCTTGACTTCTCGAATTTCAACACTAGATACTGACAGGAGAGCACCTCACTAAGCACAAAACTCTGACATTTCTGCTGCATGATATTTTCTGTTCCTCCATCAAATGTCACAAGAGCATTGTGATGCTTTTCTGTACTAGGGATAAACATAAATGCTCCCTGTTCCCACCAAGTAAGAATTCCTGGTTGCTGTGTTAGACATCTTAAACCATGAATGTCAACATTTAGTGTCTAAAATGCCAATATCTAATTTATTGCAGCTTTGAAAGACAGATAAAAGCTTAGAAGTGCTGGTGGTTATTTGTGCACAATGAGACTTGTTACATAAACCAGATGGTACCTAATCTTTACACTGTGAGTCATATTTAGATGAAAAATAATAAATTTATGTTCTACTGTTTGTAATCTCACCAAAAATTCATAACTACAGAACTGGAACACTTGAGAGTTCTCTGCAACAAGTCTGTTATAGACCAGGCTCTTTGTGATAATTAATAAGGTTATAGTGGTAATTTAAAATAAATATGTTGTTTCAAACTAGGATTATCTAACCAGCTCTGGTTTAAAATTCTCCATAGTAATTCAGATAAATCTTGTTCCAAGGTGATGAAATGTGTGGCCTCTCACCCTCTTTTTTCCTTGTCTACCTGTAGCTTGCATCCATGGTGACTACAAAGCATGTTTTAATCTCTTTGCTTTATTAATGTTCTCACTAAAATTGAAGATTTAAGTGATTTTCCTTATGGGTGTGTATTTGCTCCTGAGTTAAGATTGTGTGGTGGAACCTGCACCCACATCCATCATCTGAAGTCCATGGAAGTCCTGAGCCATGGGCTTGCAATAAATCCTGGATAAGTCTGCTCCGTTGTGGATCCAGTTCCCATATCCAGCACTGTCTCCACAGGCACCATGGAGTTAGTCAGGACTGGATCAGACCTAGATACTCACTCCTGCAGTGCTTTGGGCCAGGATTAGAACATTCAGGGAGACTTCATGAGGATACTGAAGCTGGTGTTCGCACTGGCTGCCCTGTCCCCCTTCTGCAGCTCATGGGTTGAATTTCAGGAAGGACATTTCCTAACTTAAGCACTGCACTTCTCCATCAGTGCAAGGTGTGCCTAGAAGGGTATTTCTGCTCACCACTAGATTGATTTTTCTTTGGACCTTTGCGTTAAGCAGTAAAATCTCCTTTCTAGAATTTGCAGGAGCTGCTTATGAATTGTTCTTTGATCATACACAAGCCCTCATTGTTGAAGTCATGGTCAATGGCTCTTGTTCAGCTGATGGTAAATGGCAAAGTTCAAGGGTAGCAGAAGCTCAATAACTGTTCCATCTTCATGGAAAACTGTATCCTGCCTAACAAAGTAGTTTACATTTTCCTTGGAGCTACCTGGCAGAAAATAGCCCCTTAGTCAAAAGATTTTCCAGCCAAGTGCTTTGCTCATATTTTGAGAAACAAGGAGAGAGGAAGGCAAAAACAAAGGAGTCATTGGATACAGAGGAAGAGCAGCCAAAAATTGTTTTAATGTGTTCCAGGAGTGGAGCTGGGTGCTCACAAGGACCTGGGGATTTTACCCCAACTCCCCTTGAAAGGCAAGGCTTGAGGAGAGGGAAGCAGCCATTTGAAGTGCTCTTTTTTTGGGGGGGAGGAAATGTGACGAGAGAGCATTTCTCTGTGCTGTAAATCATGTGTTGCTGTGTTCCTGAAACTAATGGAGCCTTGGCTGGCACTGTGGGCATTAATCTTCTCATTTTATTTAATTCTCAGATTCTGGTCAAGTATCCTGAGTCCAAAGCCATCCCATTTGTGGAAGTACAGTGTGTGCAGAACAGCAGAGCAGTGTCTCTAGATTTAATAAGAACATCATTGGTTTTGAGGCGCCAAAGAATCCCAGTGGTAAGATAGAAAAAAAAGCAAGAACAGTTGGATAGCTAGACATCAAAACTGAGTTGAGACATACTTCATTTTCTACTCCATATTAGTATCAGTCAGTTATGACCATAGATACCCCTGAATTTTATTTTTTCAAAATGCAGTGCAGCAAGAATGTATGATGTGTAGGCCAGCTTCATTCTTGCTGTAAGTGGAAATACTTTCCACTAAATACTTTCTATTTAAATAGAAATAGTTTCTATCTGTAGTTTCTATTCTGTTCTCCTAATAGTTTCTATCTAAAAAAGATTGAGACTTGGAAATAAATAGTGGGAACAGGCTTCCACAAGTTGTTGGTGCATTTTGGACAATGCTGACTTTCTTGAGGGGAAAATGTTGTGCCTGACTTGTGTTCTACTAGAATTTAAGAAAATTCACCTCATTAAGCCTGAAGGCTAGACATGTTAATTAAAATCAGAGTTTAACTCCTAAATGACAGGCATTTCAGAAATGTATGGGTTCATTTGTATTTGATTATAGAATAAAAAAATAAAACCTTGCCAAGGCCGTGAGCAGGAGAGCTTTGTGCCTCATCAGGAATGATATAACCTTGCAGAACAGGGATGTTCTGCTGGACTTGCTTGTTCTTGGTTTCTGTTTGGAGAAAAGCGTGGTGGCATCTCCTGCCATACTTTCTCTTAGGTGACACCAATCTGTCACTTCTTATTTTCTTGATGTCCTCTGGAGCTGCCTTGCTTGGATTGCTTTCTTCTTAGAAAACTGGGCATGTTTGCTGCTGGAATCCTCTTACTAGACAGAGTGAACTGGATTAGTCACTTGAGCTTCCTGATTAATGCATGGCTCCGTGCTGCTGCAAGCACTCTGCTGTGAAGGGAATGCTGCAGTGAGGGATGAGGGCAAACACTGCTCTGTGCTATCATTTATTTTTTAGAGTCTGTTTATACAAAAGCAATCCCGTAAATTGAGATTTCTGTAGTATCGTTCTTTCTTAAAGGCTCCTCACAGTCTGTTGTGTAGTGGGTGGAAGTATTAGGATTAAAGAGAGGTTATTTTTGCCTCAAAAAACACTGCAGGGACTTAAAATAACTAAACTTGCCCCAACTAATTTGATATTAATACAGGCATAACTGAATAAAAAATCCTGACATCGAAGATCAAAGGAGGAACAACCTCACTTTTGGTTAAAAGGGCTGCAGGAGTGGGTTGGAAGGTTTTACCAATCAAAATTCCAGAATGGTTTGTGTAATTAGGAGGAGACCAGTTGTCTTCCACAATTAGATGATGTTACTATAAAACTTAATATACATAAGTGCAAATATAAATATTTAAAAGTAGTTTCTGATGAATAACACTGTAAATCAGTTGTGAGATGAAGTTGTCTTTACCCCAGTAGTGAAGAATTACACTCTGAACAGCATTAATGGGGGAATAGGAGAAGTTTTTGGCTCAAAATCCAGCAAGCATCTCTGTCTCTGATGAAAGGCACTGTGGGCTCTCTCATAGCTGTAATAACTCCTTGGTGTTAGGAATTAACACCTGCGATTCCTGCAGTTTGGAAATGGGAAAGTCTTATAGCATTTCTTCCTGCATTTGTGGTGTTCTAAAAGTGGGCAATAAGCTCTAAGCTATGTTTTTGTTTCATAGACAGTTGATCAGCACCAAGAAGCAAATTTTGTCCATCATAACCATGGTGTGTGTTCCAGGAAAAATGGGGCAATGCCCTTGTGGATTTTTGCAAGCAATTCTTTTCTGGGTCTGACAGGCTGAATTAGAGGAATACCCAGCATCCCAGGGTTTCTCCACTAGCTGGAAGGTGACCTGGCATTCCCTTGGATTTGGCAGGGAGGTAACAGTTCTGTGCTGCAGGCACTGACTTAGGTGCTACTGGAATGCTGCCATGGACTTCAGTGGGAGCAGTAATTGGTCATGCAACCAAGGAAATGCATTATTAATGGGACGGTGTTTGAGCAGGGGGCCATAAGATAAAGACTAAGCCACTTTCTTGGTGCTGGTTTTATTTTTTCCTCATTACAGAGGAGTCACTGTGGCTTCAAGAACATTAGAAAAGCCAGAATTTTCTTGCATGGAGTTCAGCACTTAAAACCATGCCAGATACTCACTATCCCAAGCAAGCCAGTAATTCCCAATTTGTAGTTACAGAGTTGTTCTGCAAAGGGTGGGAGCAGAGAGTGGATACATGCAACTCTTCAAAGCCTGAAATAATAATAAAATTTAAAATAAAATTCTAGTGCAGGCATAGAGATGGTAAATAGAACAGGAAGGGGGCAGGGACAGGAGTTTTAAGAAGATGAATGTTGAGAAATTTACCTGCAGTTATTTATTGGGAGCTGCAGTCAGTGGCACCACTGGAAATGAGTTCTATGTGAGCAGCATGGAGAAAAAGGGTGGCTGGGGAAGAGGGGCTTGGCAGAAGAGGGTCTGAAAAAGTGTTTAAAAGCAAAAGCTCAGGAGATGTTTGGAGCGTGAGAAGAGAGGCCAATGTTTCATCAACTGATAAGGGAATGCTCAGTTTAGATGGCAGCACCTGGGTGCTCTGGGCAGGTCACAGCAGGGATTTGAGACTCACTGTGAGTCTTGTTCAGCTGTTGGTGATGTTTTGTATTTTCCCCTTGTTTAAAACCAGCCAGACTCAAACTTTTCGTAAACATCCACTCCTGGACTCTACAACTGTTGTACTGCTGTGAATAGTTCAGCTCACTTGGGAGAGAAATCTCAGTTACCAGGTAGGAAAACAACCCTGAATTGTGTGAGGGGCTTTAACAGTAACATTTCTTCCCAGAGAGATGTTACTGCCTGCTGTTAGGAAATAGGCAGAGAAAAAATTTGCAGACCAAGTTAAAGCTCATTAATGACCCACAATATAACTCGGGGAGGAAAAAAAAAAAAACCAAAAAAACAACTGTGCAGTTATCTAAGTTTGCTGACACTTTGGAAACAAAATGATGACTAAATAGTAATGTGTGCTCCAAAGAATGAGTGGTATACCAAGATGAATAGGATTTAGGCACTATTTATCACAGTTAAGCCATAGCCTGAATACCATAATGCTGATTCCTTAAATTCATTATGCAGCCAGTATAATCTAGCAGGCAGCAATGTGTCTGTGAGAAGGAAGAAACTATTTCCATTGTTTTAAACTGAACTGTAGGCACAGAGTGATTGACAAGATTGTGCTTTGTCTTATTTCTAAGATACCACACCGATGTTTGTAACAAGACTTGCGTGAAGCAAAGTGTTAAACCCACTGAATTCTTACACTTTGCTATTTGAAGTAGTAATCATGGTGTATTTATCTGATGGATACAGGGGGATGTCATTCCATACATGTAAGAAGTGTTGGTGATGAAGTGTTGGTTGGGCATCATCCCTGTTTAGAGCTGGCAGTGTGTGGGTGCTTCCAGCTTCTATTTATGTGACTGGGATTTGTTCTGTGGAATAAATAATAATTAATTTTTCTGGTGT
Source organism: Ploceus nigricollis (assembly GCA_013399945.1). Lineage (NCBI taxonomy): Eukaryota > Metazoa > Chordata > Aves > Passeriformes > Ploceidae > Ploceus > Ploceus nigricollis. Next base: position 1,283,415 of record VXBC01010071.1, on the reverse strand, counting down.
TAATACCCCTGAGAGTCCTGAGAGCAGTCTCACAGCTCTGCACACATTTATTTGTAGAAATTATCATGTGTGAAATAACAGCTTTGTTCTGACCCAGCCATAAAATTTACTCTTTGCGTGGTAGGAAATGTGGCACTCCTGAGCTGCCCTTCAGTGGGAATTCTGTAATATTTTGGGAAGAAAGGAAGAGGAAGGGACAGAAATAGCCACAACTTCTGAAATTTTTGGCTTAGTCAAGGTATGTTTAAAACTCCCCCAATGTTCTGAATGAAATAAGTGAGTTGTTCTGGAGGTACTGAGATAACGGTTGCTGGTTGCTTTTTTTTAATTTTCAGATAGCATTCAGGAAGTATAAGGAATGAAAGCACACAGGAAAGCTGAGAGATTTGTTTTGTTTAATGTCCTTTTTCTTTTTTTTTAAAGCCACAGCCAGAACTTATCTGCATTTTTTAGAACCTGTCTATGGGGGAATGGAGCCACCAAAAGCTGGAGTGGCTGTGATAATTAACATGGTTTGATGTGCTCAATGCCTTGAAGCAAGTCACTACAGAATTCCTGATGCTAGGTCCTGGGGGAAAGGCTGGGATACATTAAATTGCTTTATAGGAAAGCCCCTTGGGTTTTTCAAATGGTGTAAAGAAAACAGTTTGCAGCCATCCAGCTAAAAATGCCCCAGAATTACCAGTTCTGAAGAACTTTAGCAAAAACGTGGTAGCTTTGCTGCTCTCACTACAAAGCAAAAGAGAAAAAATGGATTCTCCTCTGTGCTGCTGCAAGCCAGGAGGAATTAACTTCTGGAGAGGAGGAGGAGGAGGCAGGTTTCACCTTAGATGCTTGTATTCCCTGAAATAAAAGATGAGATGGCAGCTCTACATTATTTACTATCAAACAAGTGATGCATCGAATAAGAGAAGCAAGGGAAAATACCCTCTGAATTTTAAATATCTAATTGAGGTAGCAAACCAAATAACCACAAATCAAAGGCTTGCAGCCATGAGAAAAATACTTGAGAGGACAACCTATCCACAGTGACCCTAAGCAACCGCTAAACTAATGCACTTGAAACAAGGATTCAGGACAGAATATAAATCTGCTGCCTAGAAAATTAGGGGAAAATGGGGATCTTTACCTCTTTGGTCCTGTGCTTTTTTGGCTGGATTAGTGCCTGTAATACCTGCTGCTCAGTAGGTGAGGAATGTTTGGTTCTGCTTCTGTATATCGTTATTGGTACGGAAAGTATTCTTTTTGGTGAGATAAATCCTACCAATTCCCTGCTTTATACTTCCCCACTAATTTATTTTTCCTCAAACATCTTTTCTCATGTTTTGCACAGCTGAGCTGCTATCCATCTGTCAGTGACAGAGATGTTTATTCTTAGTCAAAGATGGAATCTCAGACTCTTGTTTCCTGGTTACCATTTTCCTTTACCCAAGAGCTGCAGATTTGGATATAGGATATTGACATAAAATTTCAAGTGGAGCAGCCTAAAAAATTGAAGCACTTTAAAGAGCTCTCGATGTCCTCTGAAAGCTGCAGCGTGGAGTGTAGGGACCATCCACAGGCTTTTCCACACTGAGCTGCTTCCATTTTATTTTCCAATCCTTTGCTTCAGATTAGAGTTGTCATATCCCACTGACCAATTCCAAGGTACCTCCTTCTCTCCAGTCTTTTTTAGTCCCCTTGAGTCTGAGGACAGCTGGAGTTTTATAGCCTATGAACTCCCAGAAACCTCTGTCACTCTGCTCTGTCCCTTTGGGATTTTGCCTTTCCATTTTATTTCAGGCTTTTGCCACTGATCCATCTCTCTGCATAAAGCTAAGCTGGGAGCAACCTTATATTCCCCCTGCTCATTGCTCTCTTCCACCTATTCCATTTTAGCTGATAGTGATCACTAATGGCTCCTCTTTTTGCTGGACTCAGTCTCGCTCAGAAGTCTGGCCTCACCAGCCACACTCCATTGGATTTTTGGGGGTGATCCTTCCTGACAGCATAGCCCCACTGGGGATTGCATTAGCCAGGCATGCAGAAAAGAGAAAGTGCCTGTCTAGTGTAATAAAATAAACACACAAGGGGAAAAATTGCCAGCCAGGGGTAGAGCTGAGGCTTCCACTGTTCTTCAAAAACTCTCTCCTGCTTAGGTATTGTAATACACCCTCTGACTCCCTCAAATATTTAAGGTTTTCCATAAATTTGTGGGGATTTTTTACAACAGGTATCCAGTGAGTTTTCTTTCATCTGTTCAAATTTCATCTGCTCTTCTTTCATTATGAAGAAAATGTTAATATTAAAAAAATGAAGTCATGCATGTGTGGGCTTAGGGAAGTTCAATCACTGAGCCATCAGTTTAGCCCTGAGTCAAATAAGTTTAATCCAAGAAAATGAAATTACATGAACCAATCTTATTTCTTCTTCATCCTGCTTTACAGTAAACACTGTTATTAGGATCCTGAAACTTGGTTTATCCTTCCCTCACCACCTCTAGCTCCTTCCCTGGAGCCCCCACTAAATCCCTCTGTGACTGCATCCCACAATCCTTTCAGAGGCAATTGGCTTATGGCAAACAAGTGGAAGCCCCGTTTGGCACCTTGTTGGTCTCCTCAGGAATCCAGGGTGCCTAAATCCTTCTGCAAGGTAGCAAACTTAGCAAGTTACTTTATTTTTTACTCTTGCTATAGGTACAGTAGACAGTTTTCTCTGTGCTTTCTTCAATCTCTACAGTGCACCCACTTACATTTGCAGACATGTTTCACTTGGATTCTGCATGGGGGAAAAGAAAATCTGTCATTGAGAGAACTTAAATCCACCAGTGATCAGGTTAAGTGGCTTCAGTGACACATTAAGGGTTATTTCCTTCAGGTGCTGGCTGTAAATGTAAACCCCAAACCCTCCTTCTTTTCAGGTAAGTTATTTCTTAGGATTAAATGAGGTTTCTGAAAGAAGTAGGGACTAAATAGTCCAGTCCCAAGAGAAGGAGGCTCTAAAAGGGTAATTTAAACTGGATGTGGTGGGTGTCATGGTTCCTGCCACAGTGAAATGTCTGCCCAGGCTCTGGAAGCTGGGTCTGGCTGCAGAAACATCACCTGGAGGTTGTGTTCTTCCTTTGCAGCTCATTCCTGCTTGGAGCTGAAACAGTAGCAAAATTTTTTGGTGCAAACTGGAATTACAGAAAAAATACTCTGGATGTGTTGTTTTTCCAAGGCTGCGAGCACCCACAGTTTGCTTGAGGTATGTCTGGTGATGGAGACACTGAGCTGGGTGCAGGAAGGTAAAACTTCCCTGACTTCCTTATGGAGTCATATTGCAGATGACGAGGTGGAAACTGGGAATGGGGAGCTCAAACAACCCGAGATGGATTATCCTAGGCTCCATCCCAAACTGTAGAAGGGGGAGAAACAGCCTCTCTCCAGGCTGTTTATCTCCATCAATCACTATTCCTCCTCTCTGCCTGCGGGAACAGCCCCTTTCAGGAGCAGTTTCCTCACAGCCAAGGAGGAAGGCTCTGCCCAGGGCTCCATGTGGAGCCAAGCTCCAGCTCTGTGCAATTCCAGGTGTTTCAGGCCCAGGAACAAGCAGGGATGTCCCAAACCTAGGTACAGATACCTTTCTTGAAGGGACTTCCTCTATCAAATTGCCTCTTTGGTACTTCTTTTTCTCTCTTTTCTCCCTTATTTTTTTTCAACTTAGCCACTCACATGCTGGATAATCAGAGTTTCAAAGAGCTTTCCAAATCCAAAAGATGGGGATGTTATACAAATTAATCTTATGAAGCAAGGTATTTTCTGGGAAAGCCTTCTATAGGAATTTTTTTCATTAGTGAGTCCCTCATTACAGGATTAAAAGCTAAGCTCCTTCCTCTCTCATTTCTTCCACAAATTAGGTTTTCATAAGACCTTTTATGTGTTTTTCTAAGTACCCTAGGTCTTGCCTCTTCTGGCAGAAGTATAAGTGTTAATAACATTAATTACTTCATGCTAATAAACTACTTTTGGGAACCTTGGCTAGGAAAAATACAGGAATCCCTCTTTTTGCAGTTTTTTGCTGTGGTATTTTAAGTGTATTTGGAAATATCCAGGGCCACATAATACATGGATGTCATCGACTTTAATGCAATCTAGATTTTGCAGAATAACAACGTTTTGGCTCTCTGAAGTCCTTCCTACTTCTAATACTGCTATTTTAGATGGGATTTAGCTTTGTCAGGGAAACTCAGGCCTGTTAAATCCCCAAATCTGGCAAGTGGTGTCCACAGGTGAACCCTGCATCCTCTGGAGATGCTCTTAGGGGCTTTCTGTGTGGGGCCAAGGAGGGATCCTGGAAAACATCGAGCATCCAGTAACTCCATACAGGGAAAAGCTTCCCTTTCCTGAGCTCTCAAAGTTGTGGCCACCATTATGGAAGTGTTTGTTCTTCTGTGCACATCCAGAATTTATGGGGAAGTGCAGAACAATGGACAGCAATTGACTGCCAGCCAAAAGAAAGATGTATAAAAAATGGAATGCATAAGGTTTAGCAGCCTGAGAAAGGTGCAGAAATTAGCATTTGGGATCCAAAGGCTCACCCTCAGCAGTGACAAAATGTGCACAGGAAAAGAAAAAAGGGTTGTGCCTCAACTGGAAGGGTGACATTTCTGATATAAAAATGTCCGAATTCCAGTGGAAAAAGGTGGTTTGTCTTGCAGTCCCTACCTTAAAGAATGCTGGGCAGTGTCTAATGTTCCTAGAAGTGTCTCATTTAATGAGATTTGACTTAGTGACAAGATTTCATTATGACTTCATTTAGAACCTTTGAACAAATGGAAAGGAGAGTAACAGTTAACCTGAACTCTAAAGATTTTGTTAATGTACCTGATTTCCTAGACAAGAAAAACATCTTTGCCAAGTCTAAGAAAATCTCTTAATAAAAAGCATTTATTTGTAAATGGAAATGGAATGTAGAATAAAACCAAGTGGAAATTTTCAGAGATGTGATTCCTCCTCTTCTCAGAGGCAATAGGAAAAGTCTCCACCTCGAGAAAATTATCAGAAAACAGCCTTTGGCCCTGATGGAGAGCATTTCTTTTTTAAACATTAACTGTAGATCACATTATCAGTTCTGGTTTATCACTGTGATAAAAGTTCAGTTCACATTGTCTTGACTGAACTGGCTGGTGAATATTTTGTAACTGAGAACCATTTCCTTTTGTAACTTAAGCACTTAGTTGCTTCTAATCTGTTGCAAAGGAGACTCGGATCCAAATGACAGAGCAGAGAGGAGACGATGGGGGAGCCTATGGTAAGTGCACATTATTAAGGTGTCAGTGGTGTGAGCAGAGGTGTCATTATGGGACAGGAAAAAAGAAAAGGAGGAGGAGACTATGGAGCATCTGGGAATGCTCACAGAGAGGCAACTGAGGATTCTGGGAGAGATCGCTTAAAATTAGTCCTGGCAAGCAAATCAGGAAAACAGTATTTGATGAGGCATAGAGTCCTCAGCTAATCAGTGTCCAAAGCAGCTGATAAGAGCAGTCAAAACCATTGAAATCAGCTAGGCAGTAGCACTTGGGAAAGCGGGCATCATGGTCTGATCAGGGAAAGAAATCACAGAACTAAATCAGGAATTAGATACCAAACAAATTCTCAAAATAGGCAGCCCGGTCCAGGAATCTGTTTTGTTCCTTCAGGATCCAGTGGTAGATATGAGTGAGCCAGAATCTTAGTTTAGGAGAACCAAGGAGTCATTTTCACTGCAGCTTTCTGTACAACATGACCTTCATTGCCCTCATATTAATCAGGAGTAAGTAGAAGAAAATTAATGTGAATGAGAACAAAATTTTATTTTTGGCATTAGCAGAAACCTAAAGCCAGATTATACCTTGTTCTGGTTTTAGAGCAATCAGTAATATCATCTGGGGCATGCTGACTTCTGAACCAGTACACAGTGGTATAAACATATTTAAATATTATCAATGGGTAGAGTTCTTGTATTAGTGTAAAAATTCCTTCCTTGTCTTCTTTTTCTTTTAGCCTGAATAGTGATGGAATGTTTAATATTGGCACAAGAATTGCCAACAGAGACTTTATATCTCTCCCAAATAAACGCTGCTCATGTTCACCAGTGGCACGATAATCCCAATTACATAGTGGAGGATTAATTAGCTCCATTGTAATGCTGCTAAATGAGCAATTATACTATTGGGGAGCAAAAGACACCAAAATAAACTAGGTATGAACAACTTGCACCTCCTCTTTCAATATTACAAGAGGGAATGGCTTCAACTGACAGAAGAAAAACAAAACAGAACAAAATTGTTCCCTGTGAGGGTGGTGACGCAGATTGCCCTGAGAAGCTATGGCTGCCCCATCCCATCCAAGGCCGGGTTGGACAGGGGGAGGTGTCCCTGACCATGGCAGGAGGTGGGACTGGATGGGTTTTAAGGTGCCATGTGTGTCATTAAATTCCAGTGAATTGTAGAGCCCCGAAGAGCTGATCCAGGCACCAGCCTGAGTTGGCTTTGCCAGCCGAGTTCAGTCAGGAGCAGCTGAAAACCCTCGAACTTTTCTCCAGTACTGGATGTCACCTGACGTGATTGCACTGTGGATACTGTCAAGCAGTTGCCCTCTGTCAACAGGTTTAGCAGCTGTGTTGTTCATCTTTGCCTATATTCAGAAATGGAAAAAAGGTACATTTTTCAAACATACTTTATGGGGAGCATCTATGTGCAGAGATGATTTTTGTTTCCATATAGCAATATGTGTTAAAAATTACCCTGCTGGTGTCACTCGAGGTGTTTCCTCCTGGCTCTCTTCCTCATCCTGAGTAAACAGCTATGAAAACTGAGAGTTCACCTGCTGTATAACCCTGTATCAGTAACAGCCTGTCCACTGGCATGGATAAAGCAAACCTTTGGGAGTTACCATATGAGGAAGTACTTCTATTTAAAAGCTCCACATCTGGAGGCTGTGAGGTTGGAAGAGACTCCCTTCAGCTATTTGAAGGTAGAGTTACTGGTTTTGAGAGAGTTTGAATGAGTTGGGCCATGAGAGGTCAAGTGTTTGCAGTGTCCCCTGGCTGAGCAGCATAGGTAGCACAGAGCCACAAGGACTGTCTCAGGGCAGGTAAATTCAGTTTCCTGTCCTTTTTCCCAGCTGTCTCTAAAGCAAATTAATGAGAGCAAGTCTAGACCAATTTTTAACCAACTGTTCAGACAGGCTCTCTCCCTCTTGCTGGTGTTTTTTCAGCATAATGGCTGTCTGGCCTTTTATTCCCTGCAAGTAGGGCATTTGGGGAGCTAAATGCTCCATAAAACCAGACTTAGGTGAGCAGGAAAGCCTCATCTAAAAGCTTGTCAGTAGCAGGTGAGCTGCTTGGCTGGCAGAGTGGGTGTCCCCTGGGGGGCCTGGTAGCACTGTCTGAGCCACTCACCCTCAGCTGCTGCTGCTGCTGTGGCTTTCATCACAGCTTGTTTCTGCAAGAAGTTGCTAGAGAGAGCTGCAATCTTGCATTTCTTCACTCCATGTGTATTTATTCTGGGTCAACTGGTTTGGGAGCCAACACCCTTGCTGACTATGCCAAGAGGATCAGCTGAGCCTGCTACTGCCACCAAAGGGTGTTCCAGGAGAGCAGCGTGGCAGCAGCAGCCTTGGAGACCAGAGTGTTATGGCTGAACTGCATTATCTTCAACTAAAAAAACCCTGTCCTATGGATCCCTTGTTTAATGCCAAAAAACACTTGGAAACACAGCAGATTATACTCTAGCAACCCAATGTGTTTTCCCAAGTACCAGAGCCTGATACATTTGAAATAGCATAATTCTCCTCTAATGCTCTGAGCTGCTCTGTTTCTGTGGGCTAATAGGAACAGATTTTCAAGTTGGGAGAGAGGGGCTCCCTGCTTGGCAACTTCTGAGCAATCTGAGATGTGGAGGGAAAAGCCTTTGACAATTATGGTAATTAAGAGGGAGAGGGGAGGAAGAGGGGGAGATGTTTCCTTGAACAGAGGGACAGTTTCTTGTCTGCCCTGGTTTAAGGAGGGGAAAGGCTGTTTGCTCAGGGCTCTTTCTCTTGAGTAATTGATGAAGCCGATCCATTCTGCAAGACACAGAAGCCAAGGTGATGCTGACTAGGCAGATCTTGGAGCTCTCCAGGTCTCTGGCAGCAAAGGGAGGAAACAGCATCAGAAGAAAATCATTTGTGTTGCAGCAAGAACTATCATGTGCTGGCTTTCTTTCCTCCAGGGTGGGAGGGGAAAGAGAATAGCAGTTGTTGGCTCTTTTTCCCTACTAGTGAAGGAGAGGAGCATGGACAGGAATGTCATGATACAGACAGGTGCAAATCTCTGTAAATCAGTGCTCTTGGCTCTTCAGGGGATCCCTGCCAAGTGTTAGCAGAAACGAGTGACAGTCAGAGACAGTCTTAACTCATAGATGTATGTTCTATCCAGTGTCACCTGGTGCTCAGGGGTGGCAGGTGGCTGCTACAGCCCAACTCCTGCAAGGTTTCTAATTGTGCAGACCCTCTTGCAGTGAATTCACAGCCAAATGGGAGTTATGAAACCATGTTTTAAGATTCAGTCTGTATAGTCAAGCTTGTGTAGTAGAAAATAAAAGGCCACATTTAGAACCATGACAGATTTTGCCGAACGCTGAGAAGGGTGTGACAAATAATCAGGGAATTATTTTCATTTTTCTGATTCTTTCTGCAGCGAAAGTCATTGCAGAGGTAATAGTGACATTTGGAGTGTGGAGATTGTATTTACCTTTACCTGGAGGATCCTGAAGCCTGTGACTCTTCCATGGGTGCTGTTGCCAGACGTGGTGACCTAAACATGTGCCGAGCACAAAATCTATGTTCCCTTGTGACAAATCTCTTGATTGCTTGCGGGAAATCTTTTGGGCTCTTCTAGGAAAGATCTTGGCTCTTCTCTCCTGGCTGTTTGGTGTTGGCCTTGTGTCAAGGCAGATGGAAGTGGCCTGTAACAGAATGCTGGATCATCTGTCCATGTCCAAGGAAGGAGAATGCTCTGAAGGGCCAACCCTTCCCCTTGGCAGTACCAATTTACTGCTCCTAATATGGCTGTGGTTATTGCTCTGTGCTTTGATCAGTGATTTTTGGCCTTGTGGAACTTTGTATCCCTGGAGACTGCAGCACTGCCAGTTTAGTCCAGTCTGGAGCCCCAAATGGGAGACTTGGGAAAACTCTGTGTAGGTACCCATGGGGAATACTGGGGGAACCTGTTCCAGTGATGTCAGCCAAGCTGTGGAGCAAGGATCAGCCTAATGAGTGGCTTATCCAAGGCTGATTTCCTGTTTAGAAAATTAAGATAAGTATCTTTTATTATTGAAAAATCCGAATGATCAGCTGAAAGCACCAGCATTTAGGAGTTAATGGCTGGCTCCTGGTCTGTGCTCCTATGAAGCATCTGGAGCAGTCCCATCCCTACTCAGGTTCAGTAGGTGCTCCCTTGTGACTCCATTCCCCAGCAGTCACTATGTGGGAAAGGGACTGTGATTGATCCTGCTGATTTACAACCACCGTGACAGCAAAAGACTGGTTCAGTGTTCTCTAAGTTGCTGCTGGAGTGCCAGGACTGGGAGCAAGCACAGGGCACCCCTGTGCCCTTTACCCCTCAGCTCCAGTTGAGCAATGCCCCCCTGAGCTGAACGTCTGGTCCTCCCAGACAGACACAGTAACGCCTCTATGGGAACGTTCTCATACCAATTAAATCTTATCATCAAATCATTCTGTTCCATCACTCCACTTAATTAGCCATGGTCTTTGGCATTTCAGCAATGCTGCACCGTGCCAAAAAATGAAAGTATTCTTTGTGTGGTACACACCCAACAACTGCCTGTCTGCCAGCCAGGGGCAGACCAACAAATATTTCTCCTGCACCAGAGCAGTATCTGCTGGGAAATGTAATTGCCCACTTTTGTTTTTTCAAACTGAAATGAGTTAGAGGCTGTGGTCTTTTCATCTGGGCACTCTGCTTTCCTTGCAGCAAAACCAAGCTGATTTCTCCTCAGCTGTTTAGTGAACATAAACTGAGATGAGTCACACAAAACCCACAACTGAAGGGGTTCCTCGAGTGTTAGTTGTTAATATGGTCTTTCTGTTTACAAATGATATACACAAGAAAGGAACACGAATTAACTGCTCATTAGCAGCAGATCACAGCTATTACCTAAATCCTTGTCTGCAGCAGGGCCCTTGACTTTAGGAATGTGTATCAGGTCTGACCTAATTTTATTTTATGTTTGGAAACATCCAAACCGAGGCAGATCATCACATCCCACCTTCAGCAAGAAAGCGCCTGATTTGGCAGCCTCTGTTGTAAATGGCTGCAATTTTTTTTTTCTAAAATTTGAGCAGCTCCTGTGAGTAAGTGAGGATAAAAAGCTCTGTCATCTGCAGAATTCAGCCTAGACTTGCTCATCACCAAATGTCAGAGAGGGAAACATTAGGGATGAGGAAATAATAATGGTTAGTTACCTGCTGCCCACTGATGCTGAAACCCCTTTACATTGCCACTGAGAAGGGGGCTACCAACTTACCTGTGACAAGGAGTCAGTTGATCCATGGAAACAGGAACTCTTTTAATAGCCCCCCAAAGCTGTTCCCTGCCATCTGAGGCATTTGTCAGATGTGACCAGGCACTTGGCCTATTTTTGTCACACAGCAAATCCTTTTTCCTATTCTACTTGGGGCTCAGTCCCACCCTTGGATATGAGCTCATTGCTCTTTCACTTGCATGGAAATGTTCTGTGCCTGAAGGCAGAATTTGGCTGGATCTGAAAAATGACATCTGTAATGTTCCCTCAGACCGGACCCAAAGGACACCAACAGGTGCTGATAAGCATCCAGCCTGCAGAGAGGTGTTAGTAAATCCTCCACACTGCTTGTCTGCATCTGCACGTGCTTTTGGAAAATCTGCCTTGGGGAGGCTTGGAGAAAACCTGGAGTTGCTGCAGGAACAGAGGTGGGGGTTCAGTCTGTTGGCCCAGACAAGACCTTAACCACCAGCCCCACTCCTGCCAAAAGCCCAGGTGATGGTTTATCTCCTGTGCAGTACAGCCGGGTATGCTTCTGCCTCTTGTCTTCCATGTGAAAATGTTGCTTTTCCTATAATCCACAGAAGAGCTAATTCCAGAGGTTCCATTAGCATGAAATAATCACATCACCCGTAGAATTCCAACATTGCTGTGAACCCCTGGCTCTGGTGAAAGCAAGAGAAAAATATACATTCACCTCTACTGAGCCACAGTTTCGGTTTCCTGGGATGCCTAAGGAGTGGCTCCAAAAGTGCCACCATCACTTGTATTTACTGATTTAAAACACAGACCCTTCTTGGCTTTTCACTTGCCCCAGCAGTTCTTTAGGAAGTTGCCTGTTTCCCTTCACCATCCTTTGCTGTATGAGCCCAGAAAACTCCTTGAATGAAGGCTTTCCTTGCATTCTCAACAGGAATTTGCCTTCCTGATCTCCAGATCATTAAAAAAAAAATCATCCTCTTGATTTTTCCCATGTATTGCAGGCCCATGGCAGCTACACTGAGACAGAGATGTTGTCAATGGTGTCAAAGCATGTAACCTATGGACAGATATTCACCTTTAAACCTCTCCCCTCACTTCTCTTGCTGAGGCTGCCAAGGTGTGGGGGTTTTCTGAAGCCCGGGGGGTGGTTTTTGGCTTCTGTAGGCTTTTCTTATTTCAAGTAGTTGAGATTTTGTTTCAAAGATTTTTTTTTCATGAACTTTTTGTGTCACAGGTACCTTTAAATGACAAATGTGGTCTATTTCAAGGAAAGGGGAAAGTAAAAGGCAAGAAGAGGTCTAACTTCAAGATTTAGCTGCGTTTATACGAAGCTGGAGCAAGATCTGTGCTGGTGTGTGAAACGCAGCCTTGTCCAGAGAGGCTCAGACTGGGGCAGCAGCTCTTTTGCTTTCTGCTTTGTATAAATACCTTTGCTGCCCTTCACATCAGGCTCTGGGGATCTCCACTGGATAATAAGTTAGAGTCCAAATAGCCAACCATTTGGGGTGATTGATGGGGGGTGTTGTGCACACACCCAGGGTATGTCATTTCCAATCTGAAGGGAAGCAATTGTTTCCATATGTTGGCACGCTGGGGCTCTTGGTGCTGAGCCAGTTGTCTGGCTGCGATCAGGCAGCAGCATCTCTCACTGATGGAAGATTATACCTTGGAAGAGGGGTGCTAACTTTATGCTGTATTCCTTAAAAGGATACAAACTCTGAACACTTCTCCAGGATGTAATTTATGGTTCCAGTATGTTTTGACTTTACATAGATGAAAAAACAGGCCTTTTGTGTATGTATATATGCATAAAAAATCCTTCCTGCTCCGTGGCCCCCTCTCCCCCCCAAAGGAATCCAATAAAACAATAGCTGAGGCTGGGTTATGTTGCTAACTTGGCTGGATGGGCTGCTGCCTGCTGAGGCTCAGAAGGATTCCCCTCTTATTAATCCAATTCCTTACAGGTATTTTAACAGCTACATCTGGTTTTGTTAACTAAATCTAGCTTTTGTTGCTCAGCTGGAATTCAGGCTCTTGAAACAGATTTTAGAGATGCCCTGCACCTACCAAACCCGTCATGTTGGGATTTTGGGGTGGTTTGGGTTTTTTTTTGTAAAGTGTCAGATTGGTTGCATGTTGCTGCACAAATAAGTTAATATAATTTTCAAACTTCATCAGTGAGATTTCTCCATGCCAAGGCCCTGCATCAAGCAGGAAGGGGGCAAGTTAAAGGCTGCTGGAAGAGGGCATTAAAACATAGTGAGAAGCCACCAATTTAAAATATTCTGTGAGTTCCTGAACTATCCACAATTCCCTGAACCACCATCACTGGAGCAAAGCTGCCTGATGGTGATGCAGCCAGTGAGGGATCACTGCATCTGTCCTGAAGTGTCTGTACTGCCAACAAAACCTGCAGTAGATGTTGTGTGTGTATGACCCCATTTGAAAAACAAAGGCAGATCATCAGAGACTTCATTCTGTGTCATATCCAGGCCAGTTCTTTTGGATAAAGTCAGTCTGAAATTCTAAAAGATGCATTTTTTCCCTCCCTAAATGGTGAACAATCATCAGGCTTTTAATTCTGCAGCCAAAAGCCTTTGCAACTGTGAGACACAGTAGGCAGAACCACTCAAATCACTGCAGCAATGCTCCTTCCTCCAGCTGGGAATAAAGAACACATCAAATCACTCTGCCACACACACATTTCATTTAGGGAAATAGGCTAGATTGGCATAACTCTGGAAATATTTGCATTGATATTGTTTGAGCATCTTGGGGTTGTGTATTGACCACAGGATGATCTTCTCTGTGCAAGATTTGGACAGATATGGAGAGAGATGTTGGAATGCTAAAAGCCAAGGATGCAAGTTTCTTCCCAGGAAGACTTGCAATCTTGTGAGAGGAAAGCAGAGACACAAATTTGGGTTTTTTTCAGTCATGTGTATGGGTTTTTTTTATTTATTGGAAATATTAACTTATTAAGACACTCTACTGGAATATTTGCATAATATATATTGCATGATCTGAAGAGATTTTTGATGCCATAAATTCCACTCGGGGGAATGAACTAATGTCTTTTTAATAGAAGATTCATTTGCAAAACTGAAATGTATGAGGATACATACTGTATTCAATTTTTTAAGTAATTTATTAAGAAAAGAGTTTTGATCTTCTGAGCAGGTGTTTGGATATTGAGGAAAAAATGCACAGTGCTTTTATGGGAGCTACATGCACACTCAAAATGTCAACAATGGCATTATTCATGTGTGGTTTTGAACAATGTGGATTCTACCTTTTCTCTAAATAATGCTCTTGGTACCTGAAAAATGTCAGAGTCTGGAATTGATAACAATACTGTTCATGCAGCTACTGCCATGGTTGGTGTGAATATATATAAATGTATACCCCTGGATTCCAGCATGAAAATTGGGAGCTAGAATTTCCATCTAAATTTTTTTTTCACTTTTAAGGTTTCCTACAATTGTATGTGTAGATTTGGTTATTAAACATCAGGAATCAGGCAATTTATAGTTCTACCAAACCAAACAATTCTCTATATAAAAGAAAAGTACTCATTTTAAACATGCCTCATTCCTGCTCGGCAAGTTGTAGCTCCAGGGATGCCTCAAGCTTGTAGGGCTTCCTCAACAGCTACAAATCCATGTGTGTGCACTTCTGTAGGAACTCCAGAGCTGTGTTTGCATTCCTGAGCTGCAGGGATTGCCATTCCCCTCCTGCAACTGGTGAAAGCCCGGGGTAAGCCTAGGATTGCTCTGCCATGGTTGACCTAAAACTGCTGCATTCTCCTACAAAACTGCTCCGTCCCACCCTGCTGGAATGTAGGTCTGCCCTATCTTCAGAGCCACGTTAGCACTAATTAACTACTTCCAGTATATTAACAGCCTTGGCCATATGTGTCAATACTAGATGGACGCTGATCTAACAAACTGCTCTGTGTTAATTACGACCTCATTGAGCCAACCAGTTTGGGAAGAGTGGGAGATCCATTGGTGCTCTGCGGGCTCCTTCCCTCCCAGCCTCTCTGCCTGGCAGCCACGGTGACCTTGAGGAGCTGCTGACCTCGGACTCCTGATCCCATAGCCCATTTCCCTGGCATTGCTCTAACAAAGGACCCCAGGTTATCACACTCAGACTCCTGTACCTGTTCTGGCCTTTGCTGCTATTTGGGGCCCATGGACCACTATTTCTGTGTGATGGTGCATGTTCCCAAAATAAATGTTCTTAAATTAGCAGGTTCAGTTACAGGGAGCAGTCTGGCTGTAGCAGTAGAGAGCTTGATTTAGGGCCAATTTGGATTTTTTTTTTTTTTTTGAGAAAATGTGCTTTTTTAAGGTTTATAATTATCTAATTACTTAGTTAATAATAGATGCCTCTCAACATATTAATGGGATATCATATATTTTTCAAAAGGACTGGATCTTTTAGCAGATGCAAGCCTTGGTCCGGCAACGTTGTAGCAATAAATCAGCATCTGTTCAAGGGCTGCTGGTTGTGTCACAGGGATGCCAACTACAGATTTACTCTATTTCAGCTCTGCTTCCACATTCAGGGTTTATTTGAGGGGTTTGTGTCCCAGTGACTCTGACAGCTCTGCTGAGTTGCTGCTGTGCAAATGGAAGTGCAGTGGCCTACATTTCACTGGTGATCAGTGAGACATCCTGACCCACTTGAAACACGTTAAGCAGCCCTGCTTCCAGACAGCTGGGAGCACTTGTCCACCACTGGGCCTGGGCTGATGCCATGCCTCAAGCTGAAAATTCACAATTTATGGCCGTTTTGGAGGATTTGATACAGATAATTTAAGTTGTGCTTGGCACTTGTTTTCTTTCCCTTGTGCCTGGATGTGTCATGGTTCAGTGTAATGGGTCAGTCTGTGCTTCATTAAATATTAACAGGGAAAATGATTTGTGCTCATTTAGAGGGTAATACTGCTGTGCTAATGGATGGAAAATTGCATAGAAGGCTGCTGGTAAAGGTGTAGTGGTAACTGCTGCTGAACCCGTGTTCTGAACTGCCCTGCCAGGGGGATGGAAAACATGAAGAGGTAAAAAATCTACAGGAAAACAAGAAGGATACTGTAAGGAATATTCAGGCATGTGCTGAGTGATCTGACTGGCCTTTTCTGCTCTGCACTGTGAAAATGATCCCTCTGACATGGTTTTCATCCAGAGCCCAGCCAAAGCGCTGCCCTGAAGCCACCTCAAAGCACTGTCCTTCAGCAAGCCCTGTGACACGTGTGAGCCCAGCCCAATGTCCCACTCCTGGCACCCACTTTCCCTTGTGGGAAGAGTTGTGGTCTTCCTGTCTGGCAATGGCACTCGAGCAGCTCAAGAGAAGCAGCTGCCACTTGTGTTTGTGCCCCGTGGACTTCCTTGGCCATGTCCCACAAGTGCTGCCTGACAATATTGTAACAATATATTCTTCAATTCCACTTGTGGCTCCCAGAGGATCCAAAGGTCTCCTGGAGCTGTTCCAGGAACAGACCTCCTTTAGCCATTGGTACAGTGCCAGGGAGTCTGGTAATGAGCCCATCTGAGGGAAGGTGGGACAATGTGCATCCGGTGTGATTAATGGCATCCAGGAAGGTGGAGGAGAACGTTTATCCTGGGGTTTCCGACTGTCTGGGCAGTAGGAAGATTTGTTGTCAGATGCTTTAGATTGGCTAACAATTAATATTAACGACGTGCTCTTTTGTGCTGCTGGGACATGCTCCCCTTTGTATTTGTGTGTGCGTAGCACCCAGGCTTCCTGTGGGCTTGATAAACAATAACCTAATCATAAATCACATGATTTGGATTTCTAAAGAGGGTGTTTATGCTGTGACTTCACCGAATCCCACTGTCTCTGCCTGCAAAAAAGCTGGAATGAGTAAGATAAGAACAAGGCTAATGCAGAAGGGTCTGTTTTGATGCAGGCACTTAACTCTTGCCAGACCTAGGTGCTCAGGAGCTTGTACATGTGATTATACATTCCTTATAAATCAGTAACTTAGCATAAATGTGCTGTGATATATATAAACAGACTCCGATAGGCTTCAAGAAATCCAAAATACAGGGTTTGACTGTGAAAAATATTTTGAGAAATGCAGGGCCTGCTTCTTTCCCCCTCTGTTTATGTAAAAAACATAATACTGAAGAGAATCCTGTGTGGCTCTGATGAGCAGACTGGTTGGGGATGCAGTCATAAATCTCCTGGCCTACAAAAGCAGCGGTTCAGCATCGTCTCCATGGCAACCCATGGAGCAAGAAATGAAATCTGATATGAAGAGTCTCACTGAGGAGAGCCGTATGCGAGTCACACACTCACCGAGGCAGAGTGCTGGTGAAGCAGAGAAAATAAGATGCGTTTTCTTTTACTTGTTGCTTCGTTCTGAGTATTCCTGCCATGGATGAAAGGGGCTGACAAACCAGCCATTATTCCATGGCCTTCAACTACTCGGAGCCAGGCCGGGGGCCAGCGGAGCGGCCGAGAAACAAGCGCGGGCTCTGCCAGCACTTGAGCTCATAAATGAACTCAGCTCACAGCTGCATCTCTGAGCTGCTTGTGTTCCCCTGCTTAATGTCAACCTTGTTTCCCCTTCCAGCAACATGGAACTTTTGTGTGTGCACAGATAAAACCAATGAGAGGTCGATAGCTCCTGAGGGGACAGAAATATTCCTGAGCACTGGAGGGCCATGTTCACCAGAATGGCCAAAAACAGAGAAAGGAAACTCAGTGAAAAGCTGAATGACCTCACCCACTTTCTTCCTGCAGAATTCCTAGGAGAGACTAGGCTCTGAAAATCACTTATCAAAACCAGACGTCAGAGAAATAGCCAAGGCATACCCCAGAATTCCTGCGGGAGGACACAAAAGTTCAGACATTTCTCAGACAGCTGAGGTGGATGTTGGCTGCCCTGCTGGGGAGGAGCCCTTCATGTCCTGCAGTGAAACACCTTCCATCAGTGCAGGAGGGGGCTTTTACCTCCTGCATAGGAAAACATGGAGACGCTGATCCTGCCAGCAGCAAGTGACAGAAAAAAAGAGCCTGGAGTCACTCTCTGTGCTTATTCCAATGTGTCAGTGACGCCAACCACGAGCTGACACCAGGGAGTTGTTGGAGGCAGCACAATCCTCCTTTGACGTACCAGCAGCTGCACCATGCTTTGATGTCTCCACAAAACTCTGTGTTTATCAGAACCTTCTCTAATGGTGAAATCTCATTGCCTCCCTGGTGCCATCAGCCCCTTGATTCCTTCCCTGCACCCCGTGAGATGATTTTTAAGTTCGTCAACGTTTTCAGAGCTGCTGCTTAGAAGTGGAAGCCACTGTGATTCATGAAAAGGTGCTTCATTTTCTGAACCAGTTGTACTTTTCCTTTCATGTTTTTGCTGGTTGCTAGGTGTTCTGGGGGTTTTATTTACCACATCCTTTTGGGTGCTGCAGTGTGAACAGTAATTCCGTATGCCCGGTGGTGTCAGCTCGTGATAAATGGGAGCCATTGTTGCTTCCGTAGGAAACAATGACAGCCAAGAAGGACAATTTGCTGCAGTCCACAGGAATGCAAAAATAATATGTCACTGCTCTCCACAGCTAATGAAGACAAACCCTTGGAGCAAGCCCTTTTTGGGGAGAAGTGGATGTTTTTGCCTGAGATTTAAGTCTACTTTTTTTTTTCTCATATTGGGGTACATTAAGCAAGAAAACAGTAAATTTACTTAGGGTTTTCCCCCCAGACTAAGAGAAAACAATTGTTCAAGATGCTGAAGGACAAATTTTATTAATACATCTCCAGTATATTTCCCTGTACTGTTCACTGGTCTTCCCAATAGATTTTCTCCTGTACTCTTGTTTTTTAACTCAAAAACACCCCCCTGTACAACATGCTGCGATAATTTTTAATTTCTTCTTGCACACTTTCACTGGGTAGGTTTTTTAACATGAAGTGGCAGCAGCTCAGCGTTATATTTAATCAGATATTTACGTAACACACTCAGATCCCCAAACTGCGTTAATTTACTGTGAAGTTTTGCAAAGTCTGCTTTTAGAAAAGATGCCTCAAAAAAACAAAATGTCTAAATTAAAATCTATGGGAGACCAAGTTCACATGATAGAGAGGGTGTTGCCATCACATCTAGTGCCTTTTCAGTCTCATGAGTGCCTGGAGCATTTTCACCGACCAGCTCTGAGGCACCACACCAGGGTTCCCTGTACTTGGAGCTGTTTGAGGACTTCTGTCTGTCAGATCTTTTTATTTTCTTTGAGAATCAGTAAAATCAATTCATTAGTTACTGTACATAGTGAGACATCAGTGCCATTTAATATGGACTTGTTAAGAAATACATTTCTGTATCCTGAAGAGTTTTAGGAAATAAGTGCAATATAGAAGAGATTGGTCTTGTTTTGCATGTCTTTTTTAATCAGAGATTTTGTGAGCCCAAGACTAAAAATCGTGTGGTAAAATCTTTGAAATGTGCCAACATTTTAGGACTTTTGATAGTGGATACTAAACCCAGAAGTTCCCATTATGCACAGCTGGGTTTTCAGAGTGTTTGCTAACTTTTTGTGACATTTGTAGGCATTGTTAGGTGCTTGGGCATGAGGAATTTCCTCAGGAGCTGTGCTACCCAGAGTGTCTGGCTCATTCATCTGCCAGCTAAAAAATCCTGTGAGGCAGCAACAGGAGGATGAAAGCACTGGTTACGTTGTCACAGGTGACCAGCCCAGCCTACAGCCACCCAAAGAGGCTCAGTGGGGAGGTGCCAACCAGACAGACCCTGCTGCCCTTGGCTGCTGATGTAGGTCAGAGCAGAGCAGCTGCCCAGAGCAGGCTATGCCTCAGGTTTCAGCCCTGAGAGGGTGTTTCACTGGAGCAGACTCCACAATCCTGTCCTGGAAGCATCCTTGCCCCAGCTAGGAAGCCCTGTCCTGGTTTAGGTGATGGGAAACAACAGAATCACAGAATGGTTTAGGTTGGAAGGGACCAACCTCTTGCCATGGACACCTTCCCCTATCCCAGGTTGCTCCAAACCCTGTCCAACCTGGCCTTGCATACTTCCAGGGATGGGGCAGCCACAGCTTCTCTGGGCAACCTCACCACCTTCACAGGGAAGGATCTGGCACTGAACTCAGTTTACTGCTGCTTCAGCTGATCATAAAATGACAAAACTTGAGGCTGAGGCTTCTGGTAGCTCCTGGCTGCTTTGTTTGCTCTGTAACACACTCATCCTTCCCAGGCAGCTCTTGTCAGTGGGATATCCACGTTTTTTAAATATAAATATGAGAGGAGCTTCAGGGAACATAGATCTATTTCTTTTTCTCTCCTTGGAGATGTGATTCAGGATGGTGGGTAGGGATCAGTTGGACAGACTCCTGTGTGTTGTCCAGAGCTCAGTCACCAGGAATTCCTTTGGGATCTGTGCTGCTCAGTGTGTCTGGGTCGTGTGTCTGTCACTCTGTGATGTGAGTTACCAATCTGTTTGCACACCCCGGGCAGGCAGAATTGTGTGAAAAGAAACCTGGGAGAAGATTCCACAGTGTGCAGGAAACCCCAAGCTGAAGGTGGTTCATTATTCAAGGCTGCTGCACTTCTGCTGTGGAATGAAGACAGCGAGTGATTAGCCTTGTTATTGTCTCCATAGCACTGGTTTAAAAGAACTTGTGAGATTTAATCTATCTGGGTGAGCAGGTGAATTTTTGGAACCCCTCACAATTAGTCAGCAGCTGTAATTGCAATGCGCAGCCTGAAATGTTGTGTTGCCCTCAGCTGACTGAGGCACAAGGACATGTCTGCTTCCAGTCCAGTGGCAAGTTCATAAATTCCATCGTTCCATAATGCAGGAATTCAGCCAAAATAGCTGCAATATGGGATGTTATGGCTTTTCACCAGCTTCCAGAGCCAGTCCCAGGCTGGGAATTGTGTCCTGCCCAGGCTTTGAGTCACCAAAGTGTAGTGCTGAGGCTACAATTGCAAAGTGGGGGGGCTGTTCCTTGTACCTCAGGAAGGAATTTCACCTCTCCTCTCTCAGGGCTGCTCGTGAAGGGCAGTGAAGCAGCCTGAGATGGCCTCACTGGAGCATCACACCATGCTGTCATTTTCCATGGCAACTGGAGCAGGGATAGCCTCACATTCCCGTGGCATGTGCCATTATCCATGTGCATCCTGGCGGCTGACGCTCAGCTTTACCTTCAGTAAAGCAGCAGCCACCGTGGGGAATAGAATACACTTGAAAATCAAAATAACTTGTAAAAAATAACTTGTAAGGTACGACGAAGTCTTTTCCCGTCAGTCTTTAGCTCTAGGGTGGGGCTGGAGTGAATGAAAATGCTGCCAGCAGCAGTTGGATCCGGCCGGGTGGCGGCACTTTGTGTTCCAATTGTCTCCGAGGGCCGTGGCTTTCAGCGAGCCCCAGGTTAATGAAACTGCAGCGTCAGTGGCTCCAGCCTAACAAAGGAGTGGAGCCCCAGTTGAACACACATTTCCCCTCTGCAGTAAGTAATCGGGGCAGGACAAAAGTGCAATCTTTGGAAAAGGCCCCAGCTCTGCCGTTGCGTTTCTTTGGCACAGATCAGCAGGGATTAAGCTGTGACCCATGGAAGTTCCTACTAGAACTCCTCTGTGAATACAACTGCTGTCACTGCACATGGCAGGGGAAGTGGTTTGTGCAACCACAGAGTGTCTGTGAAACACTGTGGTCAGACCAGGGCTGAAAGTGAGTAAACCCCAAACACAGTGACCAAAAGGTTTGAAATTTGCTCTAGGAAATAATTCTGTCGAGTAAGTGCAGGTATCCTGATCAGTGTCCTGACCAAGATTTTATTAAACTTACAGTAACTAAACAGAGCTTTACTGGGAGCTGTACAGGTGGTCTAGAACCCCTTCATAGCACAGGTCAATGCAATTGTGCCTGTAGTCTTCTCTCTGCCTCCAATCTCCCTCCAGCTCTCTTCAAAAAGAACATTTTTCAGTGTGAAACCTGTTTGCCAGTACTTGAGAGGAGATGTGAGAGCAATGGGATCATTAAAAAGTCCTGATCTGAATTTGTAGATGCCAAGAAGCAGTTAAGGAGGTTTGTGGGGAAGATGAGCATTGCACACAGGTTTAGCACTGATCTCTCCATCTCTTTCCCTGCTCCTTCCTCCCTAGACCAGACTGCCTAGAAACAGCTCTGGACAGTGGAATATCTCTGAAGGTCGGATGTACAACACAGACACTGGGCTCAGCTGCTCCAGAGTTATTCCTGTGAGAGAACAATACAGAGAAAACACTAAATCATTTATTCACTGCAAATGTCAATTAAACATTAATCAAATGCCAAGGTAGAACGTGGGCAATCTGAGCAGTGTTTATTCTGCTGCTGAGTATCCAAATAAATTAAAAAGGGGAACCTTCTCCTGCACTGTTTTATTGGAAACTCATGGACTTGCTCATTTTTAAACCTAAGAATCAGAGTAATCCTGGCCATGTAAAATTATGGAAAAATATCTGTGTTTAAATAATTAATAGTGAATTATTTTCTAATGCTTTTTGCATAATTGGGCTGCTTTTGCTGAGCTGTGAACCATTTTCATGGAGCAATTGCTACTCCTGTCACTGAAATGGGTCAATACACTGTGGATTTACATGATTTTATAGTAACCTTTCATATAAGCACTGCAAAGGCAACACATCCTGGCAGTGTCACCATGACCTGTGTCTCTAGGCAGACGGATTTCAAACTTCAGTTCTCCTTATCAGAAATAGAGGAAGGAATTTGCTGGAACAGAATGATGAGCTTTAGGCATTCAGGTGGCACTGGGGAGATCTCTGATCCCTGGCTCTCAGCTCCCAGCCACAGGGTGACAGTGAGTCAGACAATTTGTAGGAGCATCAGCACTTCCTCTGTAAGGATGCTGCTTTCTTCTTTTGTAGGAATCCCTAAAGCTTCTCATGTATTTCAGGCACCACAATAACTGTGGCAATGCTATGGCCAGCCGTAATATTTAGTTAGCTGTCCTGGGAGTGTGCTGATGTGGTAAAATGTCACGCAGAGCCGAAATCCAATCTCAGGGAGAGTCTCTGAAGATGGGAACGCTAAGACACTGCCTCCCGATCTCCTAGGTGACAGGAGCTGGTGTCACTAATTGGTCCCCGAGCCTGCGGCACCGGGGTGACGCGATGGGGCTGAAAGGCAGCAATTGCAGCTGAAGGGATTTGGTAAAGAATTCGGTGAGAACGAATGTTGGGCGTGTACACAGGGGATTTAATCTGTGTTTGTTCACACAGACCTGTTGTCTAGCGAGTTACTCCGAAGAGGAGCCTCGGGCTGCAGGATTAATGTAAGAACCATACTGGGTTAATGATGTCTTTTCTGTGACCAAATCACAGGTACAAAACAAATCTTTTGGTGAAGCCAAAACATTTTGGTTTGTGTACAGCTCACTCACACATGCCTGCAACTTTGCATGGTGTAGAATTTATTCGTTTGAGGAGGTATTTGCCATCTGTCCCACGAATTGCTTTGCTGCTGTCTTGGTACCAAGTTTAAATTGTGAGTCAGCTAATTGAGCTTGAAAAACAGTTTAATCCTATTACAGCACATAAGACACTGTCTTTTTTGTTTTTCTTTCACTAATGCTGGTTCATGCACTACTCCCAGATATTAAGAAATACATTGTAATAAGTCTGTCTCCTCGAAATAAGGCGTGGACACACAACAGGTAAATGAGCATTACATTCTGCAGTCCTTGTCACTGGGACTCCCAGTTCACTTCACCTGTGCTTTGGTTCATCACCATTTTCACAGACCACCATGCAGATAGTTTGCTAAAATATTTGGGTGTTTATTTTCCCTCATACACTTAACCTGTAGCAAACACCTGGATTAGAAGCAGCAGGTACCAATAAACCAGTGCATTGTCTTTTCCATGTGAGGCAGTGTGTTCAGAAGGAGAGTAGCAGCCCTCATTTGGTTATTGAGGCAGAACTATTATTATAGTAATATTAGTAGTAGTAGTATTATTATATTAACATAATAATAGTAGTAGTAATAATAATGAAGCAGCTGGCCTTTCAAGAAAGGTCTGGGCATGGAGAATGTTTGGAGTGAGAAGCCCTCTGCCTTTAGGGTTGTGGCACAGGGCTCTGCTGTGACTGACCCTGCAGCCCTGCTTGTTGGCTCTGGTGGAATAAGTTTGTGAGCTCATTATTCCATAGCAAAACTCTGCTTAGTACCTGTGACTGTTTTCTGCTTGCAGAGGTTGGCTGCTCTCCAGTGCTGCTGCTCTCCTGTTCTGGTTGACCTTCAAAGGAGCAGCAGTCCAAGCTGGATTGTTCTGGGACAAAGGCTTGTTCCCATGGCCTGGGACTCGGTGTCCATAGGACACTCAACGACTCACTGACCTCACATCCTCCACCTTCCCAAGGGCTTTATAAGCATAACCCAGTAGCAGGGACAATCTGTCTCAGGACAGCCAAATCTGCTGTTGTAACCACCACCACATTCTGTAGTCCTGTGCTGAAACAGGGACATGCAGGTAATGGATATTTTATTCCAGTACTTTGTGCGTATGGAGCAATATATTTCCCTACGTATGTGTCGGAGCTTGAAAGGAGGATCCATTTTTAATGAGCTATATCATGCATAGCTAATGCAGGAGCTTAATTTTAGACACAGATTTTGGTTTTATCCATTAGGGAACACTCTAAACCCCTGTAGTGAGTTAGGATGACACAAGGAGCATGCTGTTCAGTGGTGGCTTGGAACCCCAGGTCAGAGGCACAGGTGAAGGTGGTTCTGCAGGTGCCTCAGTCCCAGCCATGGATATTGCCAAGCACAGCTGCTACATACATAATGTAACAGCCTGCTCCAGCTGACCCATTCCAGAGCCTCTTAAAGGCTCAGTTCCCTGCAGGCAAGGACTAAAAATAAGTCATCTGAGAGGGGTACTAGCTCAGCTAATTAGCCAAGGAGCAGAGTACTGACTGCTGCACTGATAACAGTGTCTGGCTGCCTTGTTCCAGTGCCTGGCACTGCCCACAAGGATCAGGAAGATCCTGCCCAAAGGTGAATTCCACGGTGCAGCTGCTGTGCTGAAATGAGAAGCTCTCCAGCTCAGGATCCAACCTCTTTGACCAAATCCTCAATCCTTTATGTTCTGGTAGTACAAAGCTTGCATGAAGCTGGCCTGGGGTCCTGAGGAATGTTTCCATCTCACTGAAGATCCATGATCAAAGTCCTGACCTGCCTGCGTGATAATTTAAGTCTGTCATGATCACATTGCTGTCAGTGCACCCCACAATGTTCTGGGCTACAAATAGAAGAGGTCGGACTCTCAGTTAGACCAGATGTAGAGGCACAAATGCAAGAAGAGGAATTTTCCCCAGCTTAATTTCTGTTGCTTCCCACTTCTTTACCTGTTCTGCTCACTTCAAAGTGACAGTTCTCCTTCCTGGAGAACTGGACTGCAAATTTGGGGTATAACATAAAATTCTCTTTCTCCTAGATCTGTTTTGGTTTTAATCTTTTTATTATTACTTTTCAGCAGTCAAGGAGAATTGTCAAGTACTTCATTTGTGCTGATTTGAAGTGGCAGAGCAGTACCACCAAGGCCGTAGTGCCCCAGGAAATCACTGAGGTCCTTTATGGCTGCTGAGCATATCCATCTAGAAGCACCTTTTTGCAATGTTCTCCCTCCCCTGCCAGTTGTTTATTCGTGCATCGACAATGAGGAACCGTTGAAGGTGAGCTTACTCTTGCAGTTGCAGTATATTAAAATTAAAGAGCTGTGCTTCCAGGAATTGCACTCTCCTTCCCCAAACACAAAAAGAAAAGCCAGACTTGAGCAAAGTGCACCAGGAGATAGGATGTGAACCTCGTTCAGCTCCCATAATTAAATACAGAGATCCACAATATCAAAGGGCACCTGGGTAAATTAAAAGAAAAGTCTGTATGGAATGGATCCATCTTTGGAGCAGCTTCTTATGGATTAGAATGATGTGAAGCCTTATCAGTTGAGGCAAAGGTGAATGCGGCTGAGATTTAACTGTTTGGGCAGAGTGCACTTCTGGATTGAATTCAACATAAAAGCTGAACCAGACTGATAGCAGTGGAATGGGGAAGTAGCTGTCCTGGACCTGAAAGGAAGTAACTGTTAGAGCCAGTGAGAATCTTTTTGTCACAGCAAGTGACACTGGGGTGGAATTGTGTCCCCAGGATGTGTGTCTGAGCCAGGCAGGAGAAACTCTGGATGCTCCTGGCACAGTGCAGCAGGGAGGCAGGCTGGGGAGGTGAACACTGCGGGGGCAGGGGCAGGCACAGCCAGTGGTGAATCGGGAGTCCTGGGCAGCAGTGGAACCAATCCAAGTGGGAGTGACACGTACAGGGGAGGACAGCACATTCCTGGGAGCGCTGAGGCAGAGAAAACCCAGAGAAAACCCAAACCTGCAGTAGGTGGGAGTGACTCACATGGAATTCGGTGGGAGTGAAGCTGCTTGGACTATGCAGAGTTGGTCCAGTTTAGCATGAGCATTTTCCAGGACACCAGTGAGAGCATCTCTCCTTGCCCAAGGAGTACTTTTCATTGCAGGAAGGCTCTTGTTCCCACAACTGAGATTCCCACAATGCCACTCGAGTTCAAGGCACTCCAGCATCCAGGAGGGTAAGGCAGGGCTCTTGAGTATCCAGGACGGCAGGATCTGAGGCCAAGGTGCAGAGATTAGAGGAACAACACACACTTGACTTCTTTATTGTAAATTATCCCACATCCTTCCTACCACACCAATTGGAGCCATCCAGATACATCTGCAGGGTAAACACATGTCCATAAGAATCGAGGGCTTCTGCCCTGCCCTTTGTTAAGGCCTCCACTGGTTCAGAAGTCACTGGGGGTAAGTAATAGCTCCTGGAGCCAGGCGAGATGATTGTATCCTCATTTCCATTTCAATGTGTGCATTGCTCTTCCAGTTCACAGCTCTTTCATGGCAGTGTTGATGATATCTGGGGACAGGGAACAAAGCAGGGATCTGAAGACGTATGTCTGTGCACTGAGCTTTTTCTGCAGCAATTAAAAAAATCACATCACTTTGAATTACGTAGGACCCTTGAAAACCTTCCCTTCAGAGCTGTGAAACTTCAGAGGAGCTCAGTGCTGCCAGCCTTGCTGCCTTACCCCGCTCTCCAATTTCCATGAACACTTTATTCCTTGGACTAAAATGTGCATGTGCAGTGTCTCGGTGGTCCAGCCTCTGGTGCCACCCCACAGGAGCGTCTCACATGACCAGAGTGTGAGTAGCCTGGTAGATCTGTGCTGAATCTCAGTCTTAATAATATCAGAATATAGATATAGATATATATATAATATCAGTTAGTAATGTGCAGAGATTCCCATGCAAGGAGTGGCAAAACTTCATGGAACTGAGATGATGGATTGATCACTAGGGCTGGCTGCTAGCTTAAAGCAAATTATTTTTGACACTTGGCTAGGCCTTTGCTAGGCCTAAAGGAGCTGTCTGCCCAACATCCATAACCCTCAAAGCCTATAGACCAATGATGCTCTCTCTGATGACTGAGGGCTCACTTCATCCCTGGACGTGCTGCAGAGCCGTGGGACTCTCTCTGGAACGTGGAGCAGAAATCCTGCAGATGCTTAACACACATATTTCTCTGTGATGAGAGGACATCTTATTGCAATTAGTTTGAGGGACTAAAAGGGACTTGGGAGGCTCTAATCAGGAAGAAGAGAGAGAAAATAGGGTGTGGAGACCTCTTAAACATTGCCTTAGTGTTTGGTGCATGACTGTGACTGATTTATTGTGTCTGAACTGAAGTGGAAGATAGAGGATCTCAGAGCTTTGCCTGCCAGGTCAGTGTCACAGATACATCCAGATCCACAGAGGACATCCACATTGTGTGAGCCCACACATTGTTCCAACATTAATTTGGGATCATGAGGCCTGTTTTCAATGGCTAGGCCATTCTTCCCCCAACTTTGCTGCTCCCTAGTATATTCCGAGGTTTTTTTTTGCTTGGTGGGCTGCTTGGGGGTTAAATATCATTTACACTTCCATCTTTCTCTTTTGATTGTAAGGATAACTCAGTCTGCTCCCTTAGACAATTCCTGGGTATTAACTGCAGGTTTATTAGCTTGCTCAGAAGTGTTCCTTGTTTACAGGTGAGCTGTGATCTCAGGAGAAGATAAATAAATACTCCCATCCTAGGAAACATCAGTGATGGACTTTTAGGCTTAACAATCCATTTATATTTGTTCTCTCCAGAAGAGGAAAGGCTGGAGATTTGGTTTTGGTTAAGGAAAATCCTTTCTTGCATCACTGGAGGTGGGCAAAAGAGCAGGTTGGTGTGAGAGCCACAGGACCTGGCTCTGAGCAGTGAAAACATACCCAAAAGAGCTTGACATGGCTGAGTGTTTCCTAAACAGAGCTGCAGGAAAGGGGAGCATCTGGTGGAATTAATTGCCTGTAATTTTCTGGAGGTGATGACTGAATGGGAATGGCTGCAACAGAGCAGAGATCAGAAGGGTGGGGACAGGTTTTGTTTTTTCAACAAAAATCCTATCTGATAGAGCATCTCAAAAGGAAAAGCTGCATGCAGAGACTGTCTCAAGACATTGACATATCCCAAAAGCTTCAGCTGCTGAAAAAACATATTGTAGAAAATTCAGGTGCCTGTGCCAATAAGTGGCACAGGCACATTGGCTGAGAGTTCCAAGTCCCCTTTTCTAGTAGCTTGTGAATGTCAGATTTGAACTTTTCAGACTGAAGTATCCTGCCCTCAGTGTCAGGCTCAGTTGGAATTTGCTTTTGCTGTGGATTTTTAGCTTTCAACAAAAGCACTTCAGCTCTTCCTCATAACCAAGTGTGTCCCACATATATTTTTTTAATAAAAAAAAATACACACACATCTATTGTTTTTTTATAGATTGGTTAAACTTTTTTTATAGATTGGTTAAACTTCATTGACTTGCTCTTTTGGAAGGAGGTTACCACAGGTGTGATTTGCCTCATCTGTGAAAGTAACCCCAATTTAGACCTTATAAAACCTCAGTAACACCACCTTCTACCAGGAAGAGCCTTGTTGCTATTTGTCAGGGAAGTCTGTATGGTGAAACAGGTCTTGGGTGAGTCTCTGAGTAAAACTGGGCTGAACACTGAGCAAGGAATGCCCTGGTCCAGGGGTGACAGATGTTCCTGAAGGGCAGCCAGCAAGGCAAGGCAGCCCGACTCTGACAGAGGAGGGAGGAGACAGCACTTTCAGGGATGTATTGGTGCAAGGGTGAGGTCTGGTGGAGTGGATTTTAGCAGATCAGCATGAATGAAACAGGTTTCATGGAGCCTGAGTCTGACTAGATAAACAGAGGTAACGATTGGAAGCCAAATAATGAGGATTGACAGGCAGGGCTAGGAAGCGAAAGGGTGTTAGTTGTGAGCACCAGGAAAAACAAAACCAACCCAAAAACCAGCACAGGGATGAGAAATTAGAGTGAAGAGCAGAAAGCCAGGCATCAAGTAACATGTAGAAAAATGAGGAGAAAACAGAGTGTCTACTTGTTGCTATTAGGGATCATTTTTCCTGGAGACAGAAAGAAGGCTGGGGCCCAGTGGGAAAAATAGTGTGTAATAGTTAATAACAGAGAGGGCTGAATTAAAATTGCACAAGCAGCTCTTCTTCTGCGGAGGTGGGAGAGCACTGGAAAGTTGCATTAGTCAGAGGAGTGGTTTGGTATTTTTTATTTGTTCTCAGGGGTTTTTTGTTTTCACCAAGGAGGGTAAGTAATCACTGCAAAAATGTAATTGGCTGCATAATGAATGAGTAATGAATTCTCTTCCCCTTGGAACCTCCAAATCTCTAAGGAGCACAAACCTAACCAAGATGTAATCCAGTTTGCCCAGGATTTATAGCTGGGAAAGAAAATGATGATGGGGGATGTTGTGGCCTATGGAAGAGGGACATTCAGGCAAATATTCTTAATTGTGAAGTCCCTGTTCCTTCAGTCCTGACATTTCTACATTTGCTTTGCTTGACCACCACTTGAATGCTGTTCCTTGGAGAGTCAGCTTTCCATGAGCATGGGTAAGTGCAGGAAGGAGCAGAAAGTCTTTCCCTGACTTGGTGGCAGCTGAATCAGTTCCACTGGCTCCTCTCTGCTGCACAAGCCTGGCCTGGCAGCATGAGCATCATTGGAAAAGCTGGAGGAGGGATCATCTTTATAGGCCCCAGATCTCTCCTGGAGTTCCAAGGTCATCAGGGACCAGATGATTCTAGAAGGTGCTTTTTACTCTCTGCCTGTTTGCTCCCACTTCCAGCCTTCCCTGTGGGAATTGGCTGCTGAGAGGAAGCTGATCCTGACCTTCAGGCTTCTACTGGGGACAAGAGATTTGTCCTGCAGCCTGGCCATAGGCAGCAATGATGTAACACAGGAAGGGAGGCCAGGGGAAGGGAAGGAAATCTCATTTTTCCTCCAAACATGAGAATTATATCGATGCCTTGAAATATGCCAGAATCAATGAAATAATTCGGGAAACCACTGGAAAATCTGTGGAGGCAATGCTGTCCTGTGGGCTCTGAGTAGTGGCTGAGATGAAACAAGGATCTTTTCTGGGGCTTCACTATAAACCCCAGAGCCTGCTGGCCTTTTGGAAAAGGGTGGGAAGTCCCAGGCTGTGTCCTGGGTGGAGACCTGTTGGCTCTGATGAGTGGGAAGGAGGCCGGTGGGCCGGGGCCAGCCCCGTGGCCTCTGCTATCTCCTGGCACGGAGGGTTCTGCTCCTCCCAGCCCTGCAGCTGACACACTGCTCCCTTGCTGCTCCCAGAGTGTTTGCCTGCAAAATCCACTCAAATCTCGCCTGGATTTTGAGAGATCCCTACTGAACTTGTAGGAAAAGATGTCCTGATTTCTGCCAAGGCTGGGGGGAAATTCTGCAGGGCCCTGCTTGCCCACGGCTGAGCCCCTCAGCTGGTGCAAAACCACTCCAAAGTAACGCTGGTAAAAATCTGGGGGATGTCAATCCAGTATGAAAATCCCACTGTCCTGCTTTAGGGTGTGCCACCATTTGGGCTGGATTTTAGGGCACACTTTTAGAATTGGAAAAGCTGAAGAGGTGCATAGAGAAGGGAGGGAGCACTGTGGAGGCTGTCACTGAAGGCCTGTCAAAAGAAGGATCTCAAACACAAGTCTGGGTGTGCCCTAGGAATAGCAGTCCTCTGGCATCCCTTCCACTCCCATTTTCCTCTAGTTCAAGGCACTGGAAAGGTTTTTGTCAGTGGCAGTTTTCTGAAGAGACACTCAGTGAAATGCAGCTGAGATAAGGCAGGCTGTCACCTGGGAGCATCTCTCTCCCTTTTGGCACTCCTGGCTTCCAGATAATTCCATTATGTGCACACGTGAAAAGGTCCCTGTCCTGAGATGAGGTTACCAAGTCCAGCCAGGGCTCTGAAGGAATATTTGCAGCTCTTGGAGTGTTCTTCCCATGACAGTGCATTCAAAGCCAACCCAGCACACAAATCCTTTGCAGAACATATAAAAATTGTCTTAAAATCACCTTTTCACGTGCACCACAACAATCTTATTCCTTTTACATTTGGGCAAGGTGTTAATATTCTTGGCTGGCTGGAAACCTAACAAATACCTTTGGCTTCTCCCTTGGCTGTGCTTCTTGCTGGATCTGCCAAGCATTCTTTAGATGTCAGGGTCTGGGATTTATATGCTGGTAAGTGCATGATATTTTTGAGGGCACAGAGTTAACCAATTTTGCACAGAATGTACTGATTATGTAAAAGTCATATTTTAGAATGAAATCGATGCCTTATGGAAAGTCCTAAGTATGGAAGCAAAGTGAAGCTCTGTGTTTATGCACAGTGCAAATACAACCCCAGGCCTGGCTTTCCAGGATTCTCCACCCTCCCATGTTGCTCTGTTTCAATCACGACCTGAAGGGTTCATCCCAGAGGTGAAGAGCTCCATTTCCATGTCCGCTCTCCTAACAAGAGTTTCCTCTTTGGCACCTTGTTTTGTTTTCCACTTTGTGTGAAGATCTGAATTCCAAAAGCCTAAACAGCCAGGGAACGCCAGGCATTTTGCAGCATAGACTAGTGGATTTCTCCATGGCTTTCTGAAGTGGTGTTGATTTGTGGAATTAGGGGAGGAGGTGAACATCCTTCTCTTGTCTTGCACCACTGCCTTACTGCACTTCCACTCCATCCTGAACCACATCCTCCTGTGAGGAGACAGGTTAAAATCTCATGAGACTGAAGAAAAAAGCAAAGTGGGTGAATTTTTATATTTGCCTTTCAGAGGTCTCAGATGCATTTTAAAAACATTTTTTAATGGCTAAAAAGGAAAATAAATTTCTTTTTCCTTTTTGTCAGTATGTGAACAACTAAAGTATATTAGTCATACTTTTATTTTAATGGAGAGATAATAAGATATTTCCAAACAGCAGCCCTGGAATGGAAACTGAGATTATCCTTTGCTTTTCTGAACTGATTGGGAGCTTTGATGAATTTTAGTGCAAAAATACATCGAGTGAATATGGCTTTACTGTGAAAAGCAGATATGGATTATTGCTAGGTACATTCCATCATGGAAAGTCTCCCTTTTGAGGTGGATGTGGATCCACCCTGAACATGTCTTTGTTTATTTGTGAGGTTGTTTCCTGCTTTTCCTTATCACAAACTTCCAGCTGGGAGTTAAAGAGGCAGCGCTGACGTTTTGGGCTCTGGACTAAGGGATGCAAAGAGGCCTTTCCGTCCAGGGAAGGACTTGGACAACTACCCAGGGGTACATGGAGGCAGAGAAGGCTTCTCCAGTTTCCTTCCTTCAGCTCTTAGTTTGACTCCACTGAAACAGAGGGAATAAGAGCAATAACAAACTTGGACTATTTTGCAGTGATTTTTAGCCTGGTTTCACACAGGATTACACGTCTGTGTCTTCTTCTTTCCCAATATCTTTTGGAGCTGCTGGCTGAACTCAGCACTTGAATTTGTAGCAATAATTAACTTTTTACATGTTTCCTAAAAGGAAACTTGTTTTATACTTCCATCTGATCCTTTCCCTGTACTAAACTTCTTTTTTTTTTTTAAGAGTAGCCCTCAATAGCAGGTGCAGCATTCCAGCAGCATTCCCAGTAACAACAGAAGTAATGCCATCCTTTTCTCCTGGAAAACAATGCAGAGCGGGACTGGGAGCTGACCCAGATTCTCCCCTTGTCATAATGTCAAAGTCAGTCATGAAGATATCTGAATGTGTAAAATTTTAAATTACTCTTCTAAAATCTATAAGGGAAACCCTGATAAAACACATTTCAGTGATCTTTGTGCTAGTAGTGAGTTGAGCTTCCTGTGATAAAATATTTTAGTCTATCCTAGGACAGAAATTATTTGTAGAAAAGCCTTCTGAGTAAAAACACAAAGCAAATTCCACACTTTTCGGTGTTCTGCTTCTTGAAATATGAAAAAACCTCAGGCATCATTCTCTGCTCCCCTGACCTGACACCCATCAGTCACAATAAATAGTAGAAATGTTGTGAAATAAATAAATAATGACAAATCCCAGTCCTTGTGTTCTCCCTGCTGCAGGCGATGCGGGATGTCCTCGGTACATTCCTGCCATGTGCAGCTTTCCTCTCAGCCAGCACAGAAGGTGCCAGCCTGGTTTTGAGTAGGCCCCTTGAAATCACATTGAAACCCTTCTCCCAAAGACCTGGCAATGTCTGGAGTGTGGATTTGGGCGGGCAGGGCCGGCAGTGCCTCGTGGTGACTTGTGGAGCAACATGGGAACGGCAGCTCTGGGAACTCGGGCTCATGGAATGACCCTTCCCTTGCACAGCTGCAGCCTTGGCACCCTCCAGGCTGCCCTCCCTGGGCACTGCCTGCTCCATGGGAACACTCTGCAGAGAGCAGTTTGCCCATATGGGTTCATCTGGACAAAGGAATTTAGGAAAAAATTGCCGTTCTTTTAAGCATGGTTCTGAATCTGGATCTCATTTCCATCTTGGCCTCTTCGGGAACGACTGTTCCCAGAAGGGAAAGCTCCAGGCTGGTTCCCTGTGTTCAGCAGCTTGGGGTTCTAGGGCAGTGAATAT
Organism: Ploceus nigricollis; assembly: GCA_013399945.1. Taxonomy (NCBI): domain Eukaryota; kingdom Metazoa; phylum Chordata; class Aves; order Passeriformes; family Ploceidae; genus Ploceus; species Ploceus nigricollis. The sequence continues at coordinate 1,249,833 of VXBC01010071.1, read as the reverse complement.
CAGCCACTGTGGAAGTGGCAAAACAGGACAAAAATGGGTGAGATGAGACCAGAACTCCAAGGGCAAACAAGGATATCCAAAGTTATCCCTAGCACCACTGAGTGTTTTTTAATTCTTATTTTTTTTCCTGTAGCTCTCTGTGAATCTCTCATTCTAAAATGAAACAGAAACACTTGAAGGTCACAAAAAAATCCACGTTTTCATGCTGTATTGCTTTTGCTTATTTTGGTTACATTTAACCCTTACTTCCCTTCCCTGTTTTGCATTATAAAAGCAGAACTTTTATTCCAAGTGATAAGTGCATGCTGAATTCTTCCACCTTAATTGGTAAGATGTCAATGACTTTCCCTGTTTTCAGCATGGACCTGATCCAAAGCTCAGGGAAGGAAACTTCCAGCAGGCGTTGGCCTGTGTGTCACAGACACTTGAATGACTTTCTGTGCACAGTGGGAAAATAGAATTTTCCATTCTATTATTTTCCTTTTTAAAAGGACATGCAGTATGTACTGGGTTATTTTTTAAATTATTTATACAACTGTATCCTGACAACCTACAACTTCCTCCCGGGTAAACACAGCTCCAATTTGTTTCTGTAGTGTGGAGCTGTGTTTATAAGGTTGGGGATGGACCACAACTAGTGTGGAGTGTGCTGTCCCAAAAATCCCCCCCTTTATTTTCTTTATAAACTTTGGGGACATTCTTCTTGTGTGAGTTTCACAAGTTCTGGTTCCTTGTACCACAAAACCTGTTTTATGTCACCCACATTTGTTTTTATTCAACATTGTACATATGGATTTTAAATAACTATATGCATAAAACAGTGAGTTCCAGGCACTTGAGGGGAAAGTTGCATCACAAATCTTTACCATTCCACATGTATTTCATCTTGAAATTCCAGCATCAGACTCTCTTGTCATATATTAAAGGCCATTTTTCCATTCTAGGCGTCCACTGGCTAGACAAGATCAAAGCATTGAGCTGGAAAGTGCTTTGTGGTACCTTGAACTGGGATGCAGGAAAAAAAAATCAAATTCTGGTCTGTCAGGTGTTTTAAAAAGTTCATCTCTTGGCTGAGAGAATCATCGTGCTGTCCCCTGGTTTTGTGCCATTTTCCATGGGTAACACAGAGGCTTTAAAAGCACTTGAGGATTGGGAAAAGCAGCAAAGGCAGTCTGATTTTACACAGCCTCTCCTCCCATCAGCATCCCACTTGTCAGACTTTCCTAATAACCATTTTTGTTTTGGGCTTTCCCCCCCCCCCCAATAACAGTCCTTTATACAAAGCTGGGTTGCCTGCAAATGCAGAAACCTCTGGATATTTTTTTCATGAAATCCAAACCCCAGTTTTGGTGCCAAAGGATCCCATGTGGGTTTGGAACTGCTGCTTCCCCAGGACCAGAGTATGATATTTACCTGGTGTTTTTCAGGTAGGAATAAGTGTGCTGTCTTCATCCCCATGGCTCACAGGGAAATATCAGTTTGTTTGGCTCTGTACAACTTACATTTTTCCTCATGAAAATATCCTGGATAAAAAGTCATAACCCCTGAAGATGAGGTGACCACTCAGTCAACTGGAAACAAAGCTGCTTCCAGGAGACAAGGTTCCTGGAGAGGAAGGATGCAAGAAGCATCACCTGCTGTGTGAGTTTTGCTCTGTTTTTTCTCACTTTGTTTTTGTTCCTAGAGGGAGAGTGTGTTAAACAATAGTATTCTAACTTGTTCTATGCTTTGGCAGTTTTGGGAATAACATGCATGCTGAAAGACAGGAATTTAGGCATTGTGACCTCTGGCTAACTATAATAAAGATAAAAGTTGAGAGTTTTCCAAGGAAACTAGCCCACAATTAAGATTTAATTCTGCAATTCACCATTCCCCCTCAGCCATCCTGCTTTGTGATGAAATTTCCAACAGATGGCTAGGATCCTCGAGGCATGGAGAAACTGTTATTATCTGAATATTAGCAGGCTTTTAAAGCTTCCTCCTACCTCAGCTGCTGTGCTAATGAGGCTCCCATCTCCCCTCCAGGGTTTGCCTCAGGGTTTTCTCCTGCAAAAGGGACTTTTCAAGGAAGTAGTGAAAATGTTGAAGGAAATGTTGTAGGTACGGCCTTGGAAGAAGATTTCCCTTCATATCCTTTCTGCAAAGCGCTCTTGATGCTCTTGATTTTTTTTCCCCTTGTGGAATAAAGATGTTTGGACCTTGAATTGAAGTGTGTAGGAGTAAACTTCACAAAGCTTTAAAATAGAACTACAGCAAGAGAGGGAAAGCAGCATTCTGCAGAAACCTGCTGCTCTAGAACAAGGAGCAGGAGTGTGTGAAATACCAGATCCTCTGCCTTGGATTTCAGGCAAGCCACTATTTATAGGGTGATCACTGAAGCTGACTCCAGACTTCACTTATAAATAGCTGAGCCTACATTTCCCTTCTCTGCCAGAATTTTCCCAACTGCTGCTTCATGCTTCCCTTGTCATGCTGAAGGTTGCTGGTGGTTTGTGGACAACGTGACTGGGCAGTGGTGGGGACTGATACAATTGGATTCACCAATATATCCCCCTTCCTCGTTAGCAAATCCTGCATGGATCCAATCCCACTTTGGGAGTGATGTGGGAATGTGGGTGCTGTTGCCTGGACACAGACAAGACTCTGGTGATACTTGAAGATGAAACTTGGGCCTTCAAAGTCACTGCAGAACTTCTGACTGCAGTTTGAAAGTCAGATTTTGTGAAAAGGTGTCTTACTATGTGGGATTCTGAGGAAATCCTGCAGACCATGTCTTAAGCTGTTAAAATCTGCTGTGCTTGGCTGCTGTTCACTTTTTAAAACTTGGCCAGATCCTTTGTAAGCCAGAATCATGATGCTGGGGGCTCTTTGCCCACCAGAACATGACAGAGTCACACTCAAATTCCTGGGGTTTATGTGGAGAGTTGCTCACTAAGGCAGTAACTGTTACTGCCAGGACATTTTTAGAATAAGCAGTCCTGCATGGAGGCAGATGAGAGATCTCAGCTAAATGAGGAAAGGGGAATCTTCTTAAAGCTTCCCACAGAATTAAAAGTTACCAGCTTTTGCTTCCAGACCTGCACCTGAACAACAGCCCTAGTATGGAGCCTGTCCAGGATTCGACATGGAAGTTGTGAGCATGGGAGGGAGCAGCTCCAGCCTGGAGCTTTGAATGATAGAGCAGCCTCCTGGTATATAATTCCTGTTAATGTGCCTCTCTGGGGATCATTTCATCCATCTGTGTGGCAGCATTAAGGCAGAGAGAGCAGATGACTGCACCTGGATGGGGCTCCACTGATGTCAGACACACCCCTGCACGTGGTCCTGCTGCATGGAACTGAACAAGGAATCACAGCCTCAGCAGGTAAAGCCCAGCATTACCAGAGCAAGGTAATCACCACAGAAAGCATTTAAAAATTTGTTTATGCTGGTGGGTTCTTGGACTATGTGCTGATGTCTTAACCTGGCCTGGCAGCTTCAGTTTCTGTAGGAAAAGTAAGCAGGTTGTCAGAAAAACGAATAAAATCTGGGAGAGGGCTAAGAATTTAACTTTTTTTCCTGTAGTAGTTAATGTCCCAGCTGCACTTGACAACTTTGTTTTGTCAAATTACATGGGCTGATGTGTATTTTTCATAGAATCATGGAATGGTTTGGGTTGGAAAGGACCTTAAAACTCATCCAGTTCCATCTTCTGCCATGGTAGGGACACCTTCCATTATCCCAGGTTGCTCTAAGCCCTGTCCAACCTGGCCTTGGACATTTCCAGGAACGAGGCAGCCACAGCTTCTCTGGGTAACCTCTGCCAGGGCCTCACCACCATCACAGAATTTCTCCCTAATATCTAATCTAAAACTATTATCTTTCATATTAAAACCATTACATTTCTAATTAGGTGCATTTCTGATGCATCTGGAGGAAATGGAGGAGTAAAACTGTGGTAAAACACAAGGAAAGAGAATAATGTTTGGCAACAAGGGGCAAAGTTTTTTGCAGAGTTTCGTGCAGGTTTTTGTGGGACAGATAATTGCTGAGGATTTTGGTCAAATTTCCTCCGCCTTTCTCTTTGGGTGGGGAAACCTTGCTGCATCAACAGCTTTGAGGCATTGAACCTCAAACTGCTGCACCATAAAAGGGGCTTTGAAGGGCCAAGAAACTTCCTGTGCAGTTGTAGACATCCTCTGTGATTGGATTTCTTCCCTCTGGAGCCCACAGGACACAAGAGCAGGTCCCAAGACATTTATTTCATTTTTTAATGTACTGCCTTGAACACAATGGGAAGGTCTGCAGGGGATGTTGTGGTATGCTGGCCCCGAGCCCCTGCCAGCTCTCACTAATGCTTCCTGTCCTTCCACAGGGATTCCTGCCAGGACTCCTCCTGGCCACTGGAGATTGCTGTGATGCTGGCAGGGAGAGCAGGAAAGCCATCTTGTCTTCACACTGTCAGCATTTCCACTGCTGACTGCAGTGGTGTGGGAAGGAGACAGCAGCTGGCTGAGGCCAAGGCCAAACTAAGTGCCCTGTGGTTGAGTCATTTTCCAGGGCTGGGAACATTGGGCTTATGGAGAAATCAGCCTGGAGCTCATGGGAGCTGATGGTGGAGAGAAAACAGCTGAGAATGGATGCTCTGGGGACAGGGTAGGCACAGAGAATTGGGGAGCACTTAGAAAAATAAGACTTTCTCAACAAAAGAGTATTGCCAGACCTCTGATGTGCAACCTGAGAGTAGAGTTACAAATGGTCTGCGTGTCCCTGCTCTTTGTTTCTCCCAGCAGAGCCCCTTCCTGTGTCACACACTGTGGCTACTGCATGGGGGTACCTGGATGAGTGTTTATTCCCTGATGCAGAATTTTGGGCAGGTCAGCCTCCTGATCTGGTTGTAGAGAAAAGCCAAACTAAGGATTGAGGATCAGACACATTTATGTTTTCAGTGACTGTTGGGGAACAGGAATATCCCAGTAAATCCATTCTGGGGAATGCATTGCTACAACGTGTTCCTGAAGGTAAGGGTGTAACCCTGAGCTGGGTGTAACCAAGGTGCTGAGGAGAAATAGGGTTTTGTGAGGAAATGTTTGTGAAGAGGAGCCATCCTGCTTCCAGACATGCTACACACAGTGAGGGAGCTGAGTTTTTCCTCTGGGCATATTCTTGCCCATCTTTGATTTTTCTTCTCAAGAGCTTGGCCAAGTCTGCCACGAGACAAAACTCCAGTCTGGATTTGTGCCTTGGAGCCCCACTGTGTGTCTGCAACCAGGAGTTACAGGTGGAGGAAAGGTGTGTCTGGTGGGGGGAATAGATCTCAGTCATGCTGGGAACCTGTGGAACTGGAACTGTCTGATAACAGGAGGCTTTTCCAGTCTAATGGAACAGTGAGGGAGTTTTTTATTACAGTGTGGATTTCTTGGTGTGCATTTTTATTGTGTTCTTGGAAATTGACACCATCCTTCAGTAGATTTTTTTTTTTGAGTTTTAGTATTGCCTTAACAATTGTGGCTCTTAATATCTCATCTAGATGTGCTGCTTTTGGATCTGCTTGGAAGTACCCTTTTACAAATTCAAATGTGTAGGCCTTGGGGACATGGTTTAGTGGTGGCCTTGGCAGCGCTGGGTTAATGGTTGGACTCAAGGATCTTAGAGGATTTTTCCAACCTAAACCATTCTATGTTTCCAATTTTGATTCATTTTATTTTAAATGATGCATTAGGTTATTTAAACTAGGATTGATTTTTAAATTATCTTTCAGAGAGGTTGAAATATGATTACCTGTATACACCTGTGCAGTGTTTTCCCCTTGGTGAAGGTGTCAATATGCACATGGATCTATCTACAATAATATTGAGTGTGGTGTCTTGGTAGATTTTCAAAGGGGAAAAAAACCCCAAGCTTAAATATTGCTTCAACTGTGAAGAAATGTGTTTGCCTGGGCAAAATGTGTGAGGGAAAAAGCCTTGAGCTTCAGAGCCAAACTAACTACAAAGTAACAGGGCTGAAGGGGAGTGACTTTGCCCAACATTGTTGCTGCCCCTTTCCACTTCATTTAACAACAGTTTCTGTCATGGCCATTCATTCCAGTCCTTTCATTTGATTAAAGGAGCGGGAAGGTGAACGTCGGTGGGAACAACCTGTTTGTCTGACTGCCTTTACTCACTGACATTAGGAAGTGCTGCTAGTTTACCTTTGTGAGCATTCCCTGCTGAATTGTCACCAGGCTGTAGGCTTTGGCTTTCTAACTCTGCAAGTGGAAGGTTCATGCTGAAAACACAAACAAATTGGTGCAGTAGTTTTTAAAATTAAATGAGCATTCTCTCTGTCAAACCTGGGAATGCTGCTGTGAACTATCAGCAGCAAAACACTTGTACCTGCCCTGTTCTTTACCAAATGCCAGCTCTTTAAAAAGGAGAAAATATCTGTCAGTAACTGGGATAACTGGTTGGAGCCCACAGTGCCCCCTGCTATTCTGGTTCTTGCTTCTCCAGACATTCATTCCTACCCAGTTATTTCCATGGGAATCCATGGCCCACCCATCTTTGAGCTATGGGGGCTAATGAATCCTAAAATACACTGTGTGCTCTTGCTCACTCCCAGACATTGCAGGCTTTTGTCCCTTCCAACTTGCTTAATGGATACTAATAATTGAGTGAAGGGTGATTTTTTAGGATATTTCTTAACATCCTAGCATTTGAATATATTTTAAAAAATTTGTATCTATATACACACATTTTTACTGCATCCCAAGGTCTGGATATGAACCAGCACAAGTGACAAGCATGAAAGTATGTTCTTAGATCTTATCAAGAATCTTGTAGGCTCCATGATGACAGAACATTTTAAAGAGACTTTCTGAATGCCAGAGGCCCAAGTTTAAGTGACTTAGTCCCTCTGGGGTCTCACTGGAAATTGGGAAGAGGATGCACTGCGGGAGCTGTAAGGAGGTGGCTCTGGCAGGGCAGTCTTGGAAACCAAAGGAGAACAAAATATCCAAAAGCGCTAAGCTGATAATTTTGACAGGCTGGAAATGAAGCAATATTCCAGAGATTTTGCCAGGAAGTGGATACTGGAAATTTTGGCAAAGCGGCTGAGTGTGAAGGGGTAGGAGCCAGATAAGAGGGAGTTTAAGATATGCAGAGGAGAGGAACTCCAGACAACAGTTAAATAGCAGTGAGTGCGGGGATGAAGAGCAGGAGAAAAGAGTGATAACCAAGGAGCCAAATGAATCCAAGACTGGTTTGTTGATTTTTTGATAAAAGACATGGATAGCACTGATCCATAGCTGTATTGCAAGTGAGAGGTGAGGGAGAGTGGACAGGAGGGAAGGAGCATGGGCTTGAGGAGGGTGAGGACAGGAAGGCAAGCAGGGATGCCAGGATTAGCAAAGGAAACCTGAAGCAGCAGTGTCTGCCTCTGACCTTGGCTGTGGAAGAGGGGAAAGGAGGAGAGGCACACTGGCTGTGGGACAGCAGTTTTCTTTGGAAAGACAGGCAAAATCCTGCCCAGGAAAGGAGAAAAAGGGAAAGTGTGGCACAAAGGCAGCTGGACATGGGTTCCAGGGGTTGGGTTGCACTGGCAAAGGGAGACTGTTTACGTGGGAAGGTGGCAGGACTGGAACAGCAGGAGAGGATGACTGCAGTGGAGGAAGTCAAACCCGGGATGGGGTTTCCACTAGGAATGACAGAGCAGCGGGAGGGAGAGCAGCACTAGAGGAAATGGATGCTGGGGCGGAGCCAATATTGTCTTTGCGATAGGAGAGAGTGTCAGAGGAGGAGGAGCAAGGAGGCTGGAGAGACCCAATAACCAAATAAATGTAAGAGAAGGGAAGAGGAGCCGGGAGTGGCTGGATAACACCCACGGAGGGCTGCGAGCGAGGGCCGGCGGAGGGGGAAGACCTGGTGTGAGCACAGGGCAGGC
>VXBC01010071.1:1120363-1241836 GCA_013399945.1 Ploceus nigricollis | reverse complement strand
GACTGCTGGTCCTGCGGTATTCCTTGCTAGACAGATGTAATTCCTCCTTTATTTTCCTTCGTTGGGGCGGGGCGCGGGGGGCGGCGCGGGGGTCGCGGCGCGCTGTCAGCCGGGCCCGCTGCGGGGCTTTGTGTGCGGGAGCGCCGCGCTGACCCCGCCGAGCTCCGAGTGCGGGGCTGCGGTCCGGGCGCGGCCATCGCCCGCCGCCGCGGGTGCCGCGGTGCCCGCAGTTAGCGGCACGATGCGTGGGCTTGGTTCGGTTGTCTCGGGGCTGGCTCTGGCTGTTAGGTGGGTACAGGCCTGATTTAACAAAAAAAAATATGGCAGACTTGTGCTAGAGACTGTGAGACTGCAGCAGCTCTGAAAAACCCTTGTTCATGGCAACCAGGGCTGACGTTTCATTCAGTAGCTGATGTTTTTCCTTTTGGAGTGATGATACAGAACTAGAGTGAGCATTGAATTTGTGATGTTGATGTCTTAATCGTGAATGAAATTGCATTCTTGTTTAAAGGTGAGTAGTGATCTGTGTTTCTACGTTGTGCTCCGCATTATCCTTAGGTAGAAATGCTGAATGTTCAAGATCAGGGTTCCAGGGAAAGGGAATAAACACAAACTGTCAAGATCCGGAGCGTTTGGCTCATCCTTCGACCTTTATTGACAGGATACCAGCATTATGAAACCTGATTATTGAACAGTTTGGGAAAAGGGCTGGAATTCCCGCAGCCCGGCATCGTGCTGACAGGCATCTTGGGGAACAATGCTCCCCGGAGCCGGGGTTAGAGAGGCAGGGCAGGGAGAGGAATTTATTCCGAGAGATAGCAGCCGTGTGGAAATGTCAGGGGAGGCTGCGACTCCTCAGGCCATTGCAGGAAAGCTCTGCTGGAGGAAGGACTTGCATATGCTCAGAAGGCTCTGGAGGGAGAGACAGGAGTGCAAATGGAATGGGATAAAGGGCTGGGAAGGTGGGTGATGGCAGCGGATGTGATTTTTAAAGAATTGTTCTTATCCTTTAGCGTTTTTTTATTTTTTCGCTCCGTGTTTCTGGGGAGAACAGAAATGGCTGTAGTGATGCCTCCATGACTTAGCAGTGGTTGTAGGGCTGTGAGGAGGGACGAGGGGCTGGCTCATGTGTCACAACTAGTGCTGAAGAGGCAAGAAAATAGGGAATATTTTGTTACTTCATGCAGGAACATAAGCGGGGAATTATGAATGTGGAATCAGGAGGTCAGGTTCTGGAACAGAACCCGCTTTGGGTTTTTCTGTAATGCAGGTTAAGTGCAGCAAATGACACTCACTAAAGCAGGATGCAGCATTTTGGGATAAATAGGAGCTTGCAGCAGCCATGTGGCAAAAAGCGTTAGAGATGCTGTTTCATCTCTGTGGTGGCACGGATCCTGCAGCTTTTGGAATTGCTGTGTGTCACTGAGCCCTGCCTGCACACAGGAGTGGGGCAGAGAGGGACAAAGCCCTCTTGCTGCATATATGGAGACCAGGGTACTGCTGTGTGCTGCTCCAAGAGCCCCTGGGGAGCAGGAGTACAAACCATTTTATGAAAGATATTTTCTTTTTCCTTCATCATCTATAAAATGGAATCAGCTAAACCCCCTTTATTGGATGGGCCTGGATTGCTCGTTTGCATTACGTCACCTGACTAAGGATTTATTTTTCATGTGGGTCAGTTACGGGATGAAATATTTGTAGTTGGATTGCCTGCAAAATAATTGTATTTCATTAGCAAGGAGTGCATGGACATCTTTCATGGAACACAGAGGAGAAAGTCTGTTTATGCAGATGTTTAAGGGTCAGACTGCAAAAGTTATTTAGACTGTTAATCTCTATAGTCACCTAAATTCCTTAGTCATCTGATCTGGGCACAAGTGAACAACCAGTACAACAGTTTATCATTGCCCATTAGCCATGAGTCAGCTACTAAATCCTGCCCAGGCTGGTGTCTGTGGCTACAGGCTTCCTGATTGCCCTTTCCCTAGGGTCTAGGAATACCTAGAGCCCCAGGGGCCAGACAGGTGACCTGTCAGGGCAAGGAGCCACTAGCTGCCCTCAGATCTCTCTGGCTCAGCTGAGGTTGTGCAGGAGAGCAGTGCAGGCTCTTTCCTGTGGTGCCTGGAAACTCCTGATGAGAGCAGGCCTGTGCTCCATGGTAGGAGCCGTGTGGAGCCATAAGGGCTTTCCTGGTGTATCAGCTCCTGCTGTGAGCTGCTCCTGTTCCCAGCTGATGGAGCTGGGGAGTTTGCCAGCACGTTGGACCCTCACCTCTGCTGAGGCTCATGGCAGTTTTCCCAAGTGAAACCAGCAGGAATCTGGCCTAGAGGTGTGAAATGTGAAAATCCAGTTCCCTTCTCTTGCTTTAAACCTGAGAAACTATCTCGTGTTGGATTGTTCTGACCAGATACCATTTGTGTGGAGAAGCAAGTGTTGGAGCTGCAGCTCCACACCGAGGGGAGTGTGATCCATTGGGATCCATGTCCTGCAGAGCCTGGTTTGGAGCCTGCTTCCCCCACTGCTGCGTCCTTTTCCCCCCACCCACATGTGGTTTTCGTTTGTCAGCCTTTTATTATTACTCTTAAAATGATCTGCTGTGAATTTGTTTTTCTAATGAACATGAATACAACGTTGCAGCAGTTACAGCTGGACCTTTGGAGGCTTTTCCTGTAATGAAAAAAGGGTTTCAGAGAGATTACATGTTTTTTTAAAAAAAGAAAGACATAAGAAAAATTCTTCTTACTCCCAGTAGACCCGAACTTATTCAACAGCTTGATCAGAGTGACATAGATCAATTCTATATATATTGAAGCAGGCACTTTTTTTCTCTTTTGTCCAATTTTATTTCTTTTTCATGTATTGTTAATCCCAGACACATTTTTTACTGTCCATTCCTCATTAAAAAAGGCCAGTTTTGCATGGAAAAACTTTGGTGTGTGTTGTTAGGTGAGGGTTGAGTTCATAACAGATTCTATGGCTGGGGGGGGCTGTGTCTGGAGGTGTTATTTCTGCTTGCAGTGAAATGTATGTGATTATTGAAAGGTATGCACCAATGTATAAAGGTTGTACTCGAGGATTGTGTACATCTCCCTATGCCCAAGGACAGATTAAGGTTGAGGATTATACTGAGCTATTGTTTTTCATCAGTGTTAACATTTTTCTCATCATCTTCTCTGTGAGGTTTTTTCTCATTGAATGGTGATAATTTCAGGATGTTCTTACTTTGTCATGTCTTTTCACTTTTCTGCTGTTCTCTTAATATATTATTTGACTGCTTAACATATTTACTCTCCTATTATGTTGCACGAACTTATATTTGTTTTTAAGATGCATGTGTTTTAGCCTACCAGAAACCCCTTTGGTGTGTCACCGCTGCCACCAGAGGAACACATTTACGCCGCTGTGCAGCCACTTTTATTCCACAATATGCTGAGTGTTAGAACTTTAAAAAGAAATGGTGAATTGGTTTGATTTGTTCAGCAGCCCCTCGTGTCAAGAGGGCAGTGGGGACTGAACAGAAGAGGGACTGCATGTGAAGCCCTGGTGGCAGCAGATGCTGACCCACACCTGTTGGATACTGGGAATAGCCTTGCTGATCATACCCATGCCCTTGGAACAGGAGAGGTGTGCCATTAACACTCTGTCCTGAGAGCTAAAAATACTCTGCCACCAAACTGTTCACAGGTAAATGTTCCAAATTTAGCGGTTTTTCTGTTTACTGGTTTTCCAAACATAGGCTGTTCCCTTTTTGGGAGAGGTAGCCAGACCTGCTGAGCAATTTGCCTGTGATCTGTGAAACATGTTCAGGAATGATGTTCCTGGATTTTGTCTCAGGTTTTGTTCACGTGTCCAGAGCTGTGCACCAGAGGAAACAGTTTCTCCTCTGGAGAATAGGAAGCACAGATGCAAATCATCAGAGAAGCTGTGGGCTTGCCTTGAAAAACAAAGTGTTTGTATCTTATTTTCAAGACAGGAATAGGGATTGACTGACAGCTCAGTTTGATTGGTGTGACCACTGGGTTTCGTTTCATTAATCATGTCTTAATACAACGTGGAATGATCCCTGGAATGGGCAGCTGCTACTCTGCATGAAATGTGGGTTCTGGGAAGGGCAGAGTTGCAGACCCAGACTTAGGATGTGACTGGAGAGGAAGAGATGCAGACCTGGAGCCAGCCGGCCATGCCCCACTACCCACATGAGCGACTGGCATGGGGTTAATGGGGTCGAAGTAGCCAGCTTAATGAATAAAGCATTTATGCTCCAGGTGTTCAGTCTCCCTGTAGGAAGTGCTGGAGTGGCTGTTGTGATCCTTCCTGCCCTCAGTCTGTGGGGACTCAGACACCTTTAGTTCTGGCTTTTGTTTTTTCAGCTTGCCTTGAGGTTTTGTAAAGCAGCATCACATTGAGGTCATGCCTGTGTTAAAATCTCCTGGCCAGGGCTGCAGTGCTGCCTGCAGAGATCAGGGAGGATCACGCCCCACCCCAAAATTGTGGAGTTGGATTTTCCATTTTCCCCCTTCCTTGGAGGCGTCAGTGGCCGGGCCTGGGTGGGAGGTGCTCTGAGGTGACGCAGAGGTTCCTCTCCAAGCCTGGCCCTGACATTTTAAGGTTATACTGATTACCCATTTTATCCCAGGCAGACATTTTTCCCAAGCCAGACCTACAGGCATCATTGGGAAGTCTTTAGTTTTTGCTGTGGGATTCAGTCCCAGTAGTGTCCCAGGAACGTGGTCAAGGTCTTCTACAAGGAGTTGTGGGGATTTCCTGCCATCCAGCAGTAATCTAGATCCGCAGCTTTTGGTTTTGTAAGTTCCTGCCTTTTGTCCTGAATTAATCCTATTGCTCTATGGATTGATTTATTATAGAATGACTTGGGTATCTGCTTTTGGTTCTTACATGATAAAAGGGAGCCTTGTGTTTGGAAGGGCAAGGAAGCTGTGCATGGTGAGCTCTGGCAGTGTGGGCAGAGCCTGGGGTACGGTGGAGCTGATCAATCTGGGGTTGTGCATCAGGACCAAAAGCTGATTTTTCCCACTCATTAAATCAATTTTGCTTAGTGCCTAGACACCACAAATGCTCCAGCTAATTATAGCAAGTAGCTCCTCTGTTTTTTTGGCTTGGAAGGGAAAAGTTGCTGCCTGCTGTATGTAAACTAATTTAACGTAGATACGTTTATTTGAACACTCACAGATTTTGGATTTGGGCATTCCAGGTGTTGGCTTTTGTCAGTAGCTAAACCAATGGTGAGATTTTTTTCCTGCCAAGGGCTGTCACTGACTTTTCTCTTAGTGAACAAATATGTAATGAAAATGTTTCAGGGTCATCTGCACCGGTCCTTGCAGATGGGGTGGATGGCTCATGGTTCCAGAGTGCCAGTGGCACACACATTTATAGCAACACTGGAATGCAGCTTGGAGTTAATTTTTGGTAAGGGGCTTTGGGCCTAGATCTGCCTTATAGAATTCTGGGTGTTTCATACAGGAGGATCATCCAGTAGATCACCCTTTGCTAGAGCCTGGATCATGCAGTGAAGAAGTCAGGAGAGTTCTCTATAAGTTAACAAGAATTCTTTGTCATGTAGGATCCATATGGGATAAAGATAACCTGGTTAATTTAACAGCTGCTTCTTTTTTTGTAATGTAAAATATTGTGACCTTTTTTGGAGCATAATGTCATGAACAACTCTCTACAATTTCATCGTAGTAAAAGATGAATGGATTAATTGCTACCTTTTTATTTTTAACCTTTTTTAGGGTAATATTCTCTTACAGCAATTTTGGATGCTTTTAGGAGGCTAGGTCCTGAGCCTGAAAGAAATCTGGCTGACTTTGGTGGGGCTACACTGATTATCATAAGTTGAAAAATCTGCCTTGCAATTTTCAAGTTTTCATAAAAAAAACACTGGAGCCTGTTGTGTTTTATTCTGTTGGTGTTTTTGGCATCAGAGACGCTTTTCCTGATTGTTTTCCTCATTTGAAGGCTGATTGTACTGAGTGACCTCTTGCTACTAAAGGGTGGGTCAGTTTATGTGGGAAAGTCTTAGTCAATGTGTCTGGGAGATAAGTGGGACTGCATCCCAACGAGCCTTGTGCGTTAAATACTGGAATGTGCTGGGGACCTGCCAGGAGATTGGAAGCAGGACTCTGCGACAAGCCCAATGCAGTCACACTCTCCCTAAAATAGCACTGTGGATAACAGGAGATCTGCAAAGTTATCACTTACCTCATTTTCACACAAATTCTTTCCTAAAAATGGATTATTGACTGAGGATTCAGGCGGGTTTTTCTGGTAATATATTCCATTTACATTTTGAGAGCAGTCATGTCCCTCTTAAGTCTTTGGCTGCAGGTAAGAGGGAAAAAGCTGTGGTGAAACCACACAAGTCCCAGCACAGGAAAAGCCATTGGTGTCATCCTCATCATCACCTGAATGAGAAATGAGATGGATTTTACCTCAGTGTAGGTCAGTAGGAGCCTCTTCAAATTTGCCTTGAACAGTCTGGAAGTAAAAAGGCAGAGATGAATAAGTTCAGCGGCCTCAGACGTGTTTGGGCTGGCTGTGGGTGACAGGCTTTTGGCACCAGCCCCTGGATGCAAACAGCCAGTGTTTGAATATTCAGATGAGCAGTGGTTTACCACTGCAGACCGTAGATGATTTTGTTTAAGGGAAAAAAGAAGCCAATTTGATTTTCAGCCCCGTGTCAAATTTGTCGAGGGAAGAATCTGATTGTGCAGCTTTAGTGGTTAGCATAAGCCAGTTAAACTTTAAACCTGGGGTGCCTGAATTAGTTTCTTACAGAAAGAGGATGAGTTGGCTGCTAAATGGGATAGTGTGAGGAAAGTGTGGGGGCAGCTGGGTTGGGAGCAAGGTTGGGAGATCCTGAGTCAGCAGGTGGTTGTTTAGCCCTGGTGAGAGGCTGCTGAGGAAAGTATGGATCCAATCAACCATTCCATGGAAGTGTGTTTGCTTCTGCTGCACAGACCTGCACAAGGAGCTCTGTGAAAGGGAAAGTAAAAGTAGGATTGTCAGGGAATCATAAGATTGAGAACAAAAGGATCTGGAGTGCTGTAAGTTGTGACCTTTTGGTGCTTGCAGATTTAAGGATGAGCTGCGCTCTTGGAAAGGCAAATGGATTAGAGGTCATTTTTGGAAAATATCCCCCAGCTTCTGGTGTGCACTGCCAGCCTGGTGTCACTTCAGCTCCTGAGCCCCACAAGATGTGAATCCCAACAAGCACGGAGCAGGACTGACATCCCTGGTTCCGGGAATTAGATCCACAGGGATTGTGCTTGGAGCAGAGCAGGGTCATATCCCCTGTGCTGCTGAGGCTCTCCATGGACAGGACACTCACTCAGCCACAGCTGCCAGGCTCTGTTCCCCTGCTCCACAATCCCTCGGGAAGGGAAAGCTGTGGCACTCAGGATGAAGTGGGGTGCCGTGGTTGTGCTCCGAGGTTGGCTGGGGAAGAGGATGTGGCACAGCAGCCCCACCCCTGTGCCCCCGGGGGGATTCCCTGACCCCAGGTGCCCCACTGATCCAGCTTTGCAGCTTCCCAGCGCCTGGGTGTGTAAAGGAGCTTTATTGCTGCTCCAAGGAGGGACATGATGACATCAAACCCAGGTAAGAGGAAAAGAGAGGTAAAAAACTGCAATCCAATGGAGTTTCACTGAGCTCTGCCTTTTCCAGTCTTGCGCACTTTCAGGTTTTGTATCAGGAGGCATAAAAATTTCCAGAAATTGCAGTTTATGTAAGAGATGTGAATAATGGCTAATAATAAGTGAAACTGCCATGAGGAGCTGGAAGAGGGGGGAAGTAGGTTATTTTTAGAGATCTATTCTCATTGTATGCTAGACAAACAAGAATAAGGTGACTTTGCATTAAACATATACCACAAAGAAGTAAAGATATTTTCCCCAGACAAGTCCCCATGGTGCAGTAATGGTCTGTACTATCTGCCAGCTTAGGAATGAGACTCAAAACTGCTTCTTCACTGATTAGTAAGAAAAAAGGGACCTTCCATGCTCATTTTCGTTGCAGCACTGTGATTCTTCTTGCTCTATGAAGCTTGAGAATGAAGTATCTGAATCCCCACTTGTGCCAAGTTACACAACTACATCCCTGATGTGTCCATTTAAATCATCACAGTCTTGGATTTGAGGTTTTAAATCCTCTTCATAGAGAAACATGCATAAGAACATCAGTATCACAGAATTAACTAGGTTGGAAAAGATATTTGAGATCATTGAGCCCAACCTATATCTGAGATAATTTTGTATTGCTCAGTTACGTTTCACAACCATTTTAGAAATGTGAAGATTGTAAAAAAAGTGACAAGATCCCAAAATGTCGGAGTCAGGGATGGTGATCCCTCTCCGTGGGCAGGTGACAGGGAGCACGCAGCTCTTATCTAGCTGTGTTTTTAGTCTGAGTAATCCTAATCAGGTAGTAAATCCTGAGTGAGATTATGCTGCTGCAGCAAGTGCAGCAAAGATCAGCTGCAGGGCTAGAGCAGGATCTGGAGATGCCTGCTTGGATATTCACTGAGGCAAACCAGAACTTTGGAGACTTCATAGGATCTTCCCCTGAAGGAGTGGGGAAGAAGCCCAGTGAAGACAAATGGTGTGTTGGCTGCAGCAGAGCTGACAGGTGAGGAGCACATGGACATTCCAGGGCGAGGCAGAGCGCTGAGGGATGTTGCTACAGCTGCTGCTGACCAGCAGAAAATAACATGAATCACTTGGGATTGCAGTGGCACAGCAGAGATGCTGCAGAGTTCAGAGAGTCCCAAAGTTCCTTGGATTCCTGGCACAGGGCGATGAACCCCCACGTCACCTTTAGGGCAGTTTTCTGAGCAGAGCATCCATGTTATTCCAGGGTGCCTCTAACAGGAGGACAGCTGTTTGCAGTTTTAACTTCTGGTTGTTATAAGCTGTGGCAGGAATCCAGGGAGCCATGGAAGAGCCCTGGGCCTGAAATTAATTTTCAGCCAACTCGATTAGATCGGTGGCCTTAGCAGACTTAGCACTACAATTTTATGTGTATTCTGGGATAAATGCGGCCCCTTGCTGGTGTTTAGTGGCTTGGCCATCATATCTAAAGGAGAGCTAGGAGGGCATGCAGATACATAAAACAAGGCACAAAATTATCCTTGTATGCATTCTTAATGCTCTGCTTTGTGGATTGATCAAAACAGTGCAATTTGATGGGGATGAGCATTGAGAAGTGGTCACTATGCAGCAGCACAGCTGCTCCATCAGAGGGGAATGAATTCCCAAATTGCATCCCAGGCATGTTATTAGAGGATTAAAGAGCTGGGCAACTCACCTTGGCTAACTGTCCTGAAACTGTGCTACACGCATCATACGTATAAATAACTATTATGCAAATATTACCAGAGCAACAAAGCAGGTTTTGAATTTGCTTTGTGCCTTGCAAATGACCAAGTCTCTTGTCTCAGTGTTCCAAATGATAATCTTGTTTTCCCCAAACACAAAGCACTGAAATTACCTGTGTAGTAATTAGAATATACCACTCAATTCCTCTTTCTCTAAATTGGTCTCAGGGTACAGTAGCAGACTGGAATGTTTGGTACATAATTTTCTTCCTTGATTAAGTTAAAATTTAAGAAGATCTTCCCATTTGGGCTTCATCAGGAGCAATAAATCTTTGTTCCTTTTAAAAATTTGCCCATTCTGGTTTTGACTGACATCACCTGCTGCCTGCATATGTCTTTGCAGAGAGGAAACCACCTCAGTTTGTACCAGGAGAGGTTTAGGTTAGATATTAGAGAAAACTTCTCCATGGAAAGGGTTGTCCAGCCCTGGCACAGCTGCCCTGGAGGAATTTAAAAGCTATGTGGATGTGGCACTTGGGGACATGGTCAGTGGTGGCCTTGTTGGGTTAATAGTTGGACCTCAGGAATCAGAGGCTGAGGATGGATTCTGGGCTCTGCCTCTGGGTGCTCGTGGGTTTTGTGCTGATACTTGGTGCTTGAATATTGCACCTCAGGGATCTGTTCCCCAAGAATCACTTGTAAAACCCTTTGCTACTCCTCAGAGAAGTCTTGGATGTGACTTGCCATAGAGAACTTCCTGTTACCTGGGGTGGTGGTTTGGGAATCAGGGTGTTGTGTTGGGAGGCTCCAAATTAACTGCAGATTATGATAATAATAATAATAATAATAATAATAATAATAATGTTGTGAAGTACTGTTAACAGCTCCTCCTTCAGTGGAATGACTATGTCAGCCTTGCCTGGGGTTTGGGTTTCTCCTACAGGGACTGATGTGGAAATTCCCAGAAGTGACATGTTTGGGGAAATGATGTGCCCCTGTGTTTGGTGACTGGCACTTGGCACATTTTCCTAGATTTATTGCTAGAGAACCTAGGTCTCCTCAGGGACAATGAGGAATTTTCCTGGCTCTGTTGGTATGAAGTTATTTTGCTCTACCTGTTCCTGATGTTGGCAAGTGGTAGCTATGGGAGCCAGGGGATCCTCCATGGGGTTGGATGGGATGGATTGGAATGGGATTAGCATTGTGTTTGGAAGTGTGTTGTTTAAAAGTTGCATTTTGTGGTGGGGGAATCCAAACAACCCAAATTCGTGGGCTTGTTCCCGAGTTGCTGAGTTTAGAAGGAAGGCCAGGGGCTGTCTTGTGGTGTCAACAACAAGGGGGAGGAGGCTTTGTAATTTGAGTGTTGCAGCAAACAGAAACCCGGCAAAGGCCAGAAGAAATGCAGCTGAGGGAATTTTTATACAAGCCTATGGTTAATTTTAGCTGGGAGTTTGGGATGTAGGTTTTTTTAATGGCTTTTAATTTCAAGGGNTGTGGATGTGGCACTTGGGGACATGGTCAGTGGTGGCCTTGTTGGGTTAATAGTTGGACCTCAGGAATCAGAGGCTGAGGATGGATTCTGGGCTCTGCCTCTGGGTGCTCGTGGGTTTTGTGCTGATACTTGGTGCTTGAATATTGCACCTCAGGGATCTGTTCCCCAGGAATCACTTGGAAAACCCTTTGCTACTCCTCAGAGAAGTCTTGGATGTGACTTGCCATAGAGAACTTCCTGTTACCTGGGGTGGTGGTTTGGGAATCAGGGTGTTGTGTTGGGAGGCTCCAAATTAACTGCAGATTATGATAATAATAATAATAATAATAATAATGTTGTGAAGTACTGTTAACAGCTCCTCCTTCAGTGGAATGACTATGTCAGCCTTGCCTGGGGTTTGGGTTTCTCCTACAGGGACTGATGTGGAAATTCCCAGAAGTGACATGTTTGGGGAAATGATGTGCCCCTGTGTTTGGTGACTGGCACTTGGCACATTTTCCTAGATTTATTGCTAGAGAACCTAGGTCTCCTCAGGGACAATGAGGAATTTTCCTGGCTCTGTTGGTATGAAGTTATTTTGCTCTACCTGTTCCTGATGTTGGCAAGTGGTAGCTATGGGAGCCAGGGGATCCTCCATGGGGTTGGATGGGATGGATTGGAATGGAATTAGCATTGTGTTTGGAAGTGTGTTGTTTAAAAGTTGCATTTTGTGGTGGGGGAATCCAAACAACCGAAATTCGTGGGCTTGTTCCCGAGTTGCTGATTTTAGAAGGAAGGCCAGGGGCTGTCTTGTGGTGTCAACAACAAGGGGGAGGAGGCTTTGTAATTTGAGTGTTGCAGCAAACAGAAACCCGGCAAAGGCCAGAAGAAATGCAGCTGAGGGAATTTTTATACAAGCCTATGGTTAATTTTAGCTGGGAGTTTGGGATGTAGGTTTTTTTAATGGCTTTTAATTTCAAGGGCTGCTGAGGGATGGGGATGAAAGGATGTTGTGTGTGTGTGTGCCGACCTCCCAGCTCTGGTTTTAGCTGTGACACCTGGCTGGGTTTAGCAGCTGGACATTGGAAAGCTTTCATAATTAGGAATTTTGTGCTTTGTGCATGGTGGTTTCTGCTGGAGACTATGGTAAGTCTCCCCAGCTCTGTTTCCATGCAGAACTCAAAATGGCATGAGAAGCACAAGCCTTTGCACAGAGCTGTGTCATAGCCTCCTCTTTGGTTGCCTCTGCCTATTACAGTGCTGTGATTGTGAGGCATCCATAAAGCCAGTGCTCTGCTAAAAATAGGCCATTCCTCTTGCAAATGCTATTACAATTCTGATATTCAAATATTAAACCTTCTCTGCAGTGTTAAAAATAGCTGTGAACAGAGAAATCCTTTCCTTATTCTCAGCTGAGGAGTTGAATATTGAACGAGTCAAAGGCTCAGTCCTGAGGCTGGAGCTGTGTGGGAGTTGAGCTGAGGCTTCTTCACCCCTGTTTCTTCACCCCTCATCTGCTGTTGTTGTTGAACACAGAGGACAAGTGGGTGGGAGAGAGAAAATAGCAGGAAGTGGATCAAAGAAAGTGAGGAGTAGCCAGAATGAAGTGGAGAAAATAAGAGTGGAAGCAAAGCAAGAGGAAAAATCAGGATTTAAGTAGAAAACTGCATTGAAAGTGTTTCATCAGAACAAGGCTCCAATCCTGATGGCTGCCAGACAGGGATTTGGGGAGCAGCTGGCAGAGGGGGTGAGGCAGAGCTGCCTCTCTCCCAGGGCTGTGGGTACAGCCTGTGGGCTCCGTGCCTGTGGCAGGAGCACTGCAAATTGCAGCAAGCCACTAATTGCCTTTGGGAGGCCACTTACAAGGGTGGGAGCATCCTGAGGATTGAACTCAGTGGGAAGATCAAGGGCTTGGCAAGTTGGGGTGTGTGCTCCAAGTGCTGATATCCTCAGCCTACACGCTTCAAGAATGCACAAATTGAAAGGCAGGTAGTTTTTTTTTCTCCGCCTTCCGATGCTCTTGTGCATTAACTAATGCAAAATTTAATAATAAAATACCATTTCAGCAAAATAATTTCCTTCCATTTGCCATCAACAAAAGACATATTGGAAAAGACAATTTCCTCTAGGGTGAAATAAAGGACAAGCAAACAGAAATGACCATTGTAGATTTAATGGGGGAAAAATGGATTTATCATGTGGCTTGATAGTGATCTTAACAATATTATAAGGTAAGCAGGGAACCAAATGATGCCCATCTTTTATCATGGAAATGAAGCCCAGGAAGGCTTTCAGCAAACACTGTTTAGCCAAAAATAAGGGTGAAGGAAAATATAATTTGACCATATAATCCTGTGGGTCCAGGTGAGTGGTGGCAGGGCTGCTCTCTTTGCCTTAGAAGTTCCAAGGGAAAGGAGATCCTTTTTCCTTTTCTGTAGGGAGGAGACCAGCACTAACATTTATCAGCTTAAGTTAGGTTCAGCCAGTTGTGTTCAGCTGGAAACCCCTCTGATGATCATCCATCACAGCTGGAGTCTTCCTGGGAGAGAATCCTGGAGCAGGTGGATGCCACAAGGCAAAACCAGAATGCTTTTTGTCTCTGACAGCATTATCCATAGCCTAACAGGCTTGTCCTGGATTTCCCCCAGCAGGAATGCCATTTTGGCTGTGGGGACATGTGCTGCTAGAAGGCTGGCAGTGAGGGAAGAGCTTGATAAATCTCCGTGTCGTCGCTGTGTCTGGAGTCACTTTGGGACCTCAGCACTTCAGCGCCCTAACGCTCCCCCTCCGTGCCCTGGCAGCTGTCTTTGGAGCTCTTCCCTCCCTTAGGAGGTGCTCCAAGAAAGGGAAGGTCCCTGTGTGTTCTCCTACCTCTCCTGGCACCCAGCCACCCTGTTCTGATCACAAAGCCCAAATCTTGGAAACCCAAAAGGGCACAAATTTGAATCACAGATGAAACACCCAGAAAAAAAGCATGCTGTGGAGAGGGCATGGCATGGCTGGTCACACACCAGGACTGAGTCCTGGTTTGCAGCAGCCTTTGGCTGCTGGTCAGGCTCTGTCAATTAACCAGTGATTTTTCCTTTGTCCAGGTAACCTATTGCTGTAAGTGGAGCCAGGATTCCTGAGCTTTGATTTGTATCAGGTCCCTCAGGTGTGGCACTTGTGCCTGTTGTCACACCAAAGGCAGCTGTCTTAGCTCAGCTCTGCACAGAAATGAGTTTTAGTTCCCCTTGCTTTAGCAATCCAGGGAGAACTGAGCAGTTTGTCTTTGGAAGACCATGCTGACGTGGTGAAATGTCCATGTGTGCTAACATTGGCCCTGCAGGCCACCAGGGTCCCCCTAATGTCTTTACCTGAGTCCTATTAACCACTTTACATACAGAGATGTTGACGCATGTCTCACACCATACTGGTGCTTGGGTGAGGAGTTAAGTGCATTGTTTTAATTCAGTAACATCCTGGAGGGATTAAATTCTGCATGCTGGCATTGTTTCCTGGGCAGAGCACACTCACAGGAGATAACAGAGGTTACCAGGCCTCCCAAATAAGTTAACTTTTATTCTCCTCTGTTACATTTGAGTTATGGATGAAGAAGATGGGTGAGCGGTATCAGCTCTGGGTAGTCCAGCTGTGCAGGTTGTGCATTTCCATGGCTGTGAGGGCACTGCCTACCGGTCGAAGTGATCCTGATGCTTCCTGCCAGGTATCACCTTCACCTTTCTGTCTGGCATCCCCACATTTTTTGTCTCCTTCAGTTTTATTCAGTTATTTTCATTTTCAAATCACAGTGTCCTCATGAACCTGCCAGCCTGTGCCCAGGTTGCTGGGTTTTCTCAGATAACTTCTGGAGGCTATGAAACTAAAAGTATCTGGAATATCTTAAGGGACCTTGGCTTCAGTGCTCATTTTTAATTGACAAAATCCAGACCAGTTTTGGAAAGGTGAGCAAAATTGAAAGTTATGTCAAGAAGAATGCTGAGCGTTGCTCTGGAAGGGAAAGAAAAATAAGTTATTCAGACTTATGGCTGGCTGTTCTCAGCAGGGCTGAATTGGAGATCCCTTGTCCTCAACTTGCTCATAAACCATCCTTGATTAATTTACTAGCAGGTCCAAGTGGGAGGAAGGAGAGGGAGCTGTGCTAGTCTTGATGAAAGAAAATCTGCCCGAGGAGCAGGCTGTAAGTCCAAGCTGTAATTCCCGCAGAGCTTCAAACATGGCCCTAATTTTGCTGATTCAGAACCTCTTTTCTCCTAATCTTGGCATGGATACCTGCAGGCAAATTTGTCTATGTCCTCATTTGTCAGAGTAAAGCAGTGAGGGCTGAGGTAGGGAACAGAATTCCCAGGACACAGATTGGGAGAGCCTTCCTGGAAGTAGGGTGTGGGCTCATGTGCCCTGTGATCTGGGGAAAAAGCCCTAAATGGGGAAAAATAAAGGCCAGACAAAGCCCTATAGCAGCATTCTGGGGCTAGAGAATTCCTGCATAGCCCTGTGACCACCTGCTGCTCTTAGGACTCCTCCCAGGATGTTTTGTGGCTGTCCACTTTCCTGTTTCACTTGCACTGAAATAAATGTAGGATGGATGTGATTTTTTTCTTGGTTGGAATTTTTGTGAGTATTCCCTGGACTTGCAGAACAGATGATGACTCTGTTTTCCCTCCTCTGACCTTGTGAGCCTTCCCAAAGCTTGGGCAGGGTGAGGTATCCCAAAATCCCTGCTAGAGACACAGCTGCTAGAGGCTGACTGTTTGGGATAATGAAAGGAGGGAGATCAGAGTTTTGGCTCAGGCTTGGAGCATTGGAGACCAAATTAATTTTGATGGGAGTTGTTGGTGTCCAACACCTGTGAAAATGAAACTTCCAGCATTTTGCTGCAGGTAAGGAATTGGCTCTCGGTAGGGATCTCAGTGCTGTTGTGTCCCAAATGAGACCTATAGAGTTACAGAAGTAATTACTTTGGGGGTAAAATGTTGCTTTTGATATTTTCTGCCAGTTTTGTTGCTAAAAGGAGTGATGATGAGGCTAAATTTGTACCCTTCAGTAGAAGTGGTTAATTAATGCGTTGCTTGTGCTCACTCAGAGTCACAAATCAGCAGGGAAAGGTTTAACATCAGAGAAGTAAAGTGAAAATGTGAGTATGCATTTCCCCAAACCCACAGTCTGTCCCGTTGCTGGTTTATTTATTCCCCTGCACCACCGACTCTCCTGTTGGCCAGTTGAGAGTGGCTGTTCTATTTTAGCTGATAATTTGTCTGTGGTTGGGTTACTCCTGACTGACACTTCCCCCCAGGAGCCCAGACCCTCCCCTTGTGCCGGTGGGAGATGAGGTCATGGATGTCTCTTTGGCCTGGGAGGAGGCTGTGAGTAAGGAGTCATTTTTGTCCTGTGAAATGCCAGCCCTGGTGCCTGGCTGGGTCTGTCTCGGAGGGGAGGTGGGAGCTGGCAGCCCTTGCTCTGCACAGAATGTCTGAGGCTCTCTGTAATATCCTGCTCTCCAGATCCCCCTCCTGCCTGGAACCCACACCCTGCTTTGTTCTGGGTTTGGCCAGCTTGGAGAGGTGCCTTGCTGTGCTACAGCTCTCAGGACAACAAACCCACCCGGTCTCAGCGTGCTCCAGACTGTGGAATTCCAATGCTGGATGGGACCAGGGTGGTGTCAGTCGGTGCCAGAAATGGTGATCCCGAAGGACAAGAAGCTCTAGGGAGAATGGCCTGGTTAAAATCAGTGTTCAGTGTTGCTGTTCCTGCCATTTGTGTGGGCTCCAGGCATTAACTTGGGCTCGAATGGTCCCAGTTTTGAATTTCACCCCTCCTGTATTCCCTGCAACAACTTCTTTAAGATCTTGTGCCTCGCCAGGATCCTGGAAGAATCAAATAGCAGCCACTGGGGAAGGGAGCAGAGGAATAAAGAGGAAGGTGCCTTCCTTGTGATGTTTGAGATTTTCAGCAGCCTTCAGGAATTCAGAGGTTTTATTTTAAATCAGGGTTTCTATTAATCTTTCAGCTAATTTCCCTAAAATCACAGGTAGCTCAAAGCTTCTGTAATAGCATAGCACTGGTAATTTTGCTGCTTATACCCAGGGTGTGCAGCAGAACTGAGCTGCCAAACAACCCCTCTGTTGTTGTACAGAACCTATGGCAACTTTGAATGGTATGAAGTTTTAATAGGCATTCAGTCTTTGTAAAACACCCAGTACAACTCTTGTGCATCTGCAATTAATAAGTAATTCAGCCATGGCAAAGTCAAGCAAGCACAAATCTCCTTTATTAAACACTGTACCATCTGTCTAATCTATCTGTGTCAAATATGGCTTGTTTGGGTCTGTCCTTCCACAGGCTGTTCTGGGTAGATTACATTAAAATTTCTGGTCAGGGGAATACTTTTCTCTTCATGTTTCTAGCTCAGGTAGCAAATGTGTTTGATGCTAATTTTTGTCATGTATTTGGTAAACAAGTATGTGGTGGTCAGCACAAATATCTTTTTGTCATGGTTGACTAGAAGGATTTTATAGCTCCAGCACCTTTCCAGCAATTCCTGTGGACGAGCTGAGGGAAGGGATCATCCTTCAGGCACTTGCAGGTGGACAAGCACCGAAGTGGATCGTGTTGGTTGATCTGTTGCCCAGAGCTTGTTTTCTGTTTGTTCTCTGCTACTCTGGGAAGGCTCTGTTTGCCTGGAACTTGCATTAGGATGGTGGAATGTCAGAAAGGAATATTGAAAAGGACTTGGTTTCCTTTCTGCACCGTTGTGCCAGTCTCTGTGAGTTGGAAGTGCTGGAGGAGTGCAAGGAACAGCACTGCACTGGGGCAAAAATAAACTCTGGGATTTGCAGGTAACCTTTTCTTTGATGTTTTTTCAAAGCTGCTGCAGTGCCCTGTGTCCTTGTGGATTACAGAGCTTGCTGTGCTGGGAGCTGCTGTTGGAGAGAAGGAAGTTCCTTTTGGAGCAGAGCTGGGGGCTGTGGGCATGGATGTATGGCTTGGGTTGTGGTGATTTGGGTTTTACTCCCTCTTCTGCACAGGGGATACCTGGTTTTGGAGAATAGGGACATTTGCAGGGTCCAGAGATCCCAGAGGGGCTCCAGGGCATGTGGGCCTGCAGGAAGGATGCTTGGGGGAAGCAGGACTTGTGGTTCCCAGGCTCTGATGGAAAAGGCTCGACTCTGCTGCTCCTGCCCTGCCTCTGAGTGTCTGCACACCAAGCTCCAGTGCGTGCCAGCCCACTCCTATGGCTTGGGAATGAGAGATTTCTCTCTGGGTCTGCTGTTAAAGCAGCACAGACACAGTCTGCATTCATTATTACCCTCTGGAGTGAACCAGAGCATGGAGCTTTTCCTGAGATGCCTGTTTGGAACAAGAACAATCTAAAAATTCTGCATTTTTACTTATTCAGTCACATTACCTCGCTCTGCTGCTCACCACCTCCCCTCAGCTTCACTCGGGTTTTTTTTTGTCTCCATCCTTCACTTGCATGTGCTTTACAGGGAGAGATCCCTGGTCTCCAGACAGCTGAGCCTGCTGTGCAGTGCCATGTGAAGGGAAAGCAAACTCCAGCCATTCAGGAATTAAAATGGCTGAGTTGGAGTGTGGTGAGTGTTAAGATGGAGTCAACCAAGCAGATCGTTCTAGAAATTACACAGGCTGATTTTGCTGTCCCTGGTGAAGTCCCATATGAGGTTTCTGTGTGTTGTGTTGGCATTGATGGCATCACTAGTACAGATGTTTTATTTAAAATCCCACCTTCAGTGCTTCTGTTCAGCCGTGTGTGGTGCAGGAGTAGGAACCAACAGTGGGATGCTCTGGAAGAGAAAGGGCAAAGCCATGCTCCAAAGTCTGCTTTAACCTCTTGCTGCCAGTGCCTGGCTTTTCATGGAGAGTATAATAATTGAAAAGCTGGCATAGTGTAATCCTGAGGTTTATATTAAAGCCTCTTATGAGTGCATCATGCATTTCCAAACACTCCCATTAATATATTCTCTTTGAGAAATGCTCTGATCCAGGCGTTCCCTGGGTTTGCCATTCCAAATAAGGATGCTTTAATTACTGGTGACCTGATTTGAATATGGGCTGGACTGATTTCATTTAAAATATTATTGTAGCTCATTGGATTGATTATGCTTTTGCTTTATTCCTGGAGCAGCCACGATCCTCGCTCAAATCTGTGTGTTGAGGTCCTGTCTTATCCCAATTTCCATCAAAAAGGGACTCAGTGCTGACCTGATGCTTTCAGTTAAAAGTCCCACTGTGCTTTTGCATCTCATTCCTCACTTTCACCGGGGCTTCTGGAGTCTGGTGTGTGGGTGGAAGCCACGGAGAGGATGGTGGCCAGGGCTCCAGGAGACATCTGGTCCCATCCCAGGCGTGTGTGAGGTCTGGGAGCTGCAGTGGGGCTGCACTTTCCCCAAGGAACTGTTACGCTGCATTTTTGGTAAGGAGGGGAGCTGGGCTTCCTCCAGATCCATGGGAGCTACGAGGAGGAGATCAAAGCACAGCTGGTCAAGAACAGGGAGAGCATCTGACCACAAATAATTGTTCCAGCTTGGAATGCCAAGTGACAGTGAATGGCATTTGAAACAAGTGGTGGGGTGGGTCTGCTCAAATCTGTTCCTGGTAAGGGTCAGAGAATTACAGAACTGGTCCCACTTCATTTAAAACCAATGTTGGTTTTGAAATTCTTGAAAAAAACCCAAGTTTTCTGGTTAGTTTTAATTTTTCTGCTCCATGGCCTCATTTGGTGAGGCTTTGAAAGCTTGGAGATTTCAGTTTTGCCTTGAAAGTGAAAGAAGGCTCAGGATTTCCCCCAGGAGCAGAGCTTTTAGAGGCTGGAAAGAGGCAGAGAACTTTCTCCTGCGGAGGTTTGTCCTCGCCCAAGATGGCTGTCAGGAAGGACGTGTGGGAGAAAGGAAAAGCAGGAAGATCTGGACAGCTGCCAAGCATTTAAAAGGGCTGCGTAGTAAACAGTCATTAGGTGGAAAATGACCAGGATTAGCGCTTTCTGAATGGCTCCAGGGCTGTTCTGGGTTTTGTTGGGTTGGGTTTTTTTTTTTACTGTAACTCTGCCGGTGTAAATGTGAAATTTGTGAGAATCTGAGCTTTTAAAAAGTAAAAGCTAAAGAAGGTTCTACCACTTGTTTGCAAGCATTCCTTCATAACCATATCACCCCTGCTGCACTTATTCTCCCTAGGTAATGTTTTAATGTTTATTAAATTAAAGAATCATTTAGGTACATGAAATAAGATAACATTGACATAAGGCCCAATCTGTTCAGGATCCAAGGCAAGTGATCATGGCAAGTGAAGGATCTGTCTTTCTTCCTGTATGGGAATTACTTCATGTATTTCCATAACCCAAGATAATTCCAGGCCTTACTCTTCTGTAATTCAGGGAAAGGTGGAGGCTTTCCATAGAAAGCCCTGAATGCAGGGAGTGTGACTCAAGAAACCAGAGAGAACGGGCAGTTGCTCTTTGTGGCAGATGTTGGCTTGATGGCCGTGACAGAACATGGTGTGAAATGGAGCTTTTCTCTACTTCTCTACTTGTCCTTTCCTCATGGTGCTTTTTGCCATCTGAATTCCCTTCAGGAAGGGGAGGTAGACACACCCCACCCAGGTGCTCTGTTCAATGTCTCTTTGCCCATATTCAGTGTAGAGGCTGTAGTCATCTTGTATGAACTCATGTAAACAGGAATAGTCAAACATTTTAAAACTTTTTTTGAGCTTAAAGTACAATTGTGACTGATAAGGTTGATTTCAGAGCTGTGGGAAAAACATAATCTCCATAGATTTATTTCCAACCCTCCAAATTTACCAGATTAACTGTTTTTTGGATGGGAACTGAGTGTCTAAATCTGTAATGAGGTCCTGACCTTTATGGGATCTGTGCTGTGTAAGCCATGTTGTTGGGAAGGATGAAATCATTTTTCAGGAAGAATTTATCAGCAGCTGTGACTCGTGGGAAGGTGAAGGGCAATGTCAGGTTATCCAGCCAAATTGAGGTGTGCCTTGGGCGAGGAGGGAGGGAGCCTGGGTGCTTCTTGATGGGTGTCAGAGCAGAAACTCAGGGGTCCCACATGCTAGTTTGCAGAGATACAACCTTTTTTGGGGATTTATCCTCCTTTGTAAATGCTTGGAAAAACAATTTCTGAGTGAAATGCACCTTGTTTTGCCATTTTGTGCTGGTGGAAAGAAATCATTCCTGATGTAATTTGAAATGGCAAAACCATTACAGGTTAGTTATGAAAAATGCCAGTGACTTCCTTGTGTTTTCACTTTCATGGTGTTTGCTGTCAGCTGCAGAGTTTTGCACATTTCAGATATTTTGCAGAATTAATTTAATGGGCCAAGGTTCAGAAATCTGGATGGGAACTGAGATATTTTGTAGGCTGAGTGAGGTCTGTGCACTGGGCAAGCAGCAGTCCCCAAAAATGCCGAGCACATGTTGTTTGCCAGAAAATAGGAGAAGATTATCAGGTATTTTGAATACTGGGAGACTTACTTAATGATGGATTCTAACTGCTGGGGACTTGGCATGATGTGTGAGGTTTATTTTCCGGGCCATGAAGTAAAAATGAAATTGTCTGATTGCATTTGAAAGTTGCTGGGTAATGAAAACAACAGCCAAGATCGTATTTAAATATGAAATGAATATCAAGTGGCATTTATGGAACTCTGAGGAGAGATTGTTACTGAGAGGAGACAAGTGGAGATCAAAAGTTATTGGTTTTTGAAGGAGGAATTCTGGAATATTCTTCCAGGATAGCACACATAGTTATCTTATTAAAAACTCCAAAAGCAAACAGGTGATAGAAACAATCTGTAAGATCCTGTCCAGTGGGGACAGCTCCATAAATCTTCAACATCTGTGCCCAATTACTGAGCTTCTCGGGGCTTTTTTTTTCCTGTCGTGCACATTTCTCACTATGAACTAATAGTACATAATAATAAAGTGCTGGCTGTGTGCCAGCACAAACAGGGCTTTGGCGAACTTTCCGAGTGTTTGTGGAGGTAGAAAAGCAATGCAGCTGTTGGGCTGGGGCTGTGCCAGCTGAGGATCCATTTCCCAGACAAGAACCTCAGATCAGAATGAAACAAGAATCAGATATTTTACACATCACTGCCTTATGCAGGTTCTTCCTTGGTGCTGCAGCGGTGGGGTCTGTGGGCAGGTCTGGGCTGTGCACCTGCAGTGATCACACAGTTCCAGTCTGTTTCCTTCTGGTTCCTCCTGTTCCAGGAGCTGGGTTGGAGCCCTTGTTGTGGCAATGCTTGGTACAATTTCCCTGGGAAGTCAATGCAAAGGACCATAAAGCCGTTGGACCCTTTGGACCCGTTCCCCTTCCCGGGGTGCGCAGGGCGGGTCCTGTGCAAGCCAGGCCGTGTTTAGGTGTGGCCAGAAGCTGTTTGGATCCAAGTGCCAATAATAATAGTTGGGTGCTTTGGAGGAGCCAGTGTCATTGGTGTGTTTATTTGACTGTTTTACTTAGAGAATCCAGAACTGTGAATAACATCTGAGCTCCTCTCGTGGCCCCAGGGAATTGAGGAGCCCTTCTCCTGGCCCTGGCTCCTGGTAAAGGCCTTTGGCTTGCTGTGTAGCCAAGGTCCAAGCTAGAGGGATCAGGGCTGGCCAGGGTTTGTGTCCTGGCTGGACTTGCTGGACTCACTGGGAGTAACATCTTGGGGATGGTGGACACGACAACACTCCAAGGATTAGCAAACTGACACGGAAAACCTGGCAAGAGTCATCACTTTATCATATATAAAATGATAAATATCTCTTATTTCACATGAATCAGCACACAAGGATGTGCACTAAAATATTTATTAAAAAAAAAAAAAAGACTCAACCATAGTGGAAACATCAAAGAACCAAAATACTGACCCGAGTTATTTAAGACATAGCTTTTTTTGGGCTTTTTCTTCCCATCTATCATCTTATTTCCCAGGGTTTTACATTCTGGCCCATGTGCTTTCTCCTCCCAGGATGCAAATTGTTTGCTCACAAATGTTCTGAATAACAAATTGACTTAATTTAGATGGCATTAAGGCTCTTTAACCCATCTCAAAGGGCAGGGATGCACTGAGGACCTACAAGCATGCATTTAAATGAAGGCAATAATGAGATAGATTTCTTTTTCTTGCCTGACTATTTTATCTATGCATCAGATGAAAGTTGGAGGGGAAAGGTTTCTGTTAGTCTTGTCGGGAGTTGGCCAAAAAAAATGTGAAGAATGTAGAAAGGAATTAACAGCTGGTGTCCATTTAAAACTTCCATGTGGGCAAATGCAGGCAGCCTGCTTAGTTTTACCTGTTGTCTTCCTCTAGTCAGTGCCCACTAACCCATTAAACGTTTAGTTTAGAGGAGACCAGTTTGGATGTGGTGCTCTTGATTCCCCTGCCAAGAAGTGGATGATGTGTGTTGTGTGTCGCCTGGGGAGGATGAGACACATTTCCTGCTCTTTGGGAAGCAATGGCTCAAGCTGTGCTTGGTTACTTGAACCAGGAATCTTGTTGGCCTGAGAGAATCGTGCCTTACACTCTCTGACTTGGTGATTTACTCGTGTGACATCTGACATTTCCCTCTTCCTGGGGAGGGATCCTTTTCCAGACTGCTTTCAGCCATGTTTCTGGTGTAGCCTAGCCGAAGATGTGCACGTGAATTGCTGCTGCTGCAGGCTGTGCTGATTTGCAGGACAATTCTTAACATCTCTGTTTTCAAGTGGGTGTTGCGTATCAAACTGCTCCATTTCTCAGTTCACTTTCCAACCGGCTCTAATCCAGAGAAATGCTGGCATTCCCTCACCCACAGTCAAGTACTGTCTTCATCTCCCCACAGCAAAAGTTGTCCCATTCCGTCGGTTATTCTGGGTTTATTTTCATTCAAAAGAGAACAGTTAGAATCCATATAGTACCTATAAGATCTTCCAGTGCAAGAGACAAAGCTTTGTATGATCCTGGCTGTGGCTTGGGCTCCAGCATCTGAAGGAGGTGCTTGTTCTGGAATAGGCTTTGATGTGCCTCCTCTGGGACCACCACATTGTCCAAATCCGAGTTCTTTTTAAAATTCTTCTTTACTAGGCAAGCTCTTTGTCGAGATCTCAGGAGCTGATTGAGCATCTCTGGCTATAGCAGAGCTCGCTCGGCAAGGGAGGTCTCAGGAATCTCTGGTACCTGTGTGGGAGCAGGTGGATCATCTCGGCATTGCTGTGGGGTAATTAGTGCTGTCTTGTGTCTCCTCTTAATGAGAGTCTCTGCGTGTCTGGACTTGGCACTGCTCCTTCCTGGTTTGGTGCTGGAGCTGCTGAAACCAGCTGTTGCTTCAGCTCTGTTGCCTTATGGAGGGTGTCAGCAAATCCTTCCCCACTCCTGCCCCCAGAATTTGGTTTTTGTTGTTTGTTTGTTTGTTTGCTGATTCCAAACCTGCCCACTGCGTAGCAGGTTATTTATTCTAGGCCGGCCCTTTAAATCGCTTCCCTGCTCTGCCTGCCTGGCTGTGAAGTATCGCTAATAAACAGAGTCCAGAACAAAAGCCTCCACAACAAAACATCCTTTTCTCCCTGGGCGTCTCCCTGGGTGCGGTTTCCACCGCTGCTCTGTAGTTTGGGGGCATTGCCAAAGCAGCTCAGTCTCTTTCTTCCTCCCTGGAAGTTGTCACCAGGCAGCCTCCCCCGACCAGCAGCTCCGAGCAGGGAGGAGGTGCCTGTGCACAGCCTGTCCTCAATTTCTCCTCCTTGGCTGGGAGTGATGGAGCCTTTCCCTGCCCTTACATAAAACACTCCAACACGGAGGAGGTTTGCCTAGGCGTAGATCAGGGTAGCTTGACATTACTCCCTGGTTTTGTGCCCTCTCCCTCAGGGACACTCCAGGATTGCCAAGCCGTGAGTGTGCTCAGCCTCCCACGGCTGCATCTTGTTCTGGCTGTGCCTCGGCTCAGCACTGCGGCATGACCCAGGTGGGCGTCGCAGCCTCCTCCCTGGGGGAAGGAAACGGGAGCTCGCAGGGATGCCGGGAAGGGAAGATGGGCAGAGGCTCTGACTCACTCCCACTCATCCACAGGTTGAACGCCCGTTGGTTGGACTGGGACCTTTCAGAAGGGTGGGTGTGGAAGTGGAGAGGGAAATAGGGGGGCAGGGGAGACAGCAGTTGGCTGGCTGGTAAGCCAGGCCTGTTTACTTGGCAGCCCTCCTCCTGTAAGGAGGTCAGAGCTATCGCATCTCGGCTCCGGAGACGGACTGCAGGAGCAGGAATGTGCTCCGGATGGAAGTGTGTCAGTGCCTGGAGTCAGCTCTGTAGCAAGGGCAGGCTCAGGGGTGTACTCCTTCTAAAAGTAATCCAGGGCCATCATTTCTGTGTGAGACCGACACGCGAGGAGTGGGAAGTGGGGCAGAAACTCCAGTCCCAGAGCCATGGCACAGGGACTCCAGTCCCTTTCCCACCCTCCCAAACTTGGCTGTAGCTCTTCATTTAAATTAATACAACAGATGTAAACTGTTGATGAATTCTGTGGTCACACAGAGGCAGCATTTCTTGAATGACCCAGTGATGTCTGAGTTGTCCATTCTTTCCTGAGGAAAGTTTCCTTGTAGGTTGCAAACTAAGATGCTGTGTCCATGATGCCCCTCAGCCAGGTGCCACCTGGCACTGCCAGTTTGCTGCCCGAGTAAACAGTGATGTCACTGAGGGCATTCAGGTTGCCTGGGATTTCCTGCCAAGTGAGGGTCATGGCCAGGGTCAAGATGTGAAGCTTTTCCTGCACTGACATCAGTGCCCTCATCCAAAGGAGAGCCAACTGTCTGGCAGGCCGGAGGCAGCGTGAGCGTCTCTGCTTTCAGTCCTTCCCAAACACACAGTGGGTTCCCAAAGCTCAGAACTCTGCTTCTCGTAAGCTGGGTCATGAGAGAGTGAAGACCAGAAAATGGGGAACTCCTTTCCCAGGGCACCTGGTTTTTATTGGAACTCTGCTCTGCATGAGTGCATGAAAAACACTAAAAAAGACTTTTTTGTTTTGTTCCGCTGAAGAAAAAGGTAAATACCACTGTAGACAATTGCCTTGTATTTTCGCATTCTTTTGGTGAAGGTCAGCCCACAGGTAGCTTCTAGAACATGGTGATGCTAAATATTGTCCTTTAAATGCTCAGTGGCTGTGGAAGGAATTTTTTGGGTAGTTTCTTTGGAAATGTGTTCATAAGTAGTGAAATACATCAGTTTTCCTTCCTGCCAGACAAGTTGTCCCTGGTGTCCTCCACCAGTCCATTCACAAGTGCTTCTTAGAAGTGTTTGGAAAGTGGACCTTTGCCTTGCTCTGTGATCAGGAGGTGAAGGGTGAAATGCAGAGGCTTCTAACACCTTTACAAGGTGGTTTGGTGAAACAAGGTCCTGGTCTCCTCCGTGGCTGAGTCGTGCTAAAGGTGAGGGGTGGATCAGAGTAAAGGTTATCTTGAGTGAGAGCCTACGTCAGAGGAGTCCTTCCTGTAGTTCTAGAAGGGGCTCAGCTGACCTGGAGCCTTTTTGATTCCAGCTCCAGTTCATTTCCTCTTGTGGATTTCATTTGGGTTAAACCCAGAGCACCCTTTGTGGTCTATACAGACAATATAGTGTTAATCCTACTCAGATTTTTAATCACTTTATATTAATTTACCACCATCAGAATGTTTTTGCTATTACTTTCTTTTATTTATCAAAAAGTTCAGGTAATTCTATAGTCAAAATTTCCTGTCTAAGAATTCATAGTAAAATAAGTGCATGGGCTGTAAGAGCTGAAGGGCTTTTGGCCTGCTGGCAGTCATATTCCCCAGAAAAAGGAGTGGCATGCCAGCTGCTGACCCCACAGATCAGAGCACACAGGTGCACCAGCACATATTGGCTGTCTTGTAAAGCCCTCACAACATTCAGGATGCTATTCCAGTCCCGAGCAGAACATAATCCCTGGTTTGCTGCTCATTCCTTGCTTTTCAAAGTGACCAGCTGCGTTTGCACCAGAGCAAGTCTGCAAAGTCTGAAGAGCAGATTCAGTTAAAACTCATGAACTCTTGAATTTTCTTCTATCCTCCTTTGGCCTAGGCTTTGGAAAAGGTATCTTCTGGATAGGTTACCCTACTCAAAAATGCAGCTCTTTCTGAAAATGGGTGGGAAATGTAATAATTGGAATGTAGAAGTTATAAATAATGCAGGAATGGAGGTGGAGAGAGAAACTGCTGTGCTGAGCTGGTCCCCCAGGTTTTTTCCAGCTGAGCCATATGCATAGTGGGACATTCCCAGATATCCTAATAATTTCAGGATCTGTCTTTCACTGACACAGGAAAGACTAAGAGGATGATTAAAGTGTTTTTTAAAAGCAAATGACCAAGAGTTGCATGAATTTAAATCTATGGGAATTTCCTTACTGACTTACTTAGAAGCAGAAAACTGGATGGTGGATTTAAAAAATGCCCAGGCTGATGGTTCATAAGATTTTCTGGGTCCTGAGTTACATTTCTTTTGGCTGTGTTGGATACAAAGGTGGTTTGTGAATTGGAGTGAAGCTGTATTTAATTCATGGATCTCACTGGAGCAACCATGGACTGCTGATGATGTCCTTATTGGAGTTGAAACAAGCTCTTACTGCTTTAATGCTACCTTGCCCAGCAGTGCTTGTTTAGGGAAAACAACAAACACGTGGCGAAAGAGGTCGAGTACTCTGTGTTTTGCTTAAAAATTAAATAAGGAGTTTAGATCTTTGAGCATTCTGTGAGCTGGGCCCAGTATGTGGAGTTTTAGTCTCACAGCCCTTGTGGATGTTCGTGCTCTGTGTGTCACTTCAGGCCCTTCTGGATCCCAGTAGATTTTCCCGTTTGGTAGGGATGCAGGAATGCTACTCCCTAGGAGCTGCTCATGGCTGAGACAGAGCCCTCCCCTCAGCAGCTTGGCAAAATGTGGTTTACATTCTTTAAGTGATGAGGGGAAAAGGAAGGGCAGCCCCAGAAGGAATTTGGTGCCTTCTCCACCCTGAAGTGTTGTGTGTGATAAGTTGGTCCTGGTCTCAGTTCTACTCCAGTTCTACTCCTCTTTATTAACTTCTTTCCAAAACCAGCCACTTCCTACCTAAAATGTCCAGATTTTTTGCTGGGTTTGTCTGTTCATGGTTTGTATATAGTTGGTGGTGGGGCACGGCCTTCTTTAGAGGATGGTTCAGAAGCAATATCTACTCTAGGATGTTCCACAGGGAAATACAGAGGCCTAGAGAATCTCACCCCACAACTCCTGTTTTGTGTCTGACCTTGGATGAAATCCATATGAAGCCTCCTTTTATCCTCTTGGTGTTTTAAGAAGGCTCTTCAAATAATGTTGGCACATCTTGGGTTGTATCCTTAGCAGGATGGAGCTACCTCAGATTACAGAGGGCAAATTTGGACCACATATATCAATTAAATTATTCTGGAGTCTCCAGGATAAAACGTTGGAGCCCAGATCTTCTGGGTGATGTATGGAAAACTGGGTGAAACTTCGTTGCTCCAAGTGTAGAATCAGACCAGACGGTTTTAATGGTCTGTGCTGGAACTGAAAGGTTTGAAATAGAGATTTGTGTTTTTAAATAACCTATTTTCAGCCATTTTGAGTTTCTCTGTGCCCTTAGTGCCCTTGGTTGTTGGAATCCTTGTTCCTGTGTGGGGCATGTGGTGCTGGGTGTGCCCTGATCACCCCTGCTGACAGCACTGGGGACTCCAGTTCAGTGAGGCTGTGTCTGTTTTCAGGGAGCAGCACAAACACTTTCTGAATTGTTTCAGTGCTTATTTAATTATGTACCCATCTCCCAGCTGGAGCATGATATCCTGGGGGCCTCAGAAGGAAAACAAGAGCCTGGAATCCACTCTTAACTGCCTGGTCTTTGGAGTGATGGGTTATCTGAGATGTGGGAAGCAAACCTCCCTCGTGAAGGACGGGCTGCCTGATTTTAGTGACCTTCGCATGCTTTTCCAGCCTGTATTGGGAATAAAGAGGCTTCAGTCTTGCCTTGTTTGTGCATTCCTGAAGTGCCCCACAGGCTGATTGTGGCATTTGGTAGCACAGCCTGTCCCATTTTTGCTGTGACCTTTCAGGGTGCTTTGGGCTGTTGGGCTCCACATCCTGAAGCAAGGACAGCCAGAGGAGTCATCACCACAAAGTGGTGAAGGGAAGCAAAGACAAAGACCTGGAGCACTCTTGGGCTGGAAAATGCAGAAACAGTATGGTTCTGTTTGTGGAAGGAAAGATAGGACTGGGAGAGGGGGAGAGGGGATATTGGAGGTCAAGGGAATTACAGCCTTGCTGAGTTACTGCCTTTATTATTTTGGGATTGGTTCAGCAGCTGAAACAAAAAGCCAGACCATAAGTGAGTGTGCTGCCCTCTCTGCCCTGTCAGGCCGGGGGAACTCCTGTCCCTGGAAATGTGCTGCAATTCAGCAACACAGGGGCTGAGCAGGGAGAGAGCCTGGAAACACCTCCTTGGGCTTCAGGCTGAGAAATGGCTGGAAATGGGATATGCATTTTCCAGTCCTTTTA
Organism: Ploceus nigricollis; assembly: GCA_013399945.1. NCBI lineage: Eukaryota > Metazoa > Chordata > Aves > Passeriformes > Ploceidae > Ploceus > Ploceus nigricollis. The sequence goes on along the minus strand of VXBC01010071.1, from coordinate 1,212,515 downwards.
AGCTTTATGCTCGCGACTTGAGTTTCTCAATCCAAGGGTTCTGTACAACTCTTGAGTTTTTACACAATGTTTTGTAAATACTTGCATCCCCACCTATGGGGATGTTTGATGTGTATGTTCATTTGGCATCCAGCCCTGAGCCTCTCCCAAGGTGCCCCTATTGACTCTGACCAGGCCACTTTCCGTGTGTGGAAGCTTAGGGGGAGAATCTCACCCTGTTGGGGTGACAAGATGTGGGTGGACCCTGACAGTTCAGAGGAACTTCCATTCTCCAGTTTAAATATTGGCTTAAAATGACATTTTAAAAATTATTAAATGTCTGTTGTGCTGCTGTTAGGAGGGAGCTGAATGTTGCTCAGAATAAATGCAAAGTTTGGTTACATTTTATCTAAATTTCCCTCTTTGTAGTAATAATCATTGCGCTAAAGTGAAGAGCTGGACTGGTGAGATGGTCTGAGGCATCAGTAGGGGGGAAGGACTGACTGGGAGGGAAAGTATCCTGCAAAGAGGGTAATGGAATTGCTTTCTTTGCTTATCCAGCCTTGGTTTCAGAGGGCTACCAGAAAGGAAGCAGTGTGCAATTTTGGTTTCTCAGAGGTACATATCTGATCTGTGGGATCAGGACACCATTCTCTTTGTCACAGTGGTTGTGTCCGTGCTTGTCTCCAGACCCATGTGCTCTGGTGACCTGGAGATGGGAGTGTCTGTGTCCCCTTTTCAATCCTGTCACACAATCAGTAGGAGTTAGATATGAATTTACAATTTAACTTTAATGCCAGGAAAGCTGCAATAGGTTGGGCTATGTGTTAGCCAGGGAACAGTATTTACTTAGGTCATGAGACCATTTGGGGATTGCTGTTCAAACTATATTTTCTTTAATCACAGCACCATAAAAACCTCTTGACAATCCTTAGTTAGAGTACCATGAATCTAACTAAGCTTAGCATGTTTCCTGGAAGAATAGTAACTCTTGAAAAAACAATGTTTGCTTTAAGATAAATGTAACTATTAGGAAGTAATTCCAGATGTGTGGTTATGGCAGAATTTCAGGGATTATAGTCATAGCTGTTTAGTGAATTACATGATTGCATTTAAGAGTAGCCAATGAATGTTTAAAAAATTAATTCATTCTTCAGATGGGCTGAATAAAACTGTTTGTTTTCTATTATCTGAGAAACAAACAGAGCACAATCTGCTCTATTTATGAAAGCAAACACAAAAGGTCTGACCCCTGGATGTGGCCTTTGGAAACTGTCTGAGAAAATGCTCTTCCTGGTAGCTGATTTTTTTCTTCAAGCCATTTCTTCTTTTTGAAGACAATGCCAACCGCTCCCCCCACCCTCCGCCCTCAGATTATGCAATAGGTTTTAAGGAATGCTTTGAAATTAAATGGTTTGATCTCTTTTGTCTCATGAGGTCATCTAGCATGGTACCCATGGCAGAAGGCAACAGAATGATATTTTATCAGTGAGGAAGAAGTTCAGGAATTTACAGATTTTTCTCGACCCATCATGGTGGGCCTGCAGATTCAGGGCCTGGAGCAGTTCCATGCTGTTTATCAGTTTATCCCTGTGCCTGCTTTTCCCTGGAATTGCCTGCTAACATCTCCAAGCCAGGTGCAGCAGCACTTGCAGATGAGTTTAAGAGGGCATGGATTAACTGAGAAACCCCAGTGCCTGCTTTCTCTGGTTTTAATAAGCACTATATGTCATCCTAGAGTGAGTCTGAATTGTGAATAGGAAAGGAACTGTGACCTGCCATTTCTGAAATGCCTTGTTCCCAGTGTCTTTACCCAGTCCTGAGAGTGGGTTGGCTTGCAGGATGCTGCTCAGGATGTTGGCAGCCGAAATTCTGGCTCTCTGCAGAAAATGTCATTCCTTTATTAGAGGGGTATCTCAGCTTAAAGCCAGGCCAGGATGTTTAAGTGACAAAAGTTGTTCCTGCTGGAAAATGGGCTTCCTTCTGTCCCTGTGCTCCGTGGTGATCTCTCTGTGGATGTTGGTGGGTGCTTCACGCAGAGGCTTAAACTAAATCTGTAAATATATGTGTGTTACTTGTCTTTGTGTGCTGCACACACACACAGAGGGTTTTCAGCATGGTCCTTCAATTGCAGGGCTGATTTCACAGGTGGATTACGTTCAAGGTCATTAACAGTGAACTCGGCTGCATTAAGGGCTCCAGGAAAATTCCAAAGCATTTTCCCGTTACTCCCTGCTGTTGTTCATGTCAGATTGGGACACCCTTAATGTAGACACAAGATGTGCTGCTGTAGCTCGTCCCAGCTCCAGGACCTCCGTCCCCACAGTCAGGAGCCTGCAGGCCAGGCAGTTTCTGCCAGGACTCGTGTTTATCTTCCCTCCCTGTTCCCAGAGGCACCAGTGGATTGTGCTGGATCAGAGCTGCAGCAGGACTCAAGAAAAGCTGTTTTCCAGCAGAGGCTGAGGGTGGTGGCTGCACTCTCTGTAGCTGGCTCTGTCTCAGGAACCAGGATTCTGTTGTGCTCTCACCTTGCTTTGCTGCAAGGTGCTTATTTTTATCCCTGCAGCGTTTTCCTGCTCCACTGTCCCTGTGGCGGGGAGCTGCAGCCCAGAAAAGGGAGCCTGATGTCAGGGTGCGAGGCGCTGCTTTTATTAGAATCAGAACAAGGATGCACGTTTTCTAGCCCTATAGGTGTGGGATAACAGGCCATTTCATGCTCAATTTAGCTTTATCTGGGATAGATTTTGCTTGTGTGATGCTCAGGATGGGAGAAGCGATAAAGCACAAGTTACAGTTGAATTTGCTCTGGATCAGGTTGTGTGTGTTTCTAAACAGCAGTGACAGAGAAATAAATTAAATCCCATGGCTTGTTCCATCTATATTAAATTACATGTCACTGCATCCCGATTTTGGGTTCACTGATTTTTATGGTTAGAGCTGCAGCTTTTCCAGTGGCACATCTTCTCTTACTTGAGCACTGGTGAATATAGAAGAGATGGAAAATAATGCTGTCCACCAGCCTGTTCCCACTCATTGTTTATACCCTGGCTGCTCCGTGGATTTAATTGGAATTAACCCTGATTGCAGCCTGTGTACAGGGATCAATGGGAGGTTTTTGTCTAGGCCTGATGCTCAGTGAGGATCAGCTGGTGAGTGCTGTGCAGAAACGCGGCGAGTGTGATTTAATCCTTCCCCCTGTCTTTGCTCCATGCTTTTGTGTGTTCCTAGCGGCAGGATCTGGCCGGAGCGGCTGATCCATCCCAGCTCCTGCGGGATGCGCCGCGGGAGCATCGTCCCCACGACCTTCCCCAGAGCCAGTTCTCCTCGCGTTCCCTCGCTCTGTTGGCAGCTTCCCAAGACTAAAGCGATTCCTTCCCACCTTTCGTGAAGGTTGAACACGCGCTCAGCCTTCGGTAACAGCTCCTTATGTAACAGCCGCCCCAGCGCGGCTCCGTTCCCGTTTCTGCGCCAGACACCGGCATTTGTCCGCACGGAAGCACGGGACGGACCTGCCGTGGGCTGAGGACGAGGGCCACCCAGCCGGCTATGATATCCCGGGCCTGGACGGGGAATTAACGCCGCTGGTGAGCCACGGCAGCCACGCCGTCTGTCGCGGGCGAGGTGGATCGATGTCGCGACATGCGGGTGCCGGGAGGGGCCGGGCCGGCAGGTGGCGCCAGCACGGCGGGCGGGGAGGGCCGTGAGGGGCAGCCTCGGCCCCGCCGTGAGGGCGGGCTCGGCCTCACACTGAGGGGCGGCCCCGGCCCCGCCCTGCGCTCCGGGCTGCCGGGGAGGGCGGTTGTATGGCTGAATTCTTTTTTGTTGTTGTTGTTGTCTTTTTCTTTTTCTTTAAATTTTATTTTAAAATAAGAAAGTGAGATAAAAGAAAGAAAAGACAAGAGAAGCCCCGGGCGGGGCGTTGTGAGGGGAGCGCGCGTCCCCGCCCAGGTGAGAGGGCGGCCCCCGGCTCCACCTCGCCCCTGTATTTAACTGCATTTCTGGTAATTATTGCGTTTTGCAAAGGTGAACTATGTGTTTCTGTGTGTCTGAGGAGCACCCTGTACTCCTCAGAGTCTCACTGAAGGGTGAAGGGGATGCTCAGCGCTGTTCCCACTGGCCTCACAGCTGTGTGTAACCTCCCGCCTCCTCCAGAGGTGTCTGCCTCTCTTATATCTAGTACTGATAAATATATGGAAATCCTAATCAGAAAACAGAATAAATATGCAAACAGCACCCTGAAAGAGGATAACCTCACCCCGAGGGTTGCGTCGGTGGGTGCTATGTTGTTCCTGTGGAGAGTTCAAAGTAATGCATCATTTAGTTGGTTTTATCTGGATTAGTTCATAAATAAACTGCCAGGACCAGTCACAAAGTCAGTATTTGCATGTGGAGGCAGAAATATTTCTTCAGACACGTGTTAAAAGGCTTTTGCTTGTCAAATGCTTATGTGGCTTTTTGAGAATCTGTGTTATTTTCCATCAGTTATTTGCACCATTTTGTAAAGGTATGGAGGTCATCTTTGTGCTTGATTTTCTTAGCTGAGTTATCCACAGCTCCATATGCTTTAGCCAACACTCACATATCTCTAAAGCCAATGGTCTGCTTTTGAAAATGACAGTTGTGGAAATGTTTTGCTGCACTATTCCATCCATGTTCTGCTTTGTGGAGCTGAACATGACAATCCTGGATGTGTGTATGCAGCAAAGCTTCCAGCTTTGGTAAAGCACTTAATTTTTTGAGAATATTTGTTCTCTGAAGGAGTGGTTGATATCTTCTGTTCAAGTAAAAGTCCCTGATTTTTGAAACCAAGACTCCTTAGCTTAACCTTTACGACTTTCTTCCAGTGTATATGCACCATCTAAATGATTATTTTTTATGTGTTTTTCTTTGACAGAGGGTTTTAGGAAGAATCTGATGGTGAGGAGAGGCTAAGGAGAAGACTCAGGATGACGACAACGGTAGCGACAGATTACGACAACATTGAAATCCAACAGCAGTACAGCGACGTCAACAACCGCTGGGATGTCGATGACTGGGACAATGAGAACAGTTCTGCTCGGCTGTTTGAGCGCTCCCGCATCAAGGCCCTGGCTGGTAAGCACTGACCTCGGATTTAGGAAAAAAATAAAGATGGGTAACAAAGCTCTCCTTCAAAACACCTCAAAACACACCTTCAAAAACACATCTGGAAGTGTGCAGAACATCTCACTAGTCCTGGAAAGAGGAATGTGGTAGGTGGAGGTAGTTGCCATGCAGTAATGAATGATGGGACTGTATACATTCTTTCTGAAATACTTGCTTCCACCGTCATCAGCAGAGAAATGAAACTGGATTGGATCTTTTCTCATTTTAAACAAGATTGCGCTTGATTATTGCGTGTTAAAGGCTATACATTAACCGTATTTGTTTATAGAGCAAAGAGATTATGTCATGTCCTCTCAGCTCTGAGTCACTGCCCTGCAAAGCAATTTTTATGCATTCTGTAAATGATTTCCTGACTTTTGTGGTAGCATGCCCACATTTCTGACCTCTGAACAAAATGTCTTGGCAGTGTGGGATAGGCACAGAAAACAGCTCAAAACTATGCTGAGCATTCTGCTGGTGAAATCTGAGCTCCAGGAACGGTTTTAAACCTGACTCTTCATAAGGTGTTGAGACAGGTTTATTAAATCAGCTGCACTGAGACAAAGGTATCAGCTGTTCCATTTGTGATTCCAATGGGGCTGGGTCCGGAGTGCAGCATGCCCTTTCTGCTCTCCACTCCAGCCATGGAGATGCATTAGATGCCAAACGCCTTTACGTGTCAGGCACAGGCCAGGATCAGGTGTGGAGCTCAGCAACAGGGAAATGAAGTAGTTCATGCAGGTGGGCAGAGAACAGATCACATAACTCTTCCTGGGGATAGTAATGCTATTGACTTAATGGAACTGCTTACAGGGAGGGGACGTGTGTTAAATTTTGCTGCTTTTAATTGCAGCAGTTCTCATCACAGTGTGCATTTGGAATGATAGGGAAAATGCCTTCCCTGGGCAGGGCTGTGCTGAATGGGGTCAGAAGGAGCTTGCTGGTACCTGTGGTGATAGACAAAATGAATCTCAGCTTGGGTTGCTTTATTTTAATAGTCTGCTCTTGTTTGAGGAAGAAACCGTGTTTTACTCCTGTCACGTTAGTGGTTGTAGGTTGTATCCTGTTCCTTGGGTGGGAAATGCTTTTAGTACAAAGCTCATGAGCCGTGTTTGGGTCCCAGATCTCACCTTACTGCAGCTGCTTGTTCCACTTAACTTTTATAGCAAGCAGAGCTCCCCACCTGAGTAATGAATAATAAAGATGAAACTCTTATTTCAAGGAGAAGTAATGTAAGGAAAGTACTTGAATTATTTAGCTAGCCTAAAACACATACCCATGTCAAAGCAAATAATTTTGCTGAAGATTTGATTCAGGTATTTAAACATTTCCCCCACAGTATGGTGTATTTATTTTTCTTCTGAGTAAGCATTACTCATAGTTATTTTAATTTGATACATTTCCATACCTGTAATTCTCTACGGTTGGTGCTGAGAATGCTGTGTGCTGCCAAAACTTGGCTTAGCATCCTGCAATGCTGCAGCACTGCTTGAAAGCTTAATCATGGTGCAGGGAGAGAGGAGTGAGGAGAGGTTTGTATTTCAAATCTAAGGTTATGGTTAAAGGCTGATCTATGATACTCCTGGCACTGTTCTACATATGTTTTCAGATATGCTGTCTGGTGGATAATCTTCCCTTGCATCTCCCCAGAAAGACACTGGCAGGTCTTTAACAGCTGCAGCCTGGAGCTGGGCTGGCAATAATCTCTGTCATTGTCCTCCTTCAGTGGAGACAGGCCCTTTCTGGAAAGGTGTTCTCTGATTCAGCTGTGTGTCACAGGACTGGGCACAATGACCACTGGATGAAAGCCTAGTGCACACACAGTCAGCTGGGGGATGTCAGGAGGTCCTTCTGGGCTCTGTAACCCTGTGTTTGAGTGGCTGTCACACCATCACTTTCCTCTGGGTGAACTTCACTGCTCTCTGAAGCAGTTCCATGCCACCTTTGGGGTCTGGATTTACTGAACAACACTCCAGCTTGACTTGGGTGAGCGCTGGCTCTTTGTGGGCATGAGCACCTCCCCACATCTCCAAGACTGGGCATCCTTCTGACGATAACATTTCTCTCTCCAGAGGTCATGGGTGGGTTGTATCTCAAGACTGCCTGTGGCTGTCCCCTTGCAGCGTGTCAGTGACAAGATATAATAAATGACTATCAATGTCTTGCAGTCTGTGAAACCCTCATGCATCGTCATCCCCTTGTCCTAATATGAAAGGTTTCAAATGAACACACCAGGCATTGGTTCCTTGAATTTCATCACCAAGATGCAAGCTGCTGTATTCCAAAGGAGAACAGCTGTGGGCACGTTACACTGCCTAACTAATGGCTCTGTATTCTCTGCGGGCGCAGGCATCCTCCTTCCACACTCTTCCACAAGCTGTGAAGTGCCTCTTTGGCGGAGCTTCGATCTCATGTTCATTCTGCTTTACTGTAATTGAAGTGAAACTTACTTCCTTTAAGGTAAAGTAAGGTAAAGAGTGAAGAAATAAGAAGTGAGGTTTGTAGCCAGAGTCTGATACTCCACTGTAGGAAGAATCCTGATGGCCCCAAAATTCCATCAGGATGTTGAAATATTTGAACAGCAAAGGCAGGAGGTGGTAGTCAGAATAATCTGTGATTGGAACAATGTCCTGAAGGAAAGCTCAGGTAAAGCAAGTATGATATAATAATAGGAGAAAACCAGTGTTGTTAGTACAGCAGCTGATAATTGATGTTATTAAAGCAGTCTGTGTACCATGAAAACTAGAATGCAAAGGGTTGTTTTGGTTTAAAACCAAGAAATCATCTGGGAACTCAACTTTCAATCAGAATCCAGATTTGGAGGGATATGCAACCAGATTGGTTGCCACTCATGTTGAGCTAATTCACTCTGCAACTGATATGAGAAGAAGGTAACTGATCTCTTCTTTGCCAAGTAAGGTATCCCACTGTAGGAAATCATCTTTCACCTGTCCTTGTTCTCTGTGGTTCTTTGGAAGGTCTTGCTGGAAGACCAGGTAATTCTACCTGCTCTGTAGGAGCCAAAAAGATATCATGTTTGTGCAAGATTCTTCATTCACAAATCCTCAAGGGTTGGGTTTCGTCTATCTAGGACCATTAGCTAACAGGATTTGTTGTGCAGCTCCTTGGTGCATGAAGCTCTTGCAAAAATCTTAAGAAACAGTTCAATTGTTCAGCAGAATTTTTCACACTCAGCGTTTGGGCTGTGAGGTTCAGGTGTGCCATGCTTGCCAGCTCAGGTGCTGTTTTCAGTAGCGTGAGAGTTGTCACCTCCAAAACTTTCCATTTCTTCAATTAGCTAATTCAATGTTAAGCTTGGCTACAGTTACTTGCTTTTCTGCTCATTTATATTTTGCCCTTTTATCTTCTGGGTTCATCCAAGTGACCAGAAGGTCTGTGACTCAGCTCTCTGGCCCATGAATTACAACCAGTTTCAAAGTTTATGAAATGAGAGGACTTTCCTAGTGTGGGCAGGAGTGCATTCCTTTTCCAGCTTCACCCAAGTGGCCGTGCGTAGGTCGGGGCACTCACTGGTGTTGCACGACGTGGTGTTCATGAGCCTTACAGGGCAAGTCAGGAGGCTGCATTTGTTGTGCAGCTTTCCTTAGTTGCCCAAAATAGGCTTGTCATTCATGCCAGTCACTTAAATTCTCCCAGCAGCAAGAGGGGAAAAAGCATTCCTGAAGTTACTCTTATTATTACTTACTATTGAAAAGTTTTTCTTTTTAATATAGTGGAATAGCCATTTCATAAGGTTAAAAAAATTAGAGAAAACTTCCAGTGGGAAAGTTCTGGGTACCTTATGTGAGGCTAATTAGCCCCTTGTGGCCCTGATATTTGAACCATTCCCCCCACAGCTGCAGTGCAAAAAGTCAGCAGAACAACCCCACAAAGAAGTGAAAGGGAAGATTCTGCTTTTAGTACTCTCCAGGTGTCACACACATGCCTGGCTCTGCTGTCGAGCATCTCTCTCATAGTGAAATTTCTGTTTCACTCTGAGCATACAGAATGAAGTTTCAGGTCTCAAACCAATAAAAAAGGGCAAAGTACAATGATTTAAAGCTTAAGAGAATAAACTTTGGATTTATTCTTGGCTTTGAAAGAGCATACTGAGAATAATCTCTTGCAGGGTGTTTCCTAAGTATCCTGCACCTGAGCTATCCAGGACTTAAAAATCAGTCACTAATTCCAATAGCAGCAAGTGATAAGAAAGGAGAGCTCAGCATTATAGTGATGCTTGTAAATCAACTTGAGAGGGCATGTGAAGGATTCACTTGAGACTAAACAAAAATAAAAATCTTAGAGCAATGAAATCTGCTCTGCACTGGTGTGGCAGAGCTGGTTATCAGCTCATGGGTTTGTTTAGAGCTACAGGCCTAATGCAGGCATACCCAGATGAGCATGAAAGGGCTTATTTTGGAAAATCTTGTTTTGCTTAGATAAAAGTTGATGGAATAATTTCAACAAAAGCTTTTCCAAATGTTGACCTCACCCTATGCTTTCCTTCTGGATTTTAGTTCTGGAACAATTTCTTCTGTCGTTTCTAACCTTCCCAGAATCTGCAGGCGCGGTTGTTAAAAGCAGCAGTGTCATTTGGTGTGTTGTTTGTCATGCAGGCATGAAGGGAAGGAGCAGGGCAGCAGAGAGGCTGCTGTACTGCCACATGTCACTTGTGGTGCTGGCTGGGACTCCTGATGCACACTGTGCTCTTATCAGAGAGCGATGAAAAGCTCAGCCCATCTGTCCCTGTGCATTAATGCGTTGGCTTTTAAAGTTGCCATGGAGAGCTGTTTCTAAAGCAGATAGCAAAAACCAGACGATAAATAATACTTTGTTCTTAGTGGGTTTATTTTTAAAGATTATCAGTAGACTGACCCAAAAAGAAGAGCCAGTATCTCTGTGAAATATAAAATAACTTGCAAGTAGAAGCAAACAATGTATTTGATGATCAAAAATGTATCTTGGTACACAGGTCATTTGTATCTTGCTGCTGTAACAACGTGATCTTTGGTTTCAGTTGGGCATGGCTTGGGGGTTTGCCCTCTCTCTCTCTTTAGAATCAAAGAAGTCATGTTGCAAACTACAAGGAGGTGTAAACCAGGTTCTTGGTAGTTTGATTACATCCCTGGCCTTGTGTAGAGAGCCAAGCTGCCGAGATGAAGTCCTGCTGAATGTACGTTAGGAATTGTCAGGAACTGCGTGTGCTTGTCTGCACCATGGACAGGATTTATGAGTACTTAGTAACCGAGTGGTGCATGACAGTGGTTGCATCCTGGTGAATGACTGTAATCTGGCATGCATTGTTCAGGCAGGATGAGCTGGGGCTGGAAAAAGAGGCTTATTGTTTCTTTGGAGACAGAGCAGGATAGGAGCAGTTCTGGCAGCCCCACTCTGGAAAGTCTGAGTGCTGCCGTCATTTTACATCTCCACTGAAATCCTTTCAGGACTAAGCACTGTTGAGGTGGACATGTATACAGGAGAGCCCAGCATCTTGCCAGCATGAGCCTGTGTTGATTGATCCCTGGATCTTGGAATTCCTGTTCGTTAAGCTCCTGGACTGGAATACAGGTCCATATCTGCTTCTCAAAGTTCCTTGAGGAGAGCTCCAGGCATACGCCAGTCCTTATGCACAGAGGACTCTGTGCCTGGACAGCAATGCAGTAATTTAACAAAATAAGGTACAAGAGAATTCTGTGCTCTAGTTAAGCTTAAATATAAAAAACCATCTGTACCCAGAGGAAGCCAATGGAAAGCTGATGCATGTGTGCTGACTCTGTGTGCATAGGTGTATTTACCTTTGGGATATTACCTGTGAAATGTGCATGGAGATAATCCTGCAGCAGGTCAGTCTGCATAGTCATACCTGGGCATTTTGATACCGTGGCACTGCACTGACTTCCAGAGTGAGCTTCCTTAGCTGGGAGCTATGCCTTCATTCCCAGAGCCTCCAGTTTTCCTCATCCATTCATCCCCATGGCATCAGTGAAGAGTAAGAGCACCAGGGGACGTGCTTTTGGCTGCCCCAAAACACTGAGCTGAGTGGGAGGCAGTGTTCAGCATCAGCAGGGCAGGAGTTGTGAAGGAGGGGTAAAGAGCTCTGGCTGCAGCAGCTGCTCTGGGAAAGGAAAAATGCTCCCTGGGAGACACCCTCCGTGGAGTCAGTGAGAGCTAAGCCAGGCACTGTCTTAAGCCTGGGATAATATGCTGGAGTTGACAATTTAGAGGAGACCTCCCAGCCAGATTGTTACCTGGTATAAACTGGATTCTCCCCTGGCTTCTCGGAGGCCATGCTGTCTTACACGAGCTGGGAACCTGATCAGAGGTTCATGGCCCTGTATGGGAAACCTGAAGACTGAGAAGGCTACAAATGTTCTTTGTTGCTGGAGTCAATGTGTTAGGGATATTTAATACAGAGAAACCATGAGCCCCTTCACTGTGATAATGAGATTGTTTTTAGATAATTTGCTGAATAATCTTAATGGAAAGGATTTCTTCTTTATAGAAACTATATGCCAATATTGGCAATATATTTTTTTTTTTAAGTTATGACTTCTCTCAGGGGTGAGCTTAGCTGTGGATGAATTTCAAAACCTAGTCATGAGTCTGTAATTCAAAAGAAGTCTTTCCACAACCAAATGCGTATGCAGAAGAGAATGTTCTCATCTCATGTCTTTAGCATCTAACTAGCAATGTTTCTGTATTTATGTTATTTATTCAGCCAAATCTGCAATGTGCCTTGCATTTTTTCCTTCTATTTGTTGCTGGGATACTGCCTGAAAGCACTCCCTGAAGTATAAATAATGTCTAACAGAGCACACTGCAAAGTGAAATTCAGTGCGGAATTCAAACATGTTTACTAATTTCTGTTAACCTTGGAGCTCTTCTAATGGGGAAAGATTAGTGATGAAATCATTCCCTCAGATCAGAGCTTTGATTCTTATCTTGAGGTAAAATCCTAGAGAGATATAAACCCAGATTGCCTGGAGACGAATTTCCTTGATGGGGAAGAGGCAAAAACAGCAGGAATGGGGATGAGAACCAGCCACGTAGAAAGGGTGATGAAAATCCACGTCTAAGTTTCACTTCTTTAGTTTCCAGCATTCTCCCTAACAGTTTTGAGCTCTTTTAGTGAGCAAGGCAATCACTACTATTTTTTTTGCCAACCACTTTGTATATATATGTTTTGTGAGGATTTTTTTCAAGTTTTTCTTCCTCTATTAAGTCTTGAAGGCAAAGAGGTGTAAAGTGACAGTGTTTGTACATCCACTTGTGCAATGTCTTATTTTTTTCAATACATCATATAAAAATGAAGTCGATTGCTCTGGAATAATAACTTCATGAGTTGGACACAGTTAATACTTGTCAATTGATCACTATGCTTTTTTGTGGAGAGTGGCAGTTTCCAGATAGGGACATACTCTGGCTTGTGAAGATTTTTAAAAATCACTGTATTCTGCTGCTTGTTTTCACCCAATTTCCATTTTGCTCAAGAGTAGCAGGACATTGAATTGTCATGCCTGAGTGATTATGGTGTAGCAACAGTGCATCTGTGTTCCTGGTCAGACTGAAAAGAAAAAGAAAATGGTGCAAAAGGGAGAAAAAGGAAGGTGGGCATTTCTCTGTCTCTCTCCCATACATATAAACATAGGTGCAATTCAGGTGGAAGAGAAAGGAGAGAGAGGCAATGACAATCCCAGCTTCTGAAAAAGCAAATCAAAACCCATAAAAAAGAATTTTCTGCATGAAAATGAACAAGTGTTTTCAGGACAAAATTTCACAGCCAGCGAGGTTGTTAAGTGTGTACCTGTGCAGTGTGCTTGATATGAACAGGCTTTGTAAGGGCTGGCCATCTATGTCAGGGAGCAAGCCAAGTGCATTTCATGGGCAACAAATAAAACCTGGGAATGTAGTTACAGCTTTTCAGGGGTGACTTCCCTCTGTTGGTGAGTTCATGGAGTATGGGAAGCAGTACAGGTTGGAATGCAAACCAACAGAAACAGTAATTTCTTCTGAAATGTTCTGCAAGTGCCTCTTGTAGCTCTTCCCTGCTGTCCTTCCTGGCAGGTGTTTGACTCCTGCAGTTAGCAAGGACATGCTGTTACAAAAGTCATGTCAACTTTCCTGTTAATCTGGGACTAGTGTAAACTGAAACCCAAAACCAGGTGGAACTGACCCAGTTTCAGTAATAAATTGATATTTTGGCCTGGTTTGTGAGAAAATTCCCCAAGGTTTTGGTCTCAGATGTCACAACCTAGAGATTCACCTGGAGCCCAAAGCTGGTTTGTACCTGGGACTCAGAGCCGTGCTGCTGGAAGGCCAGCCCAGACATGGCAAAAGGAAAATATGTAAACAGACCCTTCTGTAATAAAAATCCTTGTCTCCTACTTTTTAATGGGCCTCTTTTCCTTGCCTTTGGATTGCATTGGCTCTCCAAAGCCCATGTGAGTCAAAGAGAATGTATCTGGAAGGGACTGGGAGGACCCGATGACAGTGTAGTTGCCACTGACCTAAAATCCCCTTTGAACAGAAACATTGAGATACTTTCTGCAATAGAAATGTTACTGAAGAGGAGACCTCTTGGTTTGCTTGTATTCATTTCACCAGCATGTGAGAGAGTTACCAAGTGTTGCAGGACATGGCAGGTTATGAACAGAAGGGTTCTGTTCCCTCCAATACCTGCAGCAGAGATAATGAGTTTGGCAGCTCATTTCTGCTTGGTGTGTGGGCTGCTGCTCCCTGCTTCCAGCATCTTAGATAAAAAACTGGAGAGAAACCAGCTAACTCTTCAGGATTCATGTTATGCAAATTGTCAAATAGGGTAAAAATAACTATTTCCTATTATGTTCTAGAACAATCCCCAGCAAAACCTATGTCTCCTTGCTCCAATATATAAGGAAAGGTTTTGTTTTTACTGTGAGGATGGAGGCAAGTGTGATAATGAGTTTTCAGTTCCTAATTGTAGCACTTAGGGGATGTGTCGGAACTTCACCCACCTTCAGGAGAGGAGCAAAACGTTACGTGATTTCTCTGGCATTTTAGTTTAATAAATCATCCTTTTTATCTTGATGGTTTTTTGGTGTTTTTTTTTTCCCTAGTTAGCCACTAACTAGAGAATTTACAAGAGCAAGAAAGAGTAAAGAGAAAAGACAAGGGTGATGATTAACCAGACTCATAATTATTGTAAGCTCTGGCTTAGAAACATTGATAATTAGGAATTTGGAAGGCACTTTTGCTGGATCTAACATTAGTTTCTTCCTTAGAAACCCTAGCTTTTTCCTTTGTGTCAAAACCTGTTCACTTCAGCAGCATTTTTCAGAACCATGTAAAGACAGAGCCTAGGAGAGACTGTTTTGTGTTCTGGGGTAAGCAGCTGTATCTAAATGTCACTTGTACATTCATAATATTACTGTAATCAACCTCTCGTTCTCCTTGAGGCTTTGCAAAGCTCTGATCATGTCAGCTAGGACACTCTGCATTATGGCTAAGTGGATAATCACTTGTATTTTATTCACTCTGAACAAGTATGCAAGCCATTAGCACCTGGCAGGTGCTATGAGACAGGGACAATTCAAACTGTGCCAGCAAAAGTTATTCCACAGTTACGGGCAAAAAATTGAGAACAAAAAAACCCCAAAACCCAGCACACCCCTCCCTCCTCAATATGTGAAGATTAATATATGATCTGGTCGTTCTTTTCCTCCACTACTGTAATCATTAATGAATTACACCATGGACAATTTCCAGCTGTGTTGATGTGATAAGTTGCGCTTGGCCCAGTGCTCCAAAGCTATCTATGGCTTTAAAGCACTCAATCCCCTCCATAACATATTATCTAATTAGTGTTGTCAAGGGCTTAGCCAATTAAAGATAAACAGGGAAAATGAGTAGAACTGGGGTGTCACAAAGGGCTTTGCATGCTGAGCCTTGTGATCGATCCGGTGCATCGCCACACGGCAGCAGAAAACAGCTCAGGTTCACTCATTTGCAGTCAACAGCAGACCAATGGATTAGGCTTGGTGTGACTCACACAAAACGGGGAGCTGGCAGGATGCCTGTTTGGAGGTAGCCTTGCTACATACGGTGTAGCATTTCGCAAACACAGACACGTCCCCATTTTGCTTTGCTCTTTCCACTGAATTCTACCAACCTGTTCAGCAGAGCCTTTAAGATGTATGGCAGTACCCAGCAAAGCAGCAGGAAGGCCCTGGCAGCTGAGCCTGGCACCAGGGTCAGCCCCAGGAGCTGAACCATCATCAGCAAAGTCTGTCACATCTGCTGCTGGGGGGCACATTGTTCAGCCCAAATGCCAACCTGGATGGCAGCTCAAATGAGGTCAGATATTCACAGCACATCCTGCTGACATGTCAGAGTCTGGTGTCTCTGTTTATCAAACCTTCAACAAAATAAGCTCAGTTCAAGCACAAGTTCTTCCCTTTTCCTTTAGCTTTCCCCCCTACTCGCTGTGTAGCCTGCATTGCTCCATACCTGCTGCAATTCCTTGCCTTTAAGGTAGTGTTTAGTGCTACTGGGCAGGCCAGAATTGGGAGGGACAGAGAGGGGACATGGACAAAAAAAAATATCAAACACCAAATTTTGTTCAGTATCTCCTGAAGCTTGCCAGCTTCAGTTGTCCCACAGGGGACAAGCTGAAATGTAAATGTGTGTATGTGGTGTTAATGTTTCATGATTGGGTGGGTAAGGCTAGTCTGTGTTTTATATGGGCCTAAGCCAAATAATTATTTTTAGATTTTAATATTTTCCTTTTGTAATAGTTTACTTCTTAATATTTTTAATAATGACCACATGCATTAGTGCATTGCCTGCCAAAGGTTTTGGGAAAGCTTTCAGCTGGGGAAAAGTTCCTGACTTATGGCCTTCATGGTGTTAAAAATGCTCCAGTTTCTCCGTCAGTCACTTGGACTTTAGTTTTACCTTCTGAGCTCACATAGCAACACCTGTTTGCTCAAGGTGGGACAGAATGAGTTGATATGCCTGCAGGTAGGGCCTGGCTGCCTGCCTGCTCTTGAGGGGAAGGGTTTGCATTTAATTATAACGTAGGTCAGGCATGGCAGGCAAAAGCTGCTGTTGGTAGGAAGCCGCAGGAGAAATATCTGTGATGGAAATAAGCCCGTACTTGTGTGCTGGGCAAAACGTGCTCCTCCAGCTCGGCAGAGTTCACCTTGCTATATTAACGGCTCAGCTTACCCAGCTCTGCTCCTGGGAATTTGGGTGCCTTTGGTATTTTGTGCTGCCCTTCTTCCCTGGAAACCCCATGGCCAGGGCTGGAGTGTGGGTGCCTGTGTGCTGGAGGGACAGCTGGCTGCACAAAGATTATCAGGGGAGGGTTTAGCAGGAGCCTGCCACATCAGCCCATTGTTGTCTGGAAAGCAGCATCCTGCCTGCTGGGGTTGCAACTGCAGGTGCTTCCTCAGGTCCCCCTGACGCCTTCCAGATGTGTTTTTAGGGCATGAGCCTGCAGGGCCTGGTCCCCTGCACATCTACTTTCCTCCCTGATACTGTAAAACCTGTCTAGGACAGCTGAAGAGTCCTTTGTGACCAGGTAGGGTAGTGCTGAAGGGGTTGAAAGCCAGCTTTCAGAAATGTTTTAAGCTCTGCTTGAGGTGTGCTGTAGAGTCTTGTCTAAATACAGCTATACTGAAATAAAGGGATGGACTGAAATACCCCAGTAAAAGCCCTTCTGTATCAATATAAGTAACTCTAGACTAGAGCTATGGTGGTGCTTTAAGTAAAACAGTATAGTTGAAAGCCATAACTATTTTAAATGCATTTATGACCTCAGGAGCAGTGTGCCAGACATTTTTAACAGTCCATGTGTTTTTGGAAACCCCAGCTTCAGCTGAGAAGTGTCGACTTCCATCACTTCTCCCTAAATTGGCAGTGTTCATGGTTGGACTTTGTGCACATTTGTTCCCTGGTCTGCTGGTAATGGCTGGTTGAATTTCCACCTTGCACCAAGCAGGACCTTGGGCTGCAGTGAGTAGGGGAGTGGGCTGAGCTTCTCCCACAGAAATTGTCCTCACAGAAATTACTATATGACTTAAACCTTGTGAAATGATGGTATCAAAACAAAGGCAACATTTTGAAATGTTTAATAAAGGGATGGAGTGGGAGGAGGAGAGAACATGGATTCCAGTGGAAAGGAATTTGGAAATGCAAGAAGAAAAGAGAAAACATTTGTGTGAACATTATCAGCAGTTTTAAAAATGAACAGGCAAATGTTATATACTGAGACTACGAATGTGGAATTGACCTTTTAATTTCACTTAAAACTAAGTGAGGGCTGGAAGCTCATGTCCCTGAGGGAAAACTGACATCCTGTATCTAATACCATCTGCAGGAACTGACTTCCAGGGCCAAGCCCAGCTGCTGCTGCTGCTGTGCACGTTTGTATTTCGGCAGGGTATTGAGGTGCCATTCAGAGCTCGGCGAGGCATCCTTATTTACGTTAGAGCCCTCCCCCTCAGCGCACAGCCCATTAATCTTGCAGTAATACCCAGCACACTGATAACTGGGCAAGGAGCCACATGCACAGGGCATGTCAAAATCCTCAATATCGTCAAGTAACATAAACCGAAGTGACAGGAATTGCCTGTTTAAAGAACCTTTCGACAAAGCTTTCGTTTGTTCCCGGTGTGCTGGAGCGTACATCTCCCCGCGTCCCCTCCTCGGCTGGTGCTAAATACTGAATGAGCGCTTCTGTGTGCGTGTGGTGCTTCTGCAAGCCGACAGCCCCGCAGATAAATAAAGAAAAGTGCCCTCCTTTTCAAGTGATAGTAATCTGAGACTTTTCCGTTACATGAGGCTCCTAACAAAAGGTTGTAATTCCAGCTACTTCGCTCGGGAAGGTACCACCGTGCGCGGCGGCGGTGCCGGCAGCGCGGGGCCGGGACCCCGCGGGCTCCCGGGGCGCGGCGGAAGGACTCGCTGGGGCGTTGCATGAGCCGGGCCGCTCTTCCCCTGCTCCACCGCCCCTTCGCCCTTGGTACAGCCTTCCTTTCCTCCACCGTGCCGTATGGTAATCGAGTGACATCAGCCTGCGCCCGGGCGGCTGCTGTTTATATTACAAACCAGCAGAAAGGTCTGAGGTGTGCGCGGCTCCTGGGAGCGCCGGCCAGGGCGGCAGCGCGTGGCTCCATGCTGCCTTTACTTCGGCCTGAATCGCACGCTTGCTTTTATTTCACTTGGTTTCACCAGAGCCAGACGAGCATTTGAACCAGATTCAAGCACTTGAGAGTTGCCTGTTGTGGAACTGGGGAAAAAAAACCCCAAAAACCCACCCTCCTGGTGCTTTACGTTTGAATCCATTACAGAGAGCTTACCGCCAAGCCACACTGCTGGATTTTGAACCGAAGCTGTTATTTACTTAGGGCTCAGGGGGGAGCGTTTTCGCTAGGGACTGACGCCAAACTACTGGAGGAAGCTGGGATTTACCTGGATGTGTGGTAAAGAGACTTGTGGTTCCTTTATGCTGCAATTCATCGTATCCCTGCGCTACCTGTAAATGGAATTACAAAAATCAACCAGTATGCCCGGGCCGTTGTCCCCAGGATATGCAGCTCAGGTGCCGTATAACTATAACCAGTTAGAAGGACGATTCAAGCAGTTACAAGGTAAGCCTGTGCGGGTTTTTTGGAGGTGTTGCCATGCTATGATCCTTGTAAACACGTTAGTCCGGGCTTAGTCTCGTTGCACCGAGGTGTTAGTGAGAGAGGACAAAACTGGTGCTGTGGAAAAAAGCTCTGAGTTCTTTTAAGGGATACTGTGTGGCTTTTCTCACTCCGAAGGTGTCCCGAGCCTTACACGGGGTAAAAGGTGTGTGTCCAGCCTCTGAGCCATTCAGCCTTGCAATGAGGACTAAGCCAGACCACGTCTCTCAGAACAATAAGGGGCAGAGTGAGGAAGCAGTCTTCTATTTATTTTATCCTTAAATAAAGTACAGTTAAAACTGGCCATCACTCATAAATCCTAGCTGTGCTTGGGTGCAGTTTGCAGTGCAAGGGCCCTTTCCAACCCCTGCGTACCTCCTGCAAAGGCGGGTGGCTTCAGTTCTTCAAATGAAGAGCAGTTGCATAATTCCCTAACGAATTAGTTTGCTCACGCTATAGATCTTTGAGAAAGCACTCGTGTACTTTAACATTCCCAGTTTTCTTTGCTTTTAGACAGGGAGAATATCCTTTAATATTTTCCCCTTAAACTCCCTATCTGTGTAAGAACCAGAGGTTTCTTTTGGGAGTGCCTTGTGCTCTCTGCAGGGAAGGTAGGCCTCAGCCCAGGCTGCAAACCCCCAGTGCAGGGGGGAGGATGGTGCTCAGTAGCTCTGTGCCTCAGGCAGGGTTAAACAAGCTCTGCTGTTTCTCTGTGGAAGACTCGTCCCAGCAATGAATGAACTCCGGGACTGCAGTTGCAAAATAAAAAAGAATTCTTCACTGAAACCAAACCTCCTCCTCTAGATCCATGTGACTCTGGAGACAGTCCCAGAGCAGCCTGAGTACAGCGAAGTGCTGCCCTTCTGTGCATGTTTCTTAATTTACTCTGGTCTGTGCTGGAAGTGTGGTCTGTGGTTCCTGTCAGAGAGGGGACAAGAGCCTGGTTAGTGCAAAGAATGTTCCTATTTGTTGGCTTAAGGAGGGAGGGAAAGAAAATCTTTCATTCACAGCACTTGTTTTGTCTTGTAAACTGGCTCACAGCAATAGCTGCACACTGCATGTAATGAGGCAAAATGACAGCATACTAAACACTCGGAACATGGAAATTCCTGGGACAAGGCATGGAAAATCCAGACTCCAAACTTGCACACGAGGGAATGCATTACAGGCTTTATCTTGGACATCTGTCAGATCTTAGGCTGTGGTACTTGTGTTGGAAAGAACTAAGTTTGTGGCATGAAGGAAAACCTGGCTCATGCCTCTTTCTTTGCTGGTTTAGTTAGCAGTCTAAAGAAGGCAGATTTTATCATTTTCAGGGTCACTGCTTCAGGAATCCATTATCTGTGTGTTTACATCACACTGAAAGAGGAAAGCAGACCGCATTGTTGAAAGCACAGAAAGTGAGTTTTCCCTTCAGTGGAATGCACTGAGTTGACTTAAAAAGGTTAAAAAAAGATGCAGTGCTCTCCCTAAAGTATTGCAATTTCCTCCAGCAGAAGAGATAAAGTGCAGTAAATTCAGTGCAGTTTTGCAGCAGACCATCCTGTGGCTGTTTATTCACATCACAGGTTTGAAAATGAGTGCTGCCAGTGATCTTGTTCAGGGTGGAGCTTAGGTGCAGGCAATGTTGTAAATTATGCACCAGATACTTCATGAAATGCTAAATAACCATACAAAATATCATGTGTGATGGAAAGGGAGGGGCTTAACTTTGCTGACACAGAAGAGGTCTTTCCTTGGATTAGTGGCTCTTTGCTTGAAGAATGTCTGCAAAGCCATTGTTTTGGAGTTGTAAGATTTTCAGGGCATTCTTGCTGGAAGGCGCTGGTGGGAACAGGGAGTGTTCTGTGGCACTGGGCAAGGCTCAATCCCAGCGTAGATGAGCTGAATATATGTCATTTTTTAAAATTACAGATTTATCACCAGTTTTACCTCTTTCACAAAGGAGGTGTACAAACAAGTAAGAGCAGATGCATTTCAAATAATCACATGCTCCTTGATAATTGTTTCACCCCTCCTACTCTGGGTAGGAGGGCTCTCTGGAGCAGCACCAGCATCGGCACCACACAGATTACTCTAACTTCTGCTCGTGTCCTTCACACACTGAATTTACCCCTCTTTTCTTCACAGTTCCTATAGTTACCATGTGAGGGGTAAGCTTTGCACTAGATCAAGGTACTGTTTGCAAGGTACTGTTTAGATCCAGTGAATGTTGAGTTGTCCACAAAAAAAGCACTCGGGAGTATATTGTTTTGTGTAAAATAACACAGAGCAAGTGCTCAGGCCCTGTACAAAGGGAAGTCTGAACCAGCAATGAGTAGAAGACAATTCTCTCTGAGCTCCTCTTTCCTAAGATAGACAACACATGAAGTTTGACACTGCCAGCTTCACATGAGGAGAGGAGCCAGCCTAAATCTGCCCCAAAATGCTATGGACAAAGTAAATTCACATCATACACGATTCCCTAGGCACTCCTATGTTCCACCTCTTTTAAATGCCTTGAAATGATGATTGTAAGGAAACTCTTGTTCAACTTGATGATGGTTGTGGGGTGATTAAAGCAGATTTTCCAGCCCAGTCCCGCTGGGGCGTGAAACCCAGAGCAGGTTGTGGGACTGCACTGAAGGGACCAGACCGACTCCTTCTGCACCTGGAAGAGGATCCCAGCTCCCATTTGCCTTGATGGGACAAAGAGAAGCAGAATGTGGAAGAAGCCATTGCTAGGAGTGAATCAAGACTCTCTTGTGTCAAAAGAAGCCCTGAAGGCCAGTGTACGATAATCCAGGAGTTTAGCTTACCCAGTCCTTGTGCTCATGAGGATATCGGCACAGGTGTGGGGAGAAAAATGCTTTAGCAAGTTGTGTTTCCTTTATTAAGTTTCAGTAAGTTCCTATTATGCTTAGTTCACCCGGTCCTGGAATGATAAGTGAGCGATACTATCAGTGGTTGCCATCATCTTAAACCTAGGTGTGGAGTTTTGGTTCTCATGGCCACTTGTGCAGTAGAAAGGGATCAGGTTGCAAGGCTGCAGTTGCTCGCTGCAAGTAAAGACAGAACCCCTAAACTTGTTTGTGGGAAACACGTTGCCGTGGAGCTTGTGCAGGTTCTGTCAGTGGAGAAGATTTCTCCTGCTACATTGAGGAATTAAATGCAAATCAAACCAGATATGTTGTTGTTGTTGTTATAAAATGAAGGCTGTCACCCGTGCTATGGTAATGTGGCAGGATTCTGTGGACTGGCTGGGCACGAGTGTAGGAGCTGGCAGGAAGAGGTTAACGCAAGTCAGGAATTTGGAAGGAGATCCTTGCAGCTGTATCACCTTCCAGCAGGAAGGGTGCACAGGGGAGCAGCTATCATCACTGCTCCAGGGGCTCTTTCCCACCCGGTTAGCAGGACAGTGGTATTTATTAACATCTCTGACATTCGGGAGCTTGATGAGTCTATCAGCTCCTGCCCTGTCATTGGAAAGTTGGGTCTCAGCTCCGGGGCTGTGCCCGAGGTCTGAGATTTCCAGTGGTAATTACAAATGTGAAATCCTGGGGGGTGGGGGTGAGCTAGATCGACACTCCTGATAAGTCCTAGAGGAAAGCCAGCTTTCAAAGGAGCTCTGCCGTGTGTCCTGCTGTGTGGGACATTTCAGGTTTGGGCATTTTTGTAATGCTGCCTTTCAGGCTGGACACCGGGCATTTTAGTGGGAGCCTGGTGTGTTTTGGTGCTCAGGCTGCATGAGAGAAAGTGCCTTTATTTTGAGCCGTGTTAGAAATAGTATGTTTGAAAAGCTGGAATAAGCTGTAGGAAAGGTGAGCTGCCTTTCTCATCAGAGGTGTTTAAGATCAGTTCTAAACTCTGTTTCATTGGGATACAAAGCTGACTGTGGCTGCACAGCACTGCCTGCACCAGGAAAGGCAATGCAGCTCTATTTCGGGTGTTTGGGGCAAAGCCCCTCTCTCTGATAGAAGAGCCTTTCAGCAGAGGAGCTCCTTGGCTTGCAATCCTTTGATCTGCAATGACCCAAGGAGGTTTGGCATAAAAAGACACACCACTTCAATTTTTAAGTGGTCAATGGTAATCAGCTTGATCATGTATGAATATATGTGTAGGCTGGTTCCCATGTATGCTGCAGGACAGCAGGAAGATTTTCTTGGTTTTCTGTTCTCAAATAGGATTTTCCCACAGCTTTTGCTGCAAGAAAATCTTCCCCCAGATCCCCAACTATGCTCAAGGTTAAACAGGGAGCTCCTGCTGCTGAGAGAGCAGTTTGCAGGAGTTGCGGTGCTGTCCTGCACTAAGGCAGAGATGCCCTCTGTGCCAGCAGGATCCTTGGATTTTCTCCCGTGGGTGCCCTTTGAGCAGCCAGTTTCAGCAGTCCCTTCCTGATTTACCTTGTGAAGGCTTTGAGTCTCCTGGCAGCAGTGACCTGCATAGCTCCAGGCGCTGATTACTGACCTGGGACACCCTACTTTGTCTACCAAATGGGTCACTGGCATTTCTTGTCATGGTAATTTCTGTTAAAGCCGAAATGCAGGGAGGCTGAATTTCATTCTGGATGAAATGTGTCTGGGTTACACGGATTTTTGGCTTACCCCCTCCCCCCCACCATGTTCTCAGATCCATCCAAGGTGGAAATTCCTGTTTGTGTGGCAAATTTTGCTTGATTTTCTGGTGTCTGCAACACTCCAAAGCCTGAATGTGTCACAGCACACTTCAGTCTTCTGGTTAGGGTGAACACCTGAGCACAAGCTGCATGGTTGGAAGTCCTGTCAGATTTGCAAGGAGTTTTAAAGGGATCCCAAACTGACTTAAATGTGCATTTCTGTGATAGCTGGGCCCTTATTCCTTCCAGTCCAAAGATCCCTGCAAACATATCCAAATCCGGACGCAGTTTTGGGGCAGAAATTTGCTTTTTCTGGTCATGGGTTTTGGTACTTGTGGAGATAGAGAAGGCAAATTAAAGGAGCTAAGGGTTAGGTATTTCTGCTCATGTGGTCAGTGTTGATACAGGTCGAAAGTAAACATTTAAATTGGATTTGGCTTCTCACTGAAATAACTGAACATTTACAACTCTGAGCTGTTGGCTCAGGTTTTTTGTAGTCTGTTCTCTTCAATTTTCATTTAGAGTATGCTTGTAACATTTGTTTTTTTAACTGTGTGTGTAAGGAACTTAATTTAAAAACAGTCAGAAATCTCTAGGTGGCTCTAGCCTAATTTTGTTTTAAAAAGGGCAGTTCTGGAGCACTTTTTGTGGTGTGAAATGAAGTAAAGCTTGTAAGCAGATATTTTCACATGGGACAGTGGGGTGTTTTGAATACCCTGCGGGAGAAATGTAGCCAGAGTAAAATGATTTGTGTGGTGCTCAACTGGTGTAAATCTCCACAGCTTATGGATCTGGGAATGCAGTACAGGAATCAGCCCTTGGGTGTTTCTGCATTCCATGTCTCCAAGAAGCTCAGTGTCGCAGACCATCCCAGTGTTTCATGGGCATGTTGTAATCACCTGGGAGTACAGGCTCCTATCCCAAATATTTTTCCTATCTAAAAGCCCTATTCAAATGGATTGTGGGTTTTACCATTAAGTTGTGTGGAAAGTGGGGCAATAAAACCAGCCTACGGACAGAGATGAAAGTGGTGATAAAACAACAGAACAATGGTTGTCTTCCATTCCTGAGCTCTTTCCCAATTTGGGTTTGTGATTTCCTCTTTTTCCTTAGTTTCTTTCATCTCAATGTTTTCTGTTGGGTACATGCTTTGACAATTAAAGTGGATGAGCTGCTATCTAAGCTTAGTAGAAATGGTGAAGAAAATCTAATTATGTGATTCACAAAATCTCCTTTCTCTCTTCCCTCTACTAGACTCCTCTTCTGTGAGATCCCAGCACAGGGTGTGTGGTTTGGTAACTGCACCCCTTCTGCTCAGAGTCAGAATTTCATGAGTATTTTATTACTAACAGCTCTTTTTGTTCCGTTTAAGTTGAATTGAGAAGTATTAAGTATCAGCTATTAAGTAGCAGGGTATGACAATGACATCTTTTCCTTGTGTGAAAATGAATTATCTTCATTGAATAGATGGGTTTGGGAAAACTCTTACACCAAATATTGGAAATTAGTCTCTGTTGACTTTCAAAGTTGTGGTAAAGGAGGTAGAATATCATAAATAAGATGGTTGAGAATCTGCTTTGCTCTTCCCAGAAGAAATCAAATCTGAAATTCCATTTGGATGTTTGTATCTGGGCCTGGCAGGTAATGGCCTTTATCCCAGTGTGATTGTCCAAGTGAAGTGACACTCCATCAAAGATTACAGTTGTTTAATAAGTATTAGTAAACAATTCCCCTCCCACTTAAAACGAGTCCTTTTAAAGTAAAGGGTCATTTGTGGAGAGAGTTAGAAGCTCGTGGATTACTCAGCGTTTCAGCAGCTCTGAAATTCAGTGCAACAGGAACGAGGTGGTGGCGTGCAGTGCAGAGGCAGAGGGGAACCTGATGAGCACAAAGGTGCTGCAGGGAGCAGGGCCTCAGTCCCAGCTGTGCCTCGAACATGCCGTGTCCCTGTTGGGACCCAGAGTCACTGTGGCCCTCCTGTCCACACAGAGAGCCTCGTGCAATTAAGGAGAGCATGTGAGCCCAAAATTGCTTACTGCCTCTGAAAATGCATCAAGCTGAGTCCTCACATTTCTGTCAGAGGAGAAAGGCCCAGAGGGATGGGAAAGGCCCAGAGGGATGGGGAGCACTCATGCTTGTGACTTGTGATGCGGAGCCTGAGGTTGCGGTGGCTTGGAGAGCCCACGCTCACACAAAAGCCCTTGTGCACTTGCTGCTGGAACGAGGGTATCCCGGGCTGAGAGCCTCCTTTGTTGGGAAAGCACTACTGTAGCCAAACTAATATTAACCAGGCTTGTAGCCCTGCTCAATGCCCCACTGTTCCCTAGAAAGGAGCTTACAGAGAAAGGCCCTTCAGTGTGCAGGGAACAGCACAGCCTGGCAGACATGCAGGCAGCCACTGGGACAGGGTCTGGGGGCCACGCTCCTGCCTTTTCAAAGGGCTTGTGAAAGAGCTGGCATTACCAAGTGGCCTTTTCATGGGATAACTGGAAGTGCTGATAATTCTGTGTTCAGTCAAGTTTGGTTTGTCCATAAAAATGTAAGCTGGAACTTGAAAGGACAAGCCCAGTTACACATACGTGACAAAGTGACACTGGACAGGGTCAGTTTGGTCTTTGGTGGGAATCAGTAGCATGCACAATCCTGCACTGATTTTAGCTAAACTGTTTGGGAAGGAGGTCACACATATGGTTCTTATGTATTATTTATATTAGCAAAAAAGAGCAGTATCATCCCAAATGGCATTGTACAGAAAGCTTATTTGGTGTCCTTGCAGAGACTTCAAACATCTGTGCCTTCAATATTGCCAAAATGGCCGGGCATGTGCTTCTTAGGATTGGTTTGGGTTTGAGATTAGCGGCTTTAAGTTCTCTTGCCTGTTTTAGGTCTTAGTTGTTAGTTCTTAGTTTTTAGTTCTTGCCTGCTTTCAGGTTGAGGAGCTGGAGAAGTTCTCGCCAAAGGGTCAGTGGAAAAAGTGCAGTGGCAAGGTACAAACATGGTCTTTGTGACCACAGTTCTCTAATCACAAGCAAAGGGTGACCTTATGCCTTCAAAGATTAAACAAAACAACATGTGGTTACAAAGAGATTTAAGAGTTTATCTGAACAGAATAAATGCTGGCTGCCCAGATTTTTCTTGGAATAAAACCACTGTGGTTTAATGAAGATACCTAAATTTCACTTAATGGCTTGGCAAACTGCAGAAAATCAGCCAATATGCAACACCCATTTCTCAGATAGTATAAACCAATGCAGCCTCATTAAAAGGAACTGCACAAACAACACAGTGCTGAGGGATTTTGTCTCTCAAATCCACTCCTCTTCCTACATTTTTCTCAAATAACAGCTCCCCCTTGGTTTCAGCTTCTCCATGCTAATACCATATATTGGGTTCTGCCTTCTCCTTTCAAAAAGCCTCCAAAGTCCAGTTTTTCATGTTCACTTTGTCCAGGAAGTGTTTCCAGATTTTGGCAATATGATCTGATTATGATTTGGTTCCAGGAAAAAGAGAAGTGAAAACCTGACCATCCCATCTGCAGTCAACGAACTACGGTTTGCTTTGGGTAATAATTAATTCTACATCTACTTTAGTATCTTTCCACAGTTACTTGGAGGGAAAGCTAGACTTTGATAGTGCAACGGCTGCTTTTTTCAGGGTGTGTTCCTCTGTCAGCTCAGATTGCCTGGCAATATAATGGGAGAGACTGCTGTGAAATTGCAGATGTGACTGTACTGTGATTGCAGGTTGATATGAGTAAGAGCCATTACGGAATGGCACTTAAGGCAGGCTCTGAATAAATAGGGGAGGTGTCTGGAAACATCAAATATTGGTGGTGTTCTGAACTTCTGACCTTTCTGTTATCCTCGTCACGGGAAGTTCAATAATTTGGGTTATCTTTACCTTTGAGTGTCTCGTGTTCTCCCTCCCCGTGTCTTTGTTCACCCTGTGGCATGTGAGGTGAGTTTCATCCTCACCTGGGATTAGGAACAGAGTGTGCCACTTCTAGCTCAAGGAAGTCTCTTCAGAAAACTGGCAGTGCCTGCAGACTGTTTCCCGACTGTTCCCTTGGTGACGTCCTGGCCACTGCCACTTGTGCACGTGCACTGATATTCTGTCAGCCTTTAATAGCAGATTAAGTGCTGGTTGTATCTGGACCTGTTGCTCTTAGCTGTGGCCTAAGTCCTTATGAGAGGAACTCATAAGGTGAGATGTGGAAGTTACGGAACATTTTTTCCATAGAACCCCTGCTGCTGATATATTTATTACTAAATGTTTCTCTCTTGGCCTCTCCTCCAAAATAAATATGTCTGATAGAGTATATAATAAAATTCCCATGATATAAACCTTATTTACTGGAGCCTTTGCTCTTAACAGTTGACTTGCACTGGTGTTTGCCAGCACACTGATGCTAATGATGCTCTGTGCCACTTGAAAGATGCTCCTGTGTCCTCAGTGCCTGGCGCCAGCCATGTTCCAGCTAATTCCTCACTGTACATACTTTTTTCCTAAATAAAAGCAGTCACAAGTTGTCCTGGAGAGCAAACAACACTTAATGACACCTAATATGTAAACCCTTTTACCATGCAGCACGTCCTGGCAGTGCCATCCCCCTAAGGGATGGATTGGAGCTCTGCCCTGGCGCCAGCAGAGCTGCTCCCCACGCTGGGTATGGCAGGGCTGGGACGAGCATAGAATAAAACAGCAGCTCCAAGGGGACTTCCCCCTGTTTTTCCCAAATGAAAGGGCTGGGCAGGGTGGTGTGATCTCTGCAGTGCCTGTTTCAGGGTGCTGGGTTTATGGCTGTCCTTTCCCTCTCCTCCAGCCTCGTGACTGTGGCCCATCCTATCCAGTTCCTGGCAGGTTTCAGGCGTCCCTGTGTGAGCCACCTAATGCCGGAACATCTTTTGTTTTCTGTGCTTCACAACGCAGCTCTCCCTTCTGGTTTAGCTCCTGTTGCCAAGTTTAGAAACATTTCCCAGGTATCAGGTGCAGGTCACTGTGGCCTTCACATTCAGGAGTGTATTCATGGGACTCTTCCTTTTGCATAGACATCTGGTGTATCTGAGTTGGGGTGAAATGTGTGAAATGTGTGTAAATTTGGAGACCTGAAAATCAGTGAGTTGTGACTGAGGCTTCAGGAACATACAAATGAGTGTGAGGTGCCACAGTGCATTCTCATGCTTGTGCACCCTGTGTGATTTGGAGGTGTGTAAGATGGGTGCAAACACAGATAGTCTGTGCAAATGTGCAATAGTTCTGTGCTTAACCAATACCTGAACTATGTTCTAATGACATTGCTGTTACACTAACAGACAACTGGGAGTGTTAATTAGACACTGAAGTTTCAGAAGTTGCTTTTCCTTTATTAATTGCCATTACCTCATAGTGTGTTTGGGGCTTTATTCTGTTTTTGGGGGTTTTTAAAGAAAACACCACATCACCGATTCACATTTTGAGGAGGAAAAACCCAGAATATGGAGACGATGTGCAACATGGCTAAGGAGGCATCAGTGAAATGACTGTGATCAGGAGCCTTTGAGTGCTTTTATAATTTTTTCATTGTGCTAAAAATGAAAGAAAGCGAAGGCAGATACTTGGGAGCTCTCCTGGACCCCTTCCACAGGAGCCATACCTTTGTCCCTATGTAAGGCCTTCCAATTGTTGCAGTCACGGCCTTGCACAATCAGTACAACTCACAAGTCCACTTTTAAGACTAGAAAAACAAGAAACAAATGATGTTTCTGAATGAAGATACACATTTAAGGTATTAAAAGTATAATTTTAGCCTAATTTCTTCAAATTTGCATCACTTTTTAAATCTCAGAGAAACTTTAGAGGGTTTCAAACAAAGGAGTTTTTTTCTGGTACTGCTTTGAAAGTTATTACCTGGGCAGGAAATACTGTGCTGGAAAGGGATCTCTTTTCCCCACTCTTGCATAATCCCAAAGGCTAAAATGATTTTGCTTAAACATGCCACATTGTCCACAAAAGCAGATCAGTAAATGACCTTTAGATTGGAATCAAAGAGGCAAGTAAGAAAATTTTGAGGTATGGAACTAGAATGCATGTGCAACTTGTTTGTGCCTCAGAAGTCCCAATAAAGTAGGTGTGGCATGAAAAGAAAAATTTCTTATTATTGTTAATTTTAAATTGCCACATGGATTTCTTAAAGTACTCCTTTTCTATACAGAGTGACTAGCTGGAATGTGTGTTCAAGTTGAGATAATGGTTCAGTTTTCTGGAGCTTTTCTTCAGCAAGCAAACAGGTGAAGGTGTCAGTTCTGCCAATCTCAAAAGACACCAACTCCAGGACTTTCTTGGGAGCTCTGTATGATGGGTTTGCAGATTAGAGCCAGAGAAGATTAGGGATTTTTCCTCTAATGCTTCTTATTAGCAGTTCATATCAAATCTCATTAAAATAAGTGCATTTTTAAAACCCTCTTTTTAGAAATAATGGCATTTTATAAATATCAAGGTTCCTTTAGTTATACAAGTGATTTTTATTGTAACCTACAGCATTTTTGTTGTTGTTACTCATTCAGTTTCCACCTTTGGGATTTAGTTTGCTGAGCTATGGTCTGGCTTACCTGCGGTGCTGCTGCTTTTATTCAGCATCCTGTCAGCACAGTGTAGTGCATCTGACTCTACAATATGGCATGCAATTAACAGTAGTAAATTATTGTGTGGCCATGGAAACTGCAGGTACTAAACACATTGTTCAGCAAGGCTATGAATTCAGCTCTTATTAATCCCTGATCAACGCAGTGGTTATTTAAATACATGTTCTTCCATTTAAAATATTTCTGTGATAATGAAAATTATAATTTAGCAGCAATTAATTATAATGATAACATCTCTTAGCACAGAGATTTAATATTTTGAAAGGATTAAATGCAGTCATTGTAGATTTCTTTATTTTCTATTCATGCTTCTCTGTCATTAAGGTGAAATTAGATTTAAACATGAAACCAATAAAGGTCTGGCTTTCTTTCATCTATTCTTCATTCTGATTGCAGGGAGTTTTTACAGAAGCATGGTCAAAACATACTACAGCTTTGACTTTGCTCTCCGTGTAATGTCTCAACTTGTGCCTCAGATGAAAGAAGAGATCCCACAGCCCTCTGAAATCCCTCAGTGGGATTCCATAGGAATATTGGCAGTGCAGTCTTCTGGCCTATTCTTGTTTAAGCTTGCTGGAATTCATAGAATCACAGAATACTTCATGTTGGAAGAGGAGTTTATTTGGTCCAGCACACCTGCTCAAGGCAGGGGCAACTCCCATGGTAGATCAGGTTGCTTAGGGATTTGTCCTCCTGAGTTCTGAATCTTCCTAAGGATGGACTTCCCACAGCTTGTGGGGGAAGTAGTGTCCCAACACCCCCATAGGGACAGCTTTCTTCTAGATATCCCATCAGGATTGCCCTTGCTGTTCCTCCCAGCCTTGCATCCTGGCAGGTCTCCTCCTTCCAGGGTGGCATGTGCCACTGGAAGTGGTCACCCACAGTGCAGGGTATGCTCTGGAAAAGATGGGATTCACCATGCACTTTGCTGTCCTCATGGGGAGTGCTGAGTCCTGATGCTCATCTCTCTGTGACTCATCTCTGGTTAATGTCACTTACAATTCTGTATTTCCAAATCCCTGGCTAACGAGGGTCCCAGGCTGGGCACACAGAACCAGTAGGAATTGCACTGTGGGAACAACAGTGCCAGTAGTCGTGTGCGAGAGCAGCTGCATTTCCTGCAGTGCTGAGAAGAGGGAGGAAAAGAGAACAACAGAAATAATAAAACCCCCCAGGTCTTTCTTCCTACCCTTGCTTTCCTTCCCATAGACAAGTGGGAATTCACTGTAAAAACTCTCATTCTGCTGGGTTTGCTGAACACAGAAAGAAATAAGATGGATCTCGTGTAGGGAAGGTCCTGGTATGTTCTCTGCCCATGCCAAGCCTTGCTCTCATACTCATTCAACACTGCCAATCAGAGAGTGGTTTGGATGTGTATTGTCCCCCTCAGAAATCCCCTGGCACTTCCCTGTATTATGCATATAATGTGTTTTAAAGGAAACTGCCAAGACCCCCCAAGATTGTTTGTACTTGAACCAGTGCAGTGACCTCAGGTTCTCATTGTTCTTCTGTGGGAATTTTGCAGTCAGTGTCCTGGGACAGGCAGATGCTTTTTCCATGCTCCTTTTGATGAAGTGATTTGTTTCTTACGCAAAAGGAATAAGTGGCAACAGTGACATCAAATCGGCCATGAGGGGTTTGTGTTCTTTTGTGTAAAATGCCAACAGCACTGAGACATTTTCCATGCTACTTTTTAAAGGAGGCGCATTTGAACACTGTACGTCATGAGGCCAAAAAGTAACTCCTTTATTCATCTGTAGTTCTGCTATCTTGCTGTAGATATGGCTTTGTAACATCTTTCTTCAGAAAGGAGGAAGAGAGGCCCAGAGGAGGCCACCAAGATAGTTAGAGAGATGGAGCACCTCTGCTTTGGGAAAGGCTGAGAGAATTGGGATTGTTCAGCCTGAGGAAAAGAAGCTTCAGTATGACCTGACTGTGGCCTGACAGTGCCTGAAGAAGGTACAAGAGAGATGGAGAGAGACTGTTTACAGGAGTCTGGAGTGACAGCATAAGGGGGAATGGCTTCACACTGACAGAGAGAAGGGTTAGATGGGATATTGGGAGGAAGTTCTTCCCTATGAGGGTGGTGATGCCCTGGCACAGGTTGCCCAGAGCAGCTGTGGCTGCCCCATCCCTGGAAATGTTTAAGGCTGGGCTGGATGGAGCTCTGAGCAACCTGGCCTTGTGGAAGGTGTCCTGGCCCATGGCAGAGGGGTGGAACTGGATTATATTTAAGGTCCTGTCCAACCCAAGTCTGTGATTCTGTGATACAGTTTGGGGTTCAGGCCTTGGTCCTTGTGATCGTTTTGTTCAGCGGTCATGTGCAACCCAGGGTAGGTGGTGGTAACTGAAGCTGAAGGTGAATGTAGGTATTTCCAAAGCAGCCCCCAGAAGTGTTAAATCATTTGAATTGCCCCACTAAAGGTGGTGTTTCTGTAGCTGCTTTGCATTTCATACAGAAGAACCAGCAGTCGGTAGGGTTCCTGGAGAACCAGAAGAGCAGCTGACTGGTTGCTGTTGCTGTAATGGGCCCTGTGATGGGTGTTCTCCACCGAGGGAGCTGGGCCTGTTGTGGGAGATGGTTACACAGGTTTGTATTCCAGTCCCCTGAAGTTAAACCAGCAGTTCACACAGCCATCACCAATGCACAGAGAGCTGGGCACCTGCTCCTCTAAATCTGCTTAAACATGTCATCTTATCTTCTGAACTGAAACAAAAACTATAAATCAAAAGCTGAGTTCTTCCACCAGTTTAATCTGTTAAACCCAGATGACTTTTATGTTTATTTGCTGTGGGAGGCTTTAAGTTAACTTTTTGGAGATGAACATAGTCATTCCTGTACATGAATGTGCATCTGGCTTGTGGAAGGTTCATTTTTGTGTTGCTGACACCAAAATGCCATAAACTCTGTGTAAAAATAAAGACCATGAAGGGACCTGCCCTTCCACACCCCGCAATGCTTGGCTGGCTCCTGGACATTGTTCTGTGCATCATGTTACTGAGGGAGGTTTAGTGCCATCAAAGAGAGAAAGCAGCAGAATTGTTTGTTCCACATGCTGCATTATGTAGCTTTCCCTTTTTTCTTTTCCAGAGGATTTTCAACAGTGAAAGTGGTCACATGCTGTAACGTTTATTAGGGAAGGGAAGATATTTAATAGGATTTAGCAGCTGGCTGGTGCTTCCTAGTAAAAGCAAAAGGATTGCTGAACACACCCCTGATTTCTCCACAATTGTCTCCATGTAGCAGAGTCGGGAAAGCAGCAAAGATTTTGCTCTTAATGAAAGCAGCAGCTAAACACAGCACAAACAAAATCCCTTCATTGCTTTGTCATCTTTAACATTTGCATTCAAGTTCTTGTGTAAGTCATGCTGGAGCACGTAAAAGCTTTGGTGTGATCTCACCAGTTTGGATTGGAAATCACTCCACAGATTACTTTGTACCATAAAATAACCATTAACAAATGCATCCTATTTGCATGAGAATGATCAGCTGCTCCACTCCCATTTCTCCAGGTAAACTGTCAGCAAGATTAAAGTGAAGGAGTTGCATTTTTCTAAGCACTGGACCCACGTGGATCATGTTCTCTGTGTGTCATGTGTAAATTTGACTTCCTGCAAGTTTTGTTCTAGTTTTTATCTTGTACCTGCATGTGTATACTATGGACTTGTGCTTTCTACGTTGAGCTCTGTTTCTCCCATTTTTAGCAATCCCAATTTTCAGTCTTAATCTGTCATCTGCAACTAGAGAAAAGCAGCATCCACTGCTCAGTTTATTGCTATAGGACACCTGAATATTAAAAGAAACTTGAATGTTAGGAGAAAATTTCCTTTTCTCTACTGATAGCTAATAGTGATCTTTCCTACTTCCTTCATTTTCTTCCCCATAGATCAATTCCAATATATTTCCATTTAGACTATCTGTGCCTGGCTGTGCATGCTTATGCATTGTTCTCTGGGCTTCCTGATGCCCAAGGACTAATACAGCATATGTGGGACCATGTGGAAAGGCCATCATTTCGGGAGTGTTTACCCAAGCCAGATGTTTCTCTCCTCAGCTGATCCTCAGTGGATACACTGGAGGTGCATTTTACCCTCTGGGCTATATTTAGTGATGCATCAGTTCAGTGCTTTGCATAGCCACACACCCCACAAGCTGCAGTCCCACAGGGGGTCTCACCCCAGGGTGGGGTCCTGCTGGGCTGTGAGGAGCTCAACAAACCCAGCCTCAGCCTCCTTCCCCAGCCTGAGGCACAGCCCAGCCTTCTCTGAGCACACAGCCCTCGATTTGGACAGGGAATCTAAGAAGCAGGAGCCACCAATGCTGTTTGTCAAGGCACTGCTGGAGTGGTGACCAAAGGAGCTGTGTCAGATCCGCTGAGGGCTCTGTGTGCTTCAGGGCCAGGTTGTTCCATTCAAGCCTGCCTGGAATATCAGAGGCTGGGCCCATGTCAGAGTTATTTCATGTTCTCTATCACTCTTTGCTTACTCCAACAAACAGTGAAGGTTATCACAGCACATCTGTTCGTGTTGTTTACTGATAAAATCTTATTTGGTCACCACATTCTGGTCCCAGTAGCTGATCTGCCCTTCCCTCACAAATCTTTCTCAACTGAAAAACCTCTAGGCACAGCTGGAATTTGTGAAGCTGTGAGTATTACTGGCTATTTCACTCCACATCCTTGCATCTCTGAGAAAGCATAGGGTGAATATCCTGCACCCTGAACACCACCAGCAATGGGAACGTTGTCCTGTGAAAGGAAGCTGTGTTTTCTCTGTGCTCTGTGAAATGAGGATATCATCTGGGAAATTCTGGGAAGCTGTGGATAGTGGATATCAGCAGAAGTGGTGTGCTTAGAGCAGCACTCAGCTGATCTCTGAATCAGTGGATGTTGCAGTGCTTCATGTAGGGCACACACACTGGATGCTATAATAAAAAAAGTAATCATTTTAAGCTGGAGAAATTACTTCCAGCATGGAAGTATAAGATGGAAACCTGCAGGAGATGGAGCTTTGGAGTTAGGGATGAAAAATCATCTGTAGTTTGTCTTGCTTGAGGTATTGCAGGGACGCATGGACAGTGCCAGTGCCAAGAGCAGCTGCCCTTGGGCTGGGCTCGGCAGGGAGGCTGTCGGTGCCACTTATGGCTAGGCTGTCCTGAGGGGCTGAGAGCCCAGCAGCAATTCCAGACTGCTCCTTTCAGCTCTCCTTTTTGTGCTCCAGTTTCACTGTTTGGGCTCCTTTGAGAGCACCCCCTTTGCTGCGTGGAGGCTTTTGCCCCTGTCCAGGGGCTGGTGAGAGCTGTCACACACCCAAAGTCATTTTACCTGTGCAGGGCTGGCAGCAGCATGGCCTAAACAGATTTACCACTCCATTTGAAAGGGATTCAAGGTCAGTGTGGAAATGTGGTTTGACCGGTATGGAAGGGATCAGGGTGTCTGGAAGCTGGTTTTAGCAGGCAGGTAACAGGTAACCTTTGCCATGGCTGCGGTCAGTGCTGCTGCATGCAAAGGCCCCGGGGCCCGTAACAACGCCTGCATGTGGGAGTACCCAGGGTCACGGGGCCCACGTTGGTCTCAGCCAGCTCCTGTAGCCCTGCCTTTCCCAGGGCAGTTATTAAAACAAATTCACCATTATTCTGGCACAGCCCTATTTTAATTCACCCAGTGGAGCTGAGTGTGTGACAAGGGGGGTGGTGTATGTGACCCCCCCTCTCACTGTCCTGCAGTGGGGACTCGGTAACTGAGCTCTGCGCTTTCAGAAAGTGGACTGCATTTTTGTCAGATTTTTTCTCATCAAATTAGTGGAGGAAGAATGGTCTCCCCTCAAGCGAGGAAGGGGTTAGATGCCTGTTTGTGATCCTGTCCAGCTCAGTTTATGCTTTCAGTGTACCAACTCTGGTTTATTTACTAAACTCCTAAACAAAGTCAGTCCTTGATGCATCACAATCACAGTGCTGGAGTTTGCAAGCCCCTGTCTGGTGGTAGCATTGTCATGGGGCCTTCCACATAAAGGAAATTTCCTTCCCAGTGTTGCTTCAAGATAAGTTGGATTCTCTATTATTGATACTGCTCGGAGAGCGGCTTCCGTTTTCCTGCTGTGTATGTTTTGCATGTTGCTCATTTCTCTTTACCCTTGGGAAACAAATGTTTTCACAAGCTGTAGGACACTTGGAGCTCCACCCATATCCTCTTATTTTAATTAATCTTCAAAATCCATAACTGTGTTTTTGAAAATATGAGGGACATTTGTCAAAACCATCACTTGAGGTTTGTAAATAGCACTCAAGGCCCATGGCTGATGTTAAATCCCTGGAGTCACCATTCATGGGTGCACCTGGCCCTTACTGTGGAGGTTTTTGCACATTAAGAGAGTCACAGTTGTGTTGTTTGCTTAACCAAATTGTCAGGGCTCTAAGCACCACATTTCTGTACGTATCTTTCTTTATTTGAAACATACCATCAAAATTCCTTGGTTTTAATTCTGTGTGTGTTTTAACCTGAAATCCCAGAGCAGAAAAATAGTTTATCAGTTAGAAAGGGTTGATAAAAGCATTGCAAAAACCTGCTGTCATTGTGAAACACCATGTAGAAATAATCAGGAGAGGTTTTAACATGACCAACCCCAGTCACACCACTTTCCAAATGGGCTTGGTTTGCTTTCCCACGTTGTGGGAGTGCAAGAGGAGTGAAGTGATGCAGAGTAAGAAGGGCTGTGCCTTCTCCCTCCAGGGGCTTCTCTGGCTGAGGGTGTCAGTGGGGAATTGGAGCTGTGCTCTGCCTGTGCCAAGTGCAGGATAAAGCCTTCCTGGGTGACTGCCCCATTAGGAGCCTGAAAGAGCTGCTGTGTCTCTCCATTGGCATTTTTCTGACATAAGTTGCTGGTTGCCCCCAAAAGTTGGCAGTGGCATGTGGGGCCTGGCCCTTTGTGGTGCCACAGGGTTTTCCCATGGGGCTGCACCCAGACAATCAGGGATCTCCCTGCTTTGGGCCCTGCTTGCTGTAAATCAGAGGAGAGATGGAAAGAAAGTGAAAAGCCATGAATAATAGCTCCAGCACTGAAGCTGCTGGAGCTCATGTGAAAAGCTGACTGTGGGCTCAGCACGAGGAGTTAGCGCTGGAACCAGCACAGCTGTGGTCCCAGTAGAGAGTTTCACACTATTTTAAAGTGGTGGAGCCAGCAGGGAGGAGGCCGGTTCCACAGAGGATGGGTGGGGATCAGGTGAGAGGAGCTCAGGCAAGAGCAAGCTGGGGCGGGGGCGGAGGTGGGAGCCAGAGAAACCAACCGGGCCCTGCAGCCTCTCGCTGTAAACAGGAAATCGAGGCCGCTGAGAGCAAGACTGAGGAAACGGGAAAGCAGAAGGGGAGAGAGAGGCAGCGACTGGCTTTGAACTCTAGAGTAAAGAAAACACTCGTAAGGGCACCACCATCAGCTCCACGAGCATAGAGGGCCTCCAGCCAGGCTGGACTCCCATCCTCTCCCTCCCTGATAGTTCACTGTGCTTAAGGATGCTGAGGCAACACTCAAGACAAGAAGTCAGTCAAAGTTTCTCAGGGTTTTTTCCCTATGTCCCCACTGCCTGAAAAATGCACTTCGTCCTCCTTTGAGGCCACTGAAAGTGCTGGGGTGGGAAAGCTTTTAGGGAAAGTGGCCTCAGAGCCACATGGACACTGTCCCCAGGAGGTACCTGTCTTCCCTGTCCTGGAAGGGCTGCTTGCTCTGTTGGCTTCCTTGACTTGCTACTTGCTTTCAACACCAGAAGATCCCAAGCTGGTATCAGTTAATACCATGGCTCCAAAGGTTTCACAACATGACTTGATGTGTCACTGTGTTTCCCACATCGTGTCTTTCATCTGTTCAAAATTAGGCCCTGACTCTTCATCTCCTTTTACTAAACCCACGTGGATGTTCTTTTCCCATTCTTTGCTTTCACTGTGACCCCAAGTTGGGAGAATTATTGATAACCATCATTTTTGACCAAATATTTTTTTAATGGTTGGCTTTAAGATTATATTTGATAGCTCTTTTTGTTTTACATAATATTTTGTATATCCAGCTCTATTTTTATGGTTCTGTACATTGGCATTTCTCTTTGGAATGGATATAAGCACGGGGATCACTGAATGTTGTGCTTTTGTGTAGAGACTACAGTGATTTAATAAACAAACTTGCTGAGCTGTTCTGGGGCTTGTATGAGCTGGTGAAAAGAGACATAATTTCTGATGGAATTTTCTTTAAAAAGCACTAACTATTGCAAGGTTTCTCTTCTGTGACTCATTTCAAAAAAAATACTTCAAGTAAAGGCATGGATTACTAGACAAGCAGGTATGCAGATACAGCATTCCCAGGCACTTGCTATGAATAGTTCATAAAAAATATATTTAAAGCTAGTAAACACTAGCTGCAGTTCCTGCTGATCTCCTGTTCCCTTCCTCTATCACAGGGATCCTCTGCTTCATACAGAGTAAGGACAAACACAAAAATGCAAACTGTCAGTTCACCCAAAGCACATTGTTTTGTCACTAACCCCAGCTTTGACATTTTTCCAAGCCACATTTGTAATTTCACACCTTAACAGGTAGGTAAAGCTGTCAAAAATTGGGCAGTTTCAGGGCAGTAGATTTGGTCATGTCTAACCACATGGGTAGGAAACACAAGTTCAGAAATAAGAGGGAGGAACTGAAATCTTAGGGTGGGGTTTGTGCAGTTGTGCCAACCACCACTCAGTGCAGGTCTGCTCTCCCTCCCATCATTCTGTTACCTGATTTCTCTTCTTACTGTCTTTTCTTATTTTACTTGGTCCCCAGCTTTCTGTCCTCTTCACTCTCAGCATCTTCGTCATCCCACATCACCATGATCAGATTTTTGCTGCTGTCCCCAAGGTCCTGGAGACAGTGACTGGTTATGAACATGCTGGGACTATGCCCCCACCATGCTGCACTGCCAGGAAGGGAGCACATCCTTCCTTTATGGGGACAGCATCCACCAAACCTCTGGGCAGCCAGATCTGGAATGTTCTCTGTGTTTTAAGCAACATTCTTGGAGCTTTTAGAGCTGGGGTTGCTGCAGTTTAGGATTAATCTGTCTTCATGTCCTGTTTCTGCACATGCCAACAACTTTATAGAGACTGATGGGAGGCTTGGAATCTTGTCTGCCTGGGAGAGCAGAGCACTTCCATTCATCTGTCTAACTGTGGCTTCCAGAGTCCGAGTCAGAGCACCTGTGTTTTGACAAATTTGGTCTGTAGTATTTCTCAGCTCAGTGAAATGACTTTTGGCTAGTAAGGCTTTATCCAAAGCCCTTGGCAAAAGAATGTAACCACAGAGATGTATAATGTTTTCTGTCTGAGAGCTCTGGGCTTGGCAGATAGGAGCTGGGTAGGAGTTTGTGAATTAATGTGGACTGCAGTGAGCCTGTGCAGTAAGAGAGCTCTCACAGCCAATGTTTTCCTCTATAAACTGTTGTGAAAGACTCTGGGAAGGGAAGGTGGAAAGAATCTATTTTTCTATGGCTTGATATAAATGCTTGTCTACCTCAGGCATGCAGTTATGGAAAAATTCATGTTGACATTGTGTAAATACAGTTAAAAATGTTGAATCTGCAAATAAATATTGTCATTAGAAGGGAGAAAAGTCGGTGGGAAGCTTTGGTCTCTGCTCTCTATCATATATGTCTTAATCCAAAAGGACTTGTGGTATTTTGGGGGATCTGTTGTGGATTTGTGTGTGTTCCAGAGCAGGTGAACTCAGCAGGTGAAGAATGGTGGGTTTTCAGTGAAAAGTCCTAATTTCATCAATGATTCTCCCAAAAAGACAAGCCATACCTTTGATTTAATCTTTAATGTTTGAGCATCCCATTTTCACGT
This sequence comes from Ploceus nigricollis, assembly GCA_013399945.1. Taxonomy (NCBI): domain Eukaryota; kingdom Metazoa; phylum Chordata; class Aves; order Passeriformes; family Ploceidae; genus Ploceus; species Ploceus nigricollis. The sequence goes on along the minus strand of VXBC01010071.1, from coordinate 1,172,669 downwards.
GGAAACGTGAGCTGTGATTTATTTTGAGTAATATTATGTTGTTTTCCCCACAGATGAACGTGAGGCAGTTCAGAAGAAGACCTTCACAAAATGGGTGAATTCCCACTTGGCTCGTGTGTCCTGCCGAATTACAGACCTGTACACTGACCTTCGAGATGGGAGGATGCTCATCAAGCTGCTGGAAGTGCTTTCAGGAGAGAGACTTGTAAGTGCTTATCAGTATCCATTGTGGGGGAATTGGGTTGGGTTGGCTTTGGGTGGGGTTTTGTGAATCCTTGTCTCAACTGCAGTATAGGAAGTCTGGATGCTGAGGGTTCAGCACTGAAAATGTCTTTTTATATATCAAAGGAAAAAAAAGAGACCTCTATTGCTTCAGCTGGATCCAGACACCACTAAAATGCCTTCCTACTGGCTTCAGTGGGAATCAAAGGAAGTCTTCTTCAAAGGTTCCTTGCTTGTAGCATGCTGAGTGCTTCCAGCAGCATGTTCCCTGCTCCCAAATCTGACAGGCACAGAGTACAAAATGTTCCTGAGCCCCTTAGATCCTTTGGTGGTGGTGAGTTAGATATGCTGGGGGACATTCCTGGGCCCTGTGGGCAGTGGCCCATTTCTCTGCTAACAAAACCTGCACTGATGCAGGTGTGCAGGCCTGGCACATCCCTGCTCCCTTCCCAGAGCATGCCAGGGTTGTGCAAGACAACAACTGGAGAGGGCCATGTCACACTGGGAGCAGCTGGAGGTGTGTTCATTACACCCCACTGCTGAGGAATGTCCCTGAGTGCACTTGATTTTACTCAGATAGATAAGGTTTGGGCTTTCTTTGGTTAGGGGAATATCTAAATCAATATAAATAAATGGGTCAAATTCTTTCTTTGGGTGTGCTGAGGCACCCCCATGGTACCAGCACAAGGAGTGGTGAGTAAGAAAGTCCTTGTAGTGGGAAATGCTGCTGCACAAGAGGAAAATTGGGTGCCAGGAAATGGCTGGGTATCAGTTTCTCCTTCAGTTCCTTAAATGGTGACGATGCTCTTAACTGCCTAATTCAGAGCAATCTTTTCAAAGAAATATCAGTCTTTAGCTAAGACCCAAGGCTGCAGGGGGCTGGGTAATCACTTGTCATCAAGCTCTCCTATTAGTGGAGCTCTGTGGCTTAAGACTGTGTTGAGACTAACATGCCCCATTATTTGAGGGCTGAGACACCAACTGTGTCACCTCTGGTTAAATCTGCCTGTCTGCCTGTCAAGATTTGACTTTCAGCAGCAAATAGGAAGCTCAAAGCAATCCCATGACTGTGGTTGCACCGTTCATTTCCATATTTCACTCCAGGTTCTAGAAAATGCAAACAGGGCTGGGGCAGCTATGGGGTGGGGAGAGGACAGGAGCTTCCTGGAGCTGCACTTGCATCATTGTGTCTGGCATTGGCAGCTGCCTGCACCACCACACATTCTTTTTGTAGCTTCCTTATCTGAGGCTGGAGGACAGCAGGCTCTGTTTGAACAGTGCATTCCACCACACCTTCCTCTGCAAACAAGAGTAAACACAATGCACTAAACCTTGAGACAATTACACACACCGAAAGTATTCCAGGAGGATCTTACACACACCAAAAATATTCCAGGAGGACTGCCATGCAGCCTCCACTTGCTGATGTTCTTCAGTTTTTGGAATTTATTTTAGTCAATATTAGGTAGGTTCTGACATCTCCATGGCACCCTAGAGAAATCTGAAGGCAGATCTTATGCAGAAGGCTTAAAATCAAGACAAGAAGCATCAAATGGTAAGGAAGTAGAAACTAACATAGGTGAATATCCCATAAACGTGGTGTATTTACTGGTGCAGTGGAACAAACAGAAGTTGTTTCCTCTCTTTTGAAAGTGGGATTGAGATTCTGGAGCCTGTGGAGCAGAGTCCAGAATTTTGGATGCCAGTCAGGGAAGCAGGGCTGCTCTTTGCCCTCTCACTTCGATTGCACAAACCCTGCATTTTCCAAAACATATTGTGATTTTTGTTGATGAAAACCCACAGTCCTTGGAGATGTGTTGGAGAAACTCAGAATGAGAGCAACCAATAACGGCAACACCTACATCTTCCTGACCTTGCTGAGATTGATTCCTAACCCTAGTGTTTAGTCCAGACCTTACAGCATAATGTCCTCTGCACAGCAGTGTTTGGAAGGAAACTGATAGCATGCAATGCTCTCACTGAGCACAGTGGGAAAGAATCCAGCCAGCATGAAAGGACAGTTGTAATTTGGTTTGCACACACTGTTAACCAGCTTCTCCCAAACAGAAAAATAAAGCTGGGAATTGTTTTTGACCTAAGATTAAGCATTTAGCTCAGTTTCTTCCCTAACCAAATTAAGGATTAGTAAATTCCTTGCAATTCCTGGATGCTCAAAGGTCAAACCACTTAAGCACATTCTCTGTAGTGAATTCTGTCACATTTTCACTTGGAAAAGAGGAAGGGTTTTGATGTAGAACCAATTTTCCTGTAACGTGTATGTGAAGACTCTGGGTTTGGTACTTTCTTTCCCTCCGCTCAGTGTCTGGATCTGTGTTAGCCCAATAAATGTGCAAGATATGTCTCACTATGCCTCATCCTGAGGCTATGCAGGGGAGTGTGGCAAGCACAGCCACACCTTGCACGAACCAGACTCAGACGCCTCTTCCTTTACATAAAACATCTCTGGTGAATGGTTTTGGCTCTGTAACCATGGCAATGGAGCTTCTGAGAGCACAAAATGAGCTTTTTGAATCCTTTTCTGCTCGGTAGTTTGAGGCAATAGAGGTGGTGCAGGTACTGCTTTGGGCAGTGGGAAGGACTGTGTTAAGACAGAGGGGACAGGCTGGGGTCTGCCACTGCTGCTGAGAAATGGCCACAGTCACAGTCATTCCTGAGCCTTGGGAACATCCTTGTGCAGGTGAGCAGGCCTGGGAAACTGCTCCAGGGCTCCAGGTGTGGCCATGGGCTGAGACGAGCCGTGGGCTGGAGCTGGGGGTGCAGCCAGGCCTCCACCTTCCCTCCTGCCCCGGAACTGCCTCCTACCTGTGTTTTGTTTTGCAAGGTTCAGTCAAGCCTTAGGTCCAGCTTTCTACACTCCTGATGATTGATGGTGCCAGCTAAAGGCTGGATCCCAGATTGTCCCTGCTGGGTGAGGAATCTCTGGGAGGCTTCAGCCAACCATGCAGCTCTCTCCTGTGTCCTCTGCTCCAGCTGTGGCTCTTTGCACTGGCAGCGTTTGGGATGGATGGGGTGTGCACAGGCTGTACATGCAATTTGGGCCTCTTTGGAGGGCCTTTTTTACTCCAAAGCAGAGGGAGTCTCCTGGAAGTTCTCCCCCTTGCTGTGAGCTGTGGGTTGATCCTGCATCATTCCCCAGCCTTGGGAGGAGAACAGACCCAGGCTGACCGAGGCTGAAGCCAGTGGCTTCAGGGTTTGTGTGTCCCAAAGGGCATCTTCCTACATGGCTTCCCTCTCCACCATCCCCTGTGGCACAGGCTGTGTTTCCAGGGACTGTACCATGGCACTGGCTGAAACTCTTCACCTTGAATGCAGGCTGGGGCAAGGGTATTGCCTGAGCTATTTCCATGGCCAGTTAATTACATTCACTGCAGAAAACAAGGAAATGATGGCAATTAGTCTTTGGCTGAGTACCTTTGGTGACATCCCAGTGCACACTGAATAGGCTATTCAGCTGTAATCCTCATCTGCACAACAAAGTTCCCTTAATTTTATTCAGTTTTACAGCAGAATTCTGCATGCCGATGACACATTCATTGGATTTTTGCAGTTGCACTGGGTCTTCATATAACTGTGTTATGTTGGTGTAGCTGATTTTTTAATTAGTATTTTTTTCCTATGAAGAAAAATTTGTAATCAGTCTCTGTTACTTTCTTACTCTTTATCCGATTTACTGATGGAAGAAAAGCAATGCCACTTCCTTCTGGAGGAGATTTATTGACTAGCTCACAGTTCAAATCTGAGCTTGTGAATGAATATCCTAGAGAGGAAACATGAGAGAAGTAAGCAGGAAAAATCCTTTGAAAGGCAAATGAAACTGGGGCCATGTGTCCAGCTCAGGTCCAGGATATTGGTTTTTCCACCGTGGGTTTGGCGCCTGCTTCCATTATCCTGGTGAAAATGGGCTGGAAGATCCAAGGAGTGGTTTTGTCCCTAGAATTTGAGGAACAATTGCAGCATTGCTGGCTGGGAGTGGTGATGCACTGCCCAGGACTGAAGAGTTTACAAGCTCTGATTTTTCCCCCCTCCCATCTACAGTAATAAATGTTTTTATTCTTCCTTTTACCTTCTAGCCTAAACCAACTAAAGGAAGGATGCGCATCCATTGCCTGGAGAATGTGGATAAAGCCCTCCAGTTCCTGAAAGAGCAACGAGTGCACCTAGAAAACATGGGATCTCATGATATTGTGGATGGGAATCACAGGCTGACACTTGGCCTTATTTGGACCATTATCCTGAGATTCCAGGTAGAGTTATGTGCACACACAGATACATGGATGAGCTTTCCACGCCTGTTTGTCACATACTTCACTGTGCATTTTAGGAGCAGAGTGCTCCCAGGTGCTCCCTGGGAGGGAGAAGTGCTTGGGAACTTGTCAGGATAAGTCAGTCTCTGTGGTGCTGCTGACCTGTGGTGGGAGTTTCCTGTGGGGAAATTCATATGGCTTTATTTTTAAATCACTAATAAATGTGAAGGCCCAGTCTCTACACTAGATCCAGGAGGAAGTGCTGCCCTGAGCTGCTCTCCATCTCTATGGTGGTTATCCATAACCTGTCTGTTTTGGCACTGACATGGATTAAGGGTGCCCACAGGAATTATTTTAGTGTCCCAGCTAAGGCTTGAGATTTCTTGTTTTCCAGCAAGTTCCAGATTGGTCTTTGCCCTCAGTTAAAAAAGGCTGGAAAGTCCTTTTGCAGAAAGAATAATACATCCGTGTAATTAATATATAACTCATAATAAATAGCACAGTAATAAACATTTAATAGCATTAATTTTGGTGTTTCCCAGTGTTCCTTTCACCTTTTCCAAAAAGGCAATGTGTTTTCTCAGAGAAATATTGAAGTCTTCTATGTTACTTTTAGATCCAAGATATCAGCGTTGAAACTGAGGACAACAAAGAGAAGAAATCTGCTAAAGATGCTTTGCTTTTGTGGTGCCAGATGAAAACAGCTGGGTGAGTGTGGATTAAGTCATTATCTCTAAAGCATTTTGAGTTTTTGTTGAAATAATTTTAAGTGTGCAAACATATATCTTCTTAAGTGGATTTAGAGAGAGGAAATTCAAGACAAATGAGTTGATGTTTACAACTCAGAAAAGTCTGAATTTATAATGATAATTCTGAGTGATAAACACACCAATCTGATAATCCATGAATATATATATAGTAATATGCTGACTCTTTTTATCCCTATTCTGAAGAAATAGTGACACTTTCAAGGGAAACTTAATGTCTTCCTGCTCTGGCTTTTGGTGCCAGAGTGTGCAGAGCTGCATTGGGGGTGCTGTATTGATTGCACTCTGCTTGTTTTTGTTCTGCAGGTACCCCAACGTCAATATCCACAACTTTACAACAAGCTGGAGGGATGGGATGGCGTTCAATGCACTGATCCATAAGCACAGGTACGTGTGGCTCAATGTCTGCCCTGGTTTTGCAGCTACCTTGCAGCTTGATTTTAAAAATCCATGAAGAGCAGGAAGTTGAGGAGTTGCTGAGAGTTTTAGAGCAACTTGCCTTGTTTTGAGCTTTACAGCTCTTGTGGTCATTGTGAGCTTGGCTAGGCAGCAGCTTCTCACACCACAAGTCAAAACAGGCTGTGTTTGGTTTCAAGGGCATAAATTACACCTGTGATTATTTGGGTTTGGTTTGGTTCTTGTACCTCAGTGAGTAACCCGTGCCCAGGTCTGGAATTCGGGGGCAGGAGTGGGGAAGCACACCCAGAGCAGCGTGGAGGGAAAAGAAATCCCTGCCTGAGGATGGCCAGATGTGGTGCCAGGCTGCCATGGCTGGGGATGCTGCTCATGGCAAGCTCAGGCAGAGTTAATCCGGATGGATAGCACGCTTCCATGGGCATGAGGAGAGACTCATGACCACAACTTTGTTCTTCTCTTCTCCAGGGTCACCTTCCCTGCTGTTAAGCTCTCCCCTGCTTTCTCCCATGGTCCTGCTGTGCCATGTGCTGGACATTGCTTCATTCTTTTAACACTGCTGGGAAATGCACAGGGCACGTGAAACCTTGGCTGGGTTTTCTAAGGGTTGGCGATTTTAGTTCATTTGAGGGTGGCTGCACTGTGCTTTGGGAAATCTAAAGAATTTTCCATCCTGTCTAGGCCTGATCTGATTGATTTTGACAAGCTGAAGAAATCAAATGCACACTACAATCTGCAGAATGCTTTTAACCTTGCAGAGCAGCACCTTGGTCTTACCAAGCTCCTGGACCCTGAGGGTAAGAATTCCAGCAATTTCAGCACTTAAGGGCTCTTTCCTCCCACCCCTCCATGTCAGAGCACATCTCTGTGACAGCTTTTTGTGTCCAAGAGCAGCTGGATGCTGCTGACTCACCTGGTGATACAGGCAGAGAGGGAGGGAGAGAATGTGAGGTGTCTCCAGCAGCAAACTGAGCAGCAGTAGCACAAGAGCCCTTTATCTTGTGTTTATTTACTGCCATCTGACAAGTTTGTTGGCCTGGCCATGTGTCCATAAAGTCATTCCAGTCAGAGGCTTCCTTCTAAGAAGGAAGAGAAGCAGAGGAGCAGAGAAGCTTCAGCCCGTGCTTCTGTGGGAGTGTGTGTGCTCCCAGTGCTGGGGCAAGAGCCTTTTGTGTCACAGGGCAGGAGTGATGTGTTCGGGCAAGTTTCTTCTTGCTTATTTTCCAGTGCCTCAGAATTGCTGAGAAATATTTTGTTTTCCACCTGTATCTCTCAGATTCACCTGGACAGACATAAGTTTGAATTCCTCTCTCCAAATGCCAACACAGCACTGAAATTGTCAGTTAACAGTAGTTCTGTCAACTCACACAGACACCAGAGGAGTTATTTGGCTGTGCACAAGTTGTGGCAAAGTCTGGAACTTGACTGTAAAGCCCAAAGGCCCCAAGCTTTAGCCCCAGTCCACACTACTGCCTGAACCAGTGCAAAGCTGCTTAATTTAATTTTTATTAGGACACCAACCTTAGGGGCTGAACTGCCACTGAACCCATCTCTGACTCCCAAACGTATCCTTGGTGCACTCTGAGCTCTGTTGGTGTAACTCCTGCAGCCTCAGCATGCTGAGATAACTCTGGTTTGGTTTGCAGATATCAGTGTTGATCACCCTGATGAGAAGTCAATCATCACCTATGTGGTGACATACTACCACTACTTCTCCAAGATGAAAGCTTTGGCTGTCGAAGGAAAACGTATTGGAAAGGTCTGCCAGTTTAAATTATAAATTGTTACAAAGCAGGTGAAATATTTCTGATTTTCTTTTTCCTCTTGGGTGTTAATTTTTTAAGAGTCCACTCTCTGGTAATTTTGATTTTTTTGCTTTTGAACATATTTTGAATGTTAAATATTCCCATGTGACTACAAGGAGTAGTTAATTTCCAGCTGCCTCACATTAGAAAACACTTGGCTGGTGTTTTATTTTTGCTTGTTCATTTTGCATCCTTGCTACTTTTCCTTTCTCATTAACTGCTCCTCACTCTCTGGGCCTTCTGTCTCCTCTGGAAAAGTCCCTCATTTAAAACACGTGCAGTCATTCTCTGTCCTTTGGTGACATTGCCCTGGTCCTTACAGCTGGCAGACTGAACATGACTCTTTGTGTGAGCCTCAGCTCTGCCCCCCTATTGCTGTGGGATCTTTCTTAGTGCTGAAAAATGCCAAGCTCTCATTCCTCAGGGATCCCGGCAGTGAGTACTCTGATTCACAACTCAAATCTCCCAGCAGTTTCTTTTATGTGGCTTGTTGGATTTAAATGACTGAAGAGCACTGCCCTTGTGACTCATGTGTGTTGTGCTGCTGCTGCAGGTGCTTGACAATGCCATTGAAACAGAGAAAATGATAGAAAAATACGAGTCCCTGGCTTCTGACCTGCTGGAGTGGATTGAGCAAACCATTATCATCCTCAACAATCGCAAATTCGCCAACTCCCTGGTTGGGGTGCAGCAGCAGCTGCAGGCGTTCAACACTTATCGCACAGTGGAGAAACCACCCAAGTGAGTTTAATCTCAGCTTAACACAACAGTCAGTGGTCTTGTTGGCTTAGTCACTCATTGATTTTTTTAGAAAACAAACACATTCAAGTAATTTTAGTTGTGGCTTAAGTATTTATTTTCCCGAGCAAGCCCAGCTCTCATATTCCTGATTGGTACTGATTACTGATTTGCTTTGTACTGTTCAGTGTGCAGATAATAACTACAGCAATGAGAAAAGCATGTCTCCCACAGGATCTGGGAGTCCTGGAAGCTGTCCCTGCCCTGGGATGCCTGTCTTATCATATGAGTGATAATAGCGTACTGTGGTAGTACAGTAATGTCACCACTCGTGCTTTTAATAGCCATGGATAATACCAAAATGTTGCTATTAAAAGATCCCTACTGCTTATCCAACATGAAGAGGAAGCGTGTCTGGCTTTGTCAAACAGCTCTACTTACTCAAACTAATACAAGCAAAACTGGGCAACTTATTTCTGAGGAAAGCCTCTTTTAGGATTGTGATATCAAATCTGTTTATTATTTTTGTCTAATTCGAGTTCTAATGAATAATAATCACGACCCAAAACACACACAGGATCCAGACTTCTTCTAAAATTGTAGACTATTCCCTAATGCTCATGGAGTTTGTTTTTTTCCCAGGCGTACAACACAGGGAAAACAGTGGGAAGAGTTTATTGACTGCAGAGGGCTTTAAATAAAACTTCCATTTCTTGTGCCGATGGAGTGAACTAGGACAGTGCACGTACTAGAATTAAAAAAAAGCCTTTTCCTGTCCCCCGAGGGGTTTAAATCCAAACACTCAGACAGCTGACTTCTGTGAAGTTGCTTTTGCTGTCTGCCCCAACTGGCTCCAGGGGAAGTGTGGGCTATTTCCATTGCTCCCAGCTTCCACACAAGATGGAGGTGTTTATGTGAATGCACCATTCACCATGTCAACATTTTAAACAAGTGCTTTATTATAGTTTATTGTAGTCGACTACATTCAATGTTTTATAGAAGTGCTTCCTGTGAGGGTGGTAAGGCCCTGGCACAGGCTACCCAGAGAAGCTGTGGCTGCCCCATCCCTGGAAATGCTCCAGACTGGGTGAGACAGGGCTGGGAGCAAGCTGGGATAGTGGAAGGTGTCCCTGCCCTGGCAGGGGGTGTAACAGGATGGGCTTTAAGGTCCTTTCCAACCCAAACCATTCTGTCAATCCGTGATTCTATGATTATACCTTAGCAGTAATGAAAGTTTGATTGTGACTCGATTCTCTTGCAAATTTTTGTTTAGATTTACAGAAAAAGGAAACCTGGAAGTGCTGCTTTTTACCATCCAAAGCAAAATGAGAGCCAACAATCAGAAAGTGTACATGCCGAGGGAGGGCAAACTCATCTCTGACATTAACAAGGTAAACTGAGCAGCTCCTCCCCTGTGACTCGGGATGTTGCTGTTTTCTCTCAACAACATTTGTTCTTCTCAAAAACATTTGTGATCTCCAGCCTTCATGTGGGGGCTGTAAGGGATGGGTGAGGTGGGGTGACCTTTTCCTGTAGCTCGGGCTTACTACCCTGAGCTAGGCCCGGGGTGTCCTCAGCATCTGTAGGAGCTTCTGCTCCTGGGGCTGCCAGCTCTGCCTTTCCCCTTGTGGTCCTGGCTGTTGGAGAGAAGTGACAGAAGGCAGCAGCAGTAGGTGCTGTGCCCTCCCCTTCACCTCCCAGTGCCCTGCCTGGGCATCGTGGATACCTCTGGGGTCCTGCAGTCTGTTCTCTGCTGCTGCAGCTGGCAGGGCTGGGCTGGGCACAGCAGAGTTGACAGGCTTTCTCAAGGATAACAAACAGCTTCAGCCTGGCAGCTTCTCCTTTGTGTTTGATCATGCTTGGCATTCCCAGACCAGCTGTTGTGGGTGTCTGTGGCCTCATCCCAGGGAGCAGCAAACTGCTCAGTTCTCCTGGTTGCAGGAGGAATGCCCAAAATAGTTGTGTTTCAGGCAGTTTCGCATCTGTTCGGATTTAGATTTCGTTTGTGTTTAATTGAGGGTATTTTTGTTGTCTGTAAGAAGATCTGAAAGGTGATTAGCTGACTTCCAACATGCTTCTAGACTTCTGATTTTTGTAATATTATCATCATACATATGAATAACTTCTGGCTTGGGGGGGGAAAAAGGACTCGTAAGCACCAGAAGTAACCAAATTCTGCAGTTGTTTTCTTTTGCAAAATGTAATAAAGAACAACAGTTGTATGTTGATTTTGGAGGTGAGAGACCATGAATCTCTTTAATTCCCATTTCGTAAAGGAGGAAGATAGAATCTGCTTGTTTGGGAGTAGCACTCAGGAGATTTAATTTTTTTAAATAAACACTTTCTTACACATTCAAGCCAGGTGGTTTCCTTAGGCTTTGTTGGGAAGGGGGGTAAGAAAGGAGGAGAGGAAATGCATCTGAGATAAACAGCTTGCTCAGAAAATGACTGACTAAATTGAGAACAGATTTTAAGTCATGTGTTTATATTAGCAAACAAGGTGTAGGGCCAGCCAGTGCAAACTAGATTTATGGGCTTATAAATAATTGAACCAGTTTGGTGAAAGTTGCCTGTAGTGACTTCAGCCCTGATTTCATGCAAATGAGATGGGATTTATCATAGTCTTATAAGAATGTGTTGTTTAGAAGCTGTGTGTTTTTCCTCCACATCTTCAGGCCTGGGAAAGACTGGAAAAAGCTGAACATGAAAGAGAACTGGCACTGCGAAATGAACTCATCAGACAAGAGAAACTGGAACAACTTGCACGGAGATTCGATCGCAAGGCAGCTATGAGAGAAACTTGGCTGAGTGAAAATCAACGTCTCGTTTCTCAGGTGCTGCTCTCAGAAATTGTCTGGGTGACTAAAATGGTTCCCATGAGTAATTTATTGTATTTAGTTACTCTATAAGTGTATGTACTGTACATCCTCTCTTTTATACATTTGGGATTCCCTTCCTTGAACCTTCCAGCCTGTGGTCAGGAGAATTTGATGAGGAAATAACTACCCACAGTCAATATTTTCTTTATCTGAATATTTTGGTGAGTTCAGTGAAATTAGCCCAGGAGTTAATTTTATTGTTTAATATAAGAGATGATAATATTAGATCAGCCCTAGACTAATCCTGATGGCCATGTGATTCTTCCCCCAAAGGCAGTGAATAATATCTCTGATTTTATCAGTGGTTCTTTATTATCAGAGGCATCTCTTATTTTATTTAAAGAAGACTCTTGGGAGCATTTTGAGGTCCCGGATTTGCTAACAAGTGTGTTTTGCCAAGTCAGAACTGACAGCAGAGGTTGAGCAGTGAGACTTTTGTCCTCAGCAGCCATTCCTGAAGAAGTGCCTCTGTCTTTGCAGGACAATTTTGGCTTTGACCTCCCAGCAGTGGAGGCTGCCACGAAGAAGCACGAGGCCATCGAGACGGACATCGCGGCGTACGAGGAGCGGGTTCAGGCCGTGGTGGCGGTGGCGAAGGAGCTCGAGACTGAAAACTACCACGACATCAAACGCATCACTGCGAGGAAGGACAATGTTATCCGCCTGTGGGAGTATCTCCTGGAGCTGCTCCGGGCACGGAGACAGCGGCTGGAGATGAACCTTGGGCTACAGAAGATTTTCCAGGAAATGCTGTACATTATGGACTGGATGGACGAGATGAAGGTAGGTGGAAGTCCTTTGAGAATGCAGACTAAATATTGCTCAGAGGTGTACGTGTCCCTTTCTGTCAAGTTTTAAGATTCATTTTGCCCCTCTGGTTTAGTAGACAGACCCAGAAGATCCACATTCAAGAGCAGTGATCAAATTCCTTATGATTTGTTAACAATAAAGATTAAAACCACGTTAAGGAAAAAGAACAAGTTCATTCCTATAAAAAGGTACTTTCCAGCTTCATGTCTGTCTCATAGAGCCCAGAAGTTTTGGTCACAGTGCTTGGGTAAAGATGACAGATTTGGTAAAAGGGAATTAAATAATCTCTTTCCATCATGATTTACATGGGGAGCAAGTCACCTCTTCACCTCTCTGCTTTAAAAAGCTTGAATTTCTTCCTGTCTGTTCTCCTGGGATCTGGGAAGGGAAAGGACCATGACTTGTCCATCAGCCAGCAGAACTTGGAAGCTGTTGGAGGAAAGAAACAGCTCAGCGGGAGCTCACAGCGCCTGGGCTGAGTGCTGCTCCTTGGCCCTGCTGAGCTAACTCAACCTCTCAGCATCCTAGAGTGCAAATTCGTTCTTCATGGCTGCCAGTGATTTCAAAAATACTGGCTCAAATTTGTATCAGCCATGTCTCTACATTTAACATTTCTGTCCTTATGGGCTTGGAGTTCCTCTGACCTAATGTACCAACAGATAACAGTGCCTGGAGTCCCAAAGAAGCAAAAAGCTTATGGCCTTCAGCCTGTTTTACTTGTCTTTCTCATTTTGTTCAGGTGCTTTTGCTGTCCCAAGACTACGGCAAACATTTGTTGGGAGTTGAAGACCTGCTGCAGAAACATGCTCTGGTGGAAGCTGACATTGCTATTCAGGCTGAGAGAGTGAGAGGGGTCAATGCCTCTGCTCAGAAGTTTGCCACTGATGGAGAAGGTAACCAGCACCCAACATGCCTCTTTTGTCTTAATTTTTTGTCTGTGAGGTTATCTGTGAGACTCATTAGTTCTGCAAGATAGGTTAGCGAAATTCCCCACCAGAATGAGAGAATCCAGCTCCATTTGTTCCTTCTGTACTCAGCATTTCAATGATTCATTTGTCCAGGAACCTGCTCAGGAACTGAGTGTGGCATTGTGCCTTGCATGGGATGTCATGCTCCTCACCAGCAGCTGCTGTGACTTTGTAGAGGTCACTACGGTTCCCCATGCTGTGTTCCTAATGCAAGCATTTACACAGATTGTTGGACCCAGTCTAATGGTGCCCCGATTTATCCCAAAAGGAAGCAATTCCCTAGAACCCAGTGCTGTTAACAGAGTAAATGACGTCCATTTTGTGCAGTTGTGTATAAAACTGAATTCAGTGAATTTTGTCTCACTAGAAACAGTCATGAATATCTTTCCTTTTGGGGTTTTTTTTGTCCTTTGGAAAGAATAGTATTTTCTGATCTGTGTTATTGTGTGGTGGAGCTTGAACACTTCCCACTCACTTTCCTTAGACCAACTATGGATTCTTTCATGTAAACCTTGTAGCTGGCACATGCAGGAATTCAGAGCTCTATGTGTGCCCCAGCTGTGGGGATGGGAGTGAGTGAGGCCAGGTGGTAACACACGTTCTCTGTCCGAGCAGGTTACAAGCCCTGTGACCCACAGGTGATCAGGGACCGCGTGGCTCACATGGAGTTCTGCTACCAGGAGCTCTGCCAGCTCGCAGCCGAGCGCCGTGCACGCCTCGAGGAGTCCCGACGCCTCTGGAAATTCTTCTGGGAAATGGCTGAAGAGGAGGGCTGGATCAGGGAGAAGGAACAGATCCTGTCATCTGATGACTATGGGAAGGACCTAACCAGTGTCGTCCGACTCTTGAGTAAACACAAGGCGTTTGAGGATGAGATGAGTGGCCGCAGCGGCCACTTTCAGCAGGCGATAAAAGAAGGTGAAGACATGATTGCGGAAGAGCATTTTGGGTCTGAGAAGATCAGAGAAAGAATTAAGGATATCCGAGAGCAGTGGGCTAACCTGGAGCAGTTATCTGCCATTAGGAAGAAGCGGCTGGAGGAAGCCTCTCTCCTTCACCAGTTCCAGGCTGATGCTGACGATATTGATGCGTGGATGTTGGACATCCTCAAGATTGTCTCCAGTAATGATGTTGGCCATGATGAATATTCCACTCAGTCCTTGGTCAAGAAGCACAAAGATGTGGCTGAAGAGATTGCGAGCTACCGGCCGACCATTGACTCTCTTCACGAGCAGGCCAAGGCCCTGCCACAGGAGCATGCGGAGTCTCCAGATGTGCAAGGCAGGTTGTCCGGAATCGAGGAGAGATACAAAGAGGTTGCTGAGCTGACCCGGCTGCGTAAACAGGCCCTGCAGGATACCCTCGCTCTCTATAAGATGTTCAGTGAGGCAGATGCTTGTGAGCTTTGGATCGACGAAAAGGAGAAGTGGCTGAATAATATGCAGATTCCAGAGAAGCTGGAGGACCTGGAAGTGATCCAGCACAGGTGAGAATGCCTTTACCAGGAAGTTTGGGGAATACTGGGTGAAAGTGTTTTACCCCAGCTACCTTTCTCAGCTTGCTTGTGGCTCAGATTCTCTAATGCCTGGGGGGTCTTGTGTTTGTTTGTTTTCCCCCACTCCAGGTTTGAAAGCTTGGAGCCAGAAATGAACAACCAGGCGTCCCGTGTGGCCGTGGTGAACCAGATTGCCAGGCAGCTGATGCACAGTGGCCACCCTGGGGAGAAGATCAAAGCACAGCAAGATAAACTCAACACAAGGTAAGTGAAAGCCTCATGCTCAGGAACATCACACCAGCTGGAACAAGTATGGTGGGGTCATTTGTTTTTCTTAAGTAGGCCTTTTTAAGATATTCTGATGCTGTTACCTGAAGTATCTTTAAGGCTTCAAAAGGAAAGAGTTGTGCCTTTCAAATACTTGATTATCAGGTGGAGTTTTGCTCTTGTCTTAATCAAGCCCTGAGTGTGTCAGCGCCTTGATTTGAGAGCTGGAAATTGACTGTAATAATTACTATGATAAAAAAGAAATCAATATAGTTTTGTGTAAACTCCCGCATTTTTTAGCTGCAGAATAAACCAAGGGAGTGTGAAAAGTTGGTGTAACTGCCAATTTTTCACTTGAGGAAAAATTATACTCAGTGTGCTAGTACTTGTCACATTCTAATACACACCATATCTGGGTTAATGATTGCTTTGCTAGAAATACTGATGGTGTGGGAAGGACTGAGGAAACCCTGAGTAGCTGGGTTTACCAAGCTGCTGAGAGCAGCTGTTCACTCAGCAAGGCTGCCACATCCTTTTCCCACAAATCTCAATTTCTCTGCTCTCCTCTCCTCACACATTTCAGGTGGAGCCAGTTCAGAGAACTGGTAGATAGGAAGAAGGATGCTCTGCTCTCTGCTCTGAGTATCCAGAACTACCATCTTGAATGTAATGAAACCAAATCCTGGATCAGGGAAAAGACCAAAGTGATTGAATCCACACAAGACCTGGGTAATGACTTGGCTGGAGTGATGGCCTTGCAGAGGAAGCTGACGGGCATGGAACGGGACCTGGTGGCCATCGAAGCCAAGCTCAGTGACCTGCAAAAGGAGGCAGAGAAGCTGGAATCGGAGCATCCTGACCAGGCACAAGCCATCCTTTCACGGCTTGCAGAGATCAATGATGTGTGGGAAGAAATGAAGACCACCCTGAAGAACCGGGAAGAGTCCCTGGGAGAGGCCAGCAAGCTGCAGCAGTTCCTGAGAGATCTGGATGACTTCCAGTCCTGGCTCTCCAGAACACAGACTGCAATTGCCTCCGAAGATATGCCCAACACCTTGACAGAGGCTGAGAAGCTGCTCACTCAGCACGAGAATATCAAGAATGAAATCAACAACTACGAGGAAGATTATCAGAAGATGAGGGACATGGGAGAGATGGTGACACAAGGACAAACTGACGCTCAGTACATGTTCCTACGGCAGCGCCTACAGGCTTTGGACACCGGATGGAATGAGCTTCACAAAATGTGGGAGAACAGGCAAAATCTCCTTTCCCAGTCTCATGCCTACCAGCTGTTTCTCAGAGATACCAAGCAAGCAGAAGCTTTCCTTAATAACCAGGCAAGTGGTCAAGATATACCTGACTTCATTTCTACAGGTTGGCACTGTGTACTGCAAGCAATTAACAAAGTCTATTGGCGGGAGAGCCACAAGCAGACAAATTGCCCCTTTCTAACTGTATTTTACTTCAAACAGTTCTTGGGAAGTGTCTGTTGTTGGAGCAGCAGCATAGCCTGAGTGTAACAATTTTCTCTCTTATTTCTTTAATGCCAGGAGTATGTTCTGGCGCACACGGAGATGCCAACCACCTTGGAAGGAGCAGAAGCTGCTATTAAAAAGCAGGAGGATTTCATGACCACCATGGATGCCAATGAAGAAAAGATCAATGCAGTTGTGGAGACGGGCAGGAGGCTCGTTAGTGATGGGAACATTAACTCTGATAAAATCCAGGAGAAAGTGGACTCTATTGATGACAGGTAAGGGCAGAACGATGGTACAATGTAGCTGTTCCTCCTTTAATTCACTTCTCTGTGAAATGGCCTTTTACCAGGATTCAAAGGCAAAGGAACAGCTTAGAAAATGTCTGTTCCAGACTGTTTTCCTTGTCTTGTGGAAAAATAGGAACTGTCACGTTTCAAGAGTGCACCAGGCTAATCTTTTCACTTTCTAGATGCTTTGTAGGTAATGAGCTCCTTGCCCAGAATTTGGTTGTTTGAGTGTTGCCTTGTAGTTCTTGGCGTATGAGCAGACTTGATGCTCTGGTGGGAGCTGTAGCAGTTGGCTGTGTCTGGTTCCACAAGTCTCAGTTTCCTCTGTTGCCCTTGAGCTGGTGTAATTACAATAACTTATTCCTGTCCTTCCTCTGGAGAAGGAATGTGGCTCTTCAAGGGTGTAATTGGCATTACATCCACCCCACCCACTCGACTTTGATCACATCTTCCAGCTTGTCTGGCCCCTCTGAGATCAGATTAGGAAGCACTGGTACAAGTGTGTCTTTCATCCCAGAACAAGTCTTTGCTTTCTCTCTCTGGCTGTGGCATGGATGCTATAGAACATTAAAAGTTTCTTTTTCTTTGAAACCCAAATGTTCAGTTTTGATGGCTGTTGTTCTTTCTGCTTTTGGTTTGGATAACAGTGGAGTCTTTCAAGGCACTGTGAGTGTCAGAACACAGCAGTGAGCTGTGAAATGTCACTGATGACCCTCCCATCAGCCTCCCTTCCCCTACAGCTGGTAAGCTCAGGTTCTCCTGGTGCCTTCATCTCCAAGGATAAACTGAACTGAAGTAGTTCAGAAAATGTTGTACCTTTCCTGTTTGGGCAGAGATGTCCCACTGTGTGTGCACCCACTTTAGCATTGCCTCATGGCTTCAGGAAAGGCAGCTCTTCCTGTTCCCAGAGGTTGCTGAGGGCCTCTGACAGCTGAACCCCCAGGGTACCCCATGTTTCTATTCTCTCTCTCACCAGCTTGGCTCTAGATCCCAGAGAGATTCTGCAAAGGCCAGGATTTTCCTTATTTACCCTCTCTAAGGGCCCTCTACTCTAAGTTTTCCCATCCACTTAGGAAAGCAGGAGAGCTTGATCCTGGCCTTCTGGTCAGGTGTCCTCTTTCTGCAGCTTTTGGAATGAAAAGAAAGCATCCAAGGATATCATAGCAAATGGCCAGCTGCATCTTGCAGCCCTGTCTGAAGTGGCTGGAGTGGGAGACAGCTGCAGCCATGTCCTGTATGCTCTGCAGAGGCTCTGGTGGCTGTCACCCCAGTGCAGCTGCTCCTCTGTGCCCCGTTGTCCCTGCTGTCCTGCTCGGGGGACGTGTGCTGGAGCTCCTACTGGAACTGAGCATTTCCTCAATTCCAAAGCTATTTATGCCGAGCGCTGCAAAAACCATCCGGTGCGCTGCTCTCCAGGAAATCCGTGTGATTGCTCCCCGAGTCTGGGGGGCTGATAAGCCTCCAGAACAAAGCCTTGGGGCTGCGTGCACTGGGAGGGGTAGCAAAGGAAGCCTCTTTGCTTTCACAAAAAGTGGCTCTCCCAGCCGAGCTCCACCTGGATGTCTAACAAAGGACCAAAACAAACAAGCACAAATATGTGCAGTGGCTCCATACTTCCCATAGGGAGCTCTTTGTAGTTTCTGCTATTGTTCAGAGTGGGTTTTGCAGTGGTGCTTTTGAGCTATTCCTGAGGAGACCCCACTGGCCCTGGTGCAGCAGACAGGCCCTGCCCTGGGATGGTTCCCATCTCAGTAGGGATGGCACAAGGGGGATGAAAGTGCAATAGGAAAGAAACACTTCAGCACAACCTTTTAGTGCAGTTCACAAGCAAGAATGAATGAGCATAAGGACATGGAGTTAGGGTAGGGGAAGGAGAAGGTGGGTTTGCATCAAGCTACCACCAACTAGCTTTTCCAGCTGGGAAAGAAGCTGGTCTCCCTGTACAGCTTTCCCTGCTTTGGTGACTTCTGCTGCTCTGAAGCATTTTCTCCTCCATTTTCTCTTGGAAGAGTGTTGGGGAACTGCCCCTCTCCATGTGCCTGCTCATGGCCTCTGATTCTGCAAGGGAGATTTAGTCTAAAGACAGGAGCAGATCTGGCACAAGTTGTGATCTGAGCCTGTTTTACATCAACTTTTGTATTTGTGCAACTTTCTGCTCAACAGAGAACAGAAGTAAGTTTTGTTCTTGCCCATTCAGAAGGGAGAGTGCCTTGTTTGCTGGAGCAATGAAAGAAGCTAAAACTGCCTTTCATATATCTCAGGATTCCTAGCAGTCAGCTGCATTCACACCATGTGTAAGATTTATTATTTCTGCACAGGCTTTGAAACCCACAGGCTTACAGTTAAACCACAAGTGGTTTTGTCAGTTTTCAGCACTGTCAGCATTCTCAGGGGCCTCCTTGAGTCAACCTGGGGACACCGGGCACATTCTGGATTCATTTGTGTCAGACACCTCCTTGTGCTGAACAGATCTTACACTTAGAGTGTAAGTCCTATGTGTGATACAGAATTCAAAGCCATTCTAAATAACTGGAGTCTGCAGAGCGAAGTATTCTTCCACAAACTGTTCTAGCAAATTAGTAAGAAGCAGTCATTGACAATCTTAAGTGTGAATTCTTTAAAATAATTTAGGGATATCTGAACAAGGAGTTATTGATATTTAGGTACAGCTAGTCTGGAGCAGGAGAACAGACTAAATAACTTCTTAAAATCCTTTATTCCCATTAAAAATCAGTGATGAAAACACAGGAATTCCTGTCTGTTCCAGCAGTGCCCATCCTCAAAATGCTTCTACTTTGTTATGGTTCAGCCCTGTTCTTCAGAGAAAACTCATTGTCCAGTCTCACTCCAGGTCATCTTGAACAAAACAACCTTGTACAGTTACATAGCTCTAAGCACCAAAGATTGTATTTGTTATGCTATGGCATCATCTGTTTGATATCCCTGCATGGTTTCCTTCAAAGTCCTTCTAGTCAGTATTTCCAACACTCCATGGAAGATATTTTTATTAGTTTTTTTAAATTTGGATTTTTTCAACATAAGAACTTCTGTACTTGTCTTAAATCTATTCAAGTGCCATGAAAGTTCTCCTTTAAACTTCATAGCTCGTGTCCTCTCCAGAATACATGATGCTATGTAATGTAATCTAGCCTTAAATCTATGAAATTAGCCTGATAAAATCACCCAAGCAGTGCTATGCTTCATTTTAACAACCTGAGTAATGCAGTGTGTTTGTCCAGGCATATAAAAGCCAGCCAAGAAAGAGTGGAATCAAACCCAGGGATGTTTGCCTCATTAGAGAGGTTTTTCCTAAGGCACAGTTTGTGTCTTTTCCTTTGTGTTCCCTCTGTCAAAACTTCAGCCTCACCTGGGCTTGGACTCCAGGCTGTTGCTTTGATGGTTCCACGTGTCTTCCTTGCCATGCAATCTATAAATCATTTTCTTGACTACACCTATAGAGATGCTGCTTGCCTGGTTGATTGAAGGCAGCTGTTGAGGCCAAAGAGAAGCAAATTGTAGTCCTCTAAAGGGTTTTCTCCTATTCCTCTGCTTACAGACCTTTTTTGCTTTTATAGAAAATGTATCTCCAAGTATTCCTTCTGTTTCTGAAGTCACTAAATTGGTGCCAGAGAGTTTACTGTGGTAACTTACTGCAGATCAGGAAAAGTGGTGTCATAATCCAGTTGTCATCAACATGTGATTTATGGTCTTCTGGAGTATCATGAGCCTCTGGAGATCTCCACTAACATGGATTTATTTAGCTTTTGCCAGCATGTGCTGAGCTCATCTTATAAATTGCCACCCTTTAAAATATTTTCCAACTCCTAATCCATATTTATCTTATTACAAATGGCAGCAATATTTCACTTTAAACCCCTGTACAGTGCAATAGGAATAAGCCTAGCACAATGAGCAGTAAATAAAAATTGTCTTCTTTACTCTGTCTCTTCCTTGTAAATTGCCTCATAAATAATGAAAGGATGGAAGGACAGGGATAACTACTCCAAATAAAGCATTTTTAAAAACAAGCCCAGAGGTACCTTGGGAATCAGCCCCATTCCATTTGAAAGACCCACCACAACCTTTGGGACTGCCAGCATGACTCATCCTTCAAGGGGCAAATGGTGATGAATCAAATTAGGGCTTCTGGATTAACCTTTCCTTCTCTTCTGGCTGCTCTTAAACACTCTGAAAAATATGTTCCAAGTGCATAAAGCTTCTGTGTGCAGAACCACACAGGGGGTGCTGCACGTGGTTAAACACAGCCTTGGTTCTGTGAAGGTTCTGTGGCCCAGCTCAGTTTTGTGTGGGACAAGGAGGTGCTGAAGGTGTTTTACAAAGAGCATTCCAACAGGTGCACCCTGCAAGGGCCACATAACATCATCTTACTGTTGCAAGATGTATTTTGGCAAACAGCCTGAACTCTCCTGTGGGCTTAAATTGAGTGGGCCAAATTCTGTCCATAGCATGTTGTGAAACCCTGCTGACTTCAGAATGTTCTCTGTGTGTTTAACGGGTCACAAAAACAAGGAGATGCAGAACCTCAGTGAGCCCATTAAATAACACACTCCAAAATGTCCTTTGAAAGGCAGCAAAGGACACACACCACAAACTTACCAGCACCTGTAGTCCAAAGAGGCTCCAGAAACCAACAGTGACAGTTTTCATGAAATGCCTATTTAATTTCATTTCATTTCCTTTCTCTTTTGTTTTTTTCTGACCAGACATAGGAAGAACCGTGAAGCAGCCAGTGAACTTTTGATGAGACTGAAAGATAACAGGGATCTCCAAAAGTTTCTTCAGGATTGCCAAGAGGTAAATCATGCCCTTTCACTTTTATTGCTGAAAGCTGCATCCTGCAGAAGAGCATTCTTACTCCATATTTTATAAGGGCTGGAATGCTCAGTCATCCAGTAGTATTTAGTGTGGAGTAAACATTAAAAAAACCCCTGACCATACCACTGCAAAAAAGAATGTTTGATTTTTCTTTTCTCATGAATCAGATTTTCTTTTGTCATAGAAGCTAAAGACATAGAAAACTGTCAAAAGCAGTGAAGATTTTCTGCTGTGATATAAATTATAACCATGTGGAATGTAGTGGGATTAGCAGTGTACTTACTAAGTGTTTTATCTACAGCTGTACAGATGTATGTGGCCTGATGCAGGGGATTTCAAGTGATTTCTAGCAAACATTAGTCAGAAGAATAGGAGGTTGAGAATAAAAAAGGAGCAAGATTAAGCTGTGTCATTTATGTGTGATTTACCTGATAGTTTGCACGTGTTTAAAATTGTTAAGTATTATAACATTTGAAAAAAGAAATTCTTTCCAGATTTTCTAATCACTTACATGGACTGTTTACACTGAAGACAACATTTTAAAGTTTAGAATACTCTTGTTCCTAGCACAAGGAATTATTCAAGTAATTTTCAGGTTATTTCACGGAGTACTGGCAGATAATAAAGAGCTTTGCCTGTGAGGTTTTGATCAGAAGCTGGGGAAGTGATATTTGCTGCTTGGTTGCCTGGATTCAATCTGTTTCCCAGCATTGCATAAGCTGTCCATGAGCTTGCCTTCAGTTGCTCCTTCCTTGGTAGTTAAAACATGACAGATTAGCAAAAAATCTGCTGTTATTAGCAGCAGCTTCTTCCTTCCTCTGTGACAGCTCTGGTATAAAGATCCCCTGGCTCTCAGGGCTCTCCTGGCCTCAGTGTCAATGTGGGTGTGTTCCCTAGGATTCAGTTATTCCCCCTATATCACTGGAAGAAAAAGGAAAGCATAAAAGCTCTAATGTTGGCTACCTGAATGCCTTTCCTCCAGCCACTAAAACATGGATGTCTTGACTGCACAGTTCAAAGACAAACTTACAATTACCCAAATGTCAGGGATTTCTCCAATTCTCTTTGAGAGGACATTAACTTTGGTGATAATTGAAGGGCTGTTTCCTGAGAAAGCTTAAAATTTACGTCATTGTGGGGCCTGCTGACACCTCCTTGGGCTGGAGGGTTTGTGATGAGGCAACATTGACCTCTGGGGTGGAAGGGAGCCAAGGCAACACCTCCCCCCTTGGCTTTTTCCTTAGCGCTGCCTGTGAAGCTGGGGATTGTTAGGGAACAGCTTTGAGCCAGTCCCCATTTCACCCGGCAATGATCCTTTGGCCTTCCTGCCTGCTGCTGTCTTAGGGACAGTTTCCCATCTGTGTGTAACCTGAGGAAAGGCAGAGTGTTTTCTACAGCCCTTCCCTTCCATTCCCAGGGCAGCTACATTGTCACTGTCACCCCTCACTGAGATGTTTAAGACTGTAGTCTCCTGCCACTCGCTCCTTCCTGCTGAGCTGGGGAGGAGGTTCAGTGGCACTCCAGAGCAGTGGGATAATGCTCCTCACAGCAGCCCAGCAGTGATAAACCCCCCTCCTGGGGTCACAGGTGAGGGAAAACAGCAGATTTTGTTGTTGTGAGGAGTCAGAAACACTGTCACAGGTTAGTCCTGGGGCGCTGCTTTTCCGGCTGTTTCTTGCATTCGTCAATATGAGCGTGTAAAATAAATTTGCTGAGTGAATGAAACAGTGACAGCAGAAAATCCGGACTGCAGGAGATGTGATAAATGTTGCCATTTAGTTTTCTTTGACTTCCTGCTCTTTCTCAGCTCACCTTCGAGGGAGGAGTTTACAGCTGACCTTCCCTCTGAGTGCTTGGAAGTCCCAGCACTGTCTGGGCTCATTTCTCCAGGGACATGGTGAAAGCTCTTGGCAACACTCTGCACTCTGAAGTTTGCCTCCTGGAGTGTGCTGGCAGGATTTGCCATGTGAGCCTCCCCGCAGGATGGGCTGGCAGCTTGGCTCCTGGCACAGTCTGGGAAGTGCAGTGGCACTTGGAGCTCTTTCCCCTTGCCCTGCTGCTGCCCCAGACTCACAAGGATTTGTCTCTGCATTTCCCTTCCTTCCTGCTGGGTTGGCACTGCAGAGTGGCAGCTAAGAGCAGGAACAGGGTCTTGTGTACAGGTGCAAAGGATGGGAGGAAGCCTCATCCTCTCCTGACCTTAACAACTTCTGGAGAAATAAATACTCCAAGTGTGATTTTGAGGCAATTTAGGGAGCTGCATTATTTTCTGAATATCTACTTTCATACTCAAGGTACTGATTTTTAGTGCCTATAGTGGTTGCAAAACCCAGATTTTAGCAGTGAGCCCTTAAATACTTTATCTGCATTTCTGTGCTCTGAGGGGTTTATCCCAACAGGCCCTGGCTGTGAACCACGTGTTGTCCCTGTCTTGCCTTCCCCCAGCTGGTAACAGGAATGATCCAGCCTCTCCTTGGGAAGCACTTTTAAATCCCCAGAAGCCTTAATGCTGTGGCTGAGTAAAAGCAAACAGTGAAAGCCAAGCAGTGCAATTTGCAGAGCAGAGCAGCTGTCTCCTCCCCAGAAAGGCAAGAGTAAAACCACTAATTCTGGGTTATATCTTAATCTCCATGTAGACTTTGACTGTTCAGCAGCACAGTAGCCTGTTCTAATGCAACCTTCTGCCTACAGAGCTCTTCACTAACATGAGCATTTTTCTGTTCAGACTTGATGGGAAGATCCAATGAGGAGTTTCTCTGATTGCTCTGATAAGTTTTCCCTTTTTGGGGAGAAGTGCATTTAAGGGACAATTGAAATTTTAAGGGGGAGTTGAAAAGAGGCTCATGAGTGATAAATGGAATTTGTTGCCCTGTGTCCTGAGCACACAGCAGAGACCTCTGTTCCTCTCTTTTTTGGGCTGCTTGCTCACACAAGTGCTGTTCTAGAAACCAAGCTGAGATTTGTTTTGACATTTTCCGCTCTAAATATGCAGAAAATGGACCTTTTCAAATTCTGTAAACATTCCTGTGAATGTGGTTGTTATCCACACCTCAGGGATAGATGAAGCAGTCAGACTCACCCTGGGAGGAAACGCGATGTTGGCCGCTAGGATCATTTTCACATTCCATTTGCACTTGGCAAATCAACTGTCTCTTAAAGTATTGGTTTTCTCTAGTGGTGATATGGAAATTGTCCCCGGTGCCTTTGTACTTGCTGAAAATCAGACAGAAAACAGTCTTGGATTTTATATAATGGGAAAAGGAAAGTCTCCAGTACCAAAACACTCCTGGAGATTGGATAAATAAACAAATTACTTATGTAAACCTATACAGAGAAAAGGCTGAGGGGAAAAGGTACAAATGTGCTGTGAATTAATGGTACAAAACAGTCTCTAACAACCTCCACAGACCATCTGACCAATAAGTAGTACATGTGTCCCTGTTTCTCTTGCTGTTGAACTGGGTGGGACCTGTGTGTTTAATTCTGCTTATCATAGAGGTGATTCCTTTCTGCTTGAATCAAGGGTTATTTATGTATTGTTAGAATTGAACTGTTAAAGATGCAGATCCTTGACTGAGCCCTGAGTAAATCCCTGAGTAAGAGAAGTCCCTGAATCTTACACAACTCTTCTGTAGAGGCATCTCTTTATCCTTGATATGGAGGCCTTTTGCATTATTTCACACCAGGAATGTTTCCTCACACCCCCATGTATTTTCTTTTCCAGCTCTCCCTCTGGATCAATGAGAAGATGCTCACAGCCCAGGATATGTCCTATGATGAGGCGAGGAACCTGCACAGCAAGTGGCTGAAGCATCAGGCATTCATGGCAGAGCTTGCATCCAACAAAGAGTGGCTGGAGAAGATTGAGAAGGTAGGTAAAGAACATCCAAAAAATGCCCTTATCTTTGTTCAGGGTGGTTGTGCACAGAGATGGGATCTGTTCCTCTGCAGAACTGGTCCTTAAATCACCCCACAGCTGAGGCTAAAGGAGACTTCTGGTGCATTGTGTCTCCATCCAACCGATTTTATTCTTCATTGATGTTAAAAGTCTTTTATCCAAGACATTCACTCAGACATTGGCTAAGGTGCCAGTTTAGTTTTGTCTCATCTTTCCTATCTTCCAGAAGGAAGGCATAGTCTAAATTTCATACCCACAGGGTAAGTGGGGCAAATGTTGGGATTTGAGCCAATAAAGTAGAAGCACTTCCTGGGAAATAACAGAATATAGAGAACAGCTGAGTTTATTCTTTGTGCTGCTAAGCTGGCTTTCATTCATTCAGAACTATAACCAAGCTGCCTTTACCCATGCAAAATAAGGGCATGAGGTAAAGAACATCCAGTTTTGTGATTAGTTAAGATTCACAGCTCTGTATCAAGTTATTTGAAGCCTTCATATGCTATGATGAGCTGTACTTCTCCCCCCCCGCCATTTCTCCTGTGCAGCTCTGGAGCACTGAGGAGTCTCCTCTTTAGCTCTGACAGTGGGTTTCTGTTCAGTGTAAGTTAGTTTAATTGCTCATTTCCTCTCCCACTTTGGCACTCCATATCCCATTAGAGGCTTTTCTGTGATCTACAAATAGCAATACCCTTTAATGTGTAATTAGAAGGCTGCTCTTGGTACTGGAAGTTCCTTTTTAGTGATGCTAATACATCCTTTGCCTCTAAAAAATCAGATTGCAGCAAAGGACTAGAGTTGTGTACAGAGTTGTGACAGTCCCTGGATTAACATTCATATGGAATGTGCTGGGTTGGGGGCAGCATTCCCATCTGCACCCAGCTGAAGAGATAGATTGGGATAATTAGAATAAAGACAATGTTTCCCATACTCCCCCAGCATTATGCTGTGTGTTCATGGTTCTCTGGTGATGTGGCCCCCAGGAGCTGGGGCCTCAGGAAACGCAGTGTGTGCAGCTCTAGCTCCCTGCTCCATCCTGCCTGAGCTATGGCCCCAGGAGCTCCCTTTGGGGAACATGTGCAATGGAGAGGAGAAAGGAGGCATTGCTCGACCTTCACATTGCTAAAAATCCCTCTTCCAGGCAGCACAGGGACCTGAGAGCTGATGTTCTGGAAGGAGTCACTAGATAATTGGAGATAGAAAATGAGTGGTTGATACTGCCAGCAGATGAGAAATCCTGAGTGCTTATTAATCAGGATAATTGCCCTAACGGGCTGTGAGTGCTCCCGAGGAGGTACCATTTGGTTGCTCTTTGCTTTGCAGGAGGGAATGCAGCTCATTGCAGAGAAACCAGAGACTGAGGCTGTAGTGAAAGAGAAGCTGACAGGTCTCCACCAAATGTGGGACGAGCTTGAATCCACCACCCAGACCAAGGCTCAGCGTCTCTTCGATGCAAACAAGGCAGAGCTTTTTACCCAGAGCTGTGCAGACCTGGATAAGTGGCTGAATGGTTTGGAGAGCCAAATCCAGTCGGATGACTATGGAAAAGATCTCACCAGTGTCAACATCCTGTTGAAGAAGCAACAGGTAAACAGAGCATGGTGTGCAGCAGGCAGGCAGCAGATACCTGCACTAAAAGGAACAGGTGGGGCAGGCTTTCAGTTTAGAAAAGAAAGAACTGCTTTTCTTTCTTCCTATTCTTTCATGTATCTTTAAGAAGAGCAAGAAATTCATCCAGCAACAAATCAGACAATAATTATTAACATGGTAAATCCTCACTGACCAGCATCTGTTCTCCCTTCTGAGGAAGCTGTTGATGTGCCCTAATTGTATGAGCAGCTTTCATCCTAGTTTTCAGGACCTTTTTGCCATGTTTCTGTTTAGATGCTGGAGAATCAAATGGATGTCCGTAAGAAGGAGATAGAGGAGCTGCAAAGCCAGGCAAGGGCTTTGAGCCAAGAGGGCAAGAGCACAGATGAAGTCGATGGCAAACGCCTTACTGTAGAAAAGAAATTCTTGGAGCTGCTGGAGCCTTTGAATGAGAGAAAGGCCAACCTGCTGGCCTCCAAAGAGATCCACCAGTTCAACCGGGATGTGGAAGATGAAATTGTGAGTATCAAAGAAATCCCGTTCCCCAGCCAGTAGGAAAATGTTGAAATACTGCTGCTTTCTGCAGCTTGTGTGCACAAGCCTCTCTCTGCTGTCCAAAGTGTATCTGGGGTTCCTTGAAATCATGTGTACTCTCTCTTTCAGTTGTGGGTAGGAGAGAGGATGCCCATAGCTACATCTACTGATCATGGACACAACCTCCAGACTGTGCAGCTACTAATAAAGAAAAATCAGGTAAGTAGGTGCTGTTAGAACTCCATACCTGCTGTTTCTCCTTAGTGCTGACTAATTCGGGAAGGAAATGTTTGGGGTAAAACAATGGGTGCTGTGGTGTGGCCATAGGTGGTGGCACAGCCCCAGGTTCTCCACATGAGATGATGGTGTGTGTTTTGCTGACCCTCTGGAGTTAAGACCCCTGACTTGTATTTTCTTTTCATTTGCGCATTGTCTCATCAGTCAATTTTCTCCCATGTAGACCCTTCAGAAAGAAATCCAGGGTCACCAGCCTCGTATCGATGACATTTTTGAGAGGAGTCAGAACATTATCACAGAGAGCAGCCCCAATGCTGAAGTCATTCAGCAGAGACTTGCAGACTTGAAGCAGCTGTGGGACCTCCTCATTGAGGAGACTGAGAAGCGCCACAAGCGCCTGGAGGAGTCTCACAGGGCTCAGCAGTATTACTTTGATGCAGCCGAGGCTGAGGCCTGGATGAGTGAGCAGGAGCTCTACATGATGTCTGAAGAGAAAGCCAAGGTGAGCAGCTCCACAGTGACACTACTTTGGCCTTAATTGCTTTGCTGAAGGGAGGCAGGTGACATAATTTGGTGTGGCACTATGGAATGGTAACATAAACAAATGTAACTTCCTGATGTAGCCTCAAGTGATCAGGGCTTCTACCTGTTCTGACATCTTTGATAGTGTGCAGGATAGGCTGTGCTGTATGGAACCAGGGAAGCATCCTCACACTGCAGAGGGCAACTCTGTGCCTGCCTTCACTGCAAGGTCAGGATTGCCAGTGTGGTCCAGTTAGGTCCAGTTTTCTGTTAGTTTTGAATGACAGTACAATGCACCTGGCTGTGGAACAGGGCCTGGTGGTCAGTCAGCTGCTACCACTGTCTCCAGCCTTGACTCCCAGTGACGATCAGCTTTGATTCCCAGCTTCACACCATACCAAAGAGAACATAAACTTTTGTTTTCCAAGGAGGTGTTACTGCTTGTTTTTTATCGACATAAATGCACCATGTTTCCTGCCCTGGTAAAATAAAGCTCAGCTTTGTATCAGAAGAACACATTCCACAGGTGTTCATTCTCCAGCTAAAGAATGGCTTGTTTTCTTTTTTATCTATTGCAAATAGCTCATTATGCAAAATATTGTATTGAAAAGGATTTATTGACAATATCAGTTAACACTGAGAGTAGGAGGCTGGTTTTCTTAGCTATAACAGTGCATAGAAAGCTTTGATTGGAACTTCTCCAGACACTTCAGTGGAGAACCCATTGGCATGGACTGCGTAGGATTTCTTTTCTTTGTCCCATGCTGTTGTTGAGATGCCTGACAAGTGGTGTGTCTTAATCTGTTCCATGTTTCTGAGCCCTGCACCAGTGTTGTGGAAACACATAAAAAGCTTCCATATAGAAGAGGAAACTCAACATACTCAATGCCCAGCTGATGTAATTTTGGTCTGCACCCCATAGAGGTTGATGCATTATCTCCTTCACTCATTATTTTGATTTCTGGGGGTACCATTTGCTGTGACGTCAACTGTTCTATACCATTGGCAGGAGGACTTGTCTTCAAGCTGTACTTGGGAGCAACTCCTTATAATTCTTCCTGTCATTTTCTGTCACCCTTACAGGATGAACAGAGTGCGGTGTCCATGCTGAAGAAACACCAGATTTTGGAACAAGCTGTAGAAGATTATGCTGAAACTGTGCACCAGCTTTCAAAGACCAGCAGAACTCTGGTGGCAGATAATCACCCAGAAAGGTATTAGCTGCCATTTGTAATTGGATCGTGAGGTCTTTTAGCAATTCAGTCCCTTTGTGTGGTTCTGACATACAAAGACCACCACAGAGAGTAACTAGCTCAGAGGCTCATACAGAGGAAGAGGAGTTTAGCCTCACTCAATTCAAGGTGTCTGTTGGACCACCCTGATTTGGCCGTAGACAGGGTCGGTATGTGCAGCTGCTGATTTCTGGTGGTTCTGGACACCTGGAGTATCTGTCCCCTGTGCAGGCTGCAGTGTCAGGTCTTGCCAGCACTGCTGAACATCACAGAGGCAGAGCAGTCCTCAGGCCAACGTCCAGATCTGCTCTTCCAACCAGCTTTAATGTCCAGCAGAGAAGGTCACTGTCATTAATCCTTCTGCAGAGCTCCCCAAGATCTGCCTCTTCTCTTTGAGATTCCAGCAGAATCAGAGCCTGGAATCAGATGCTTTAAACATGGGCACATTAACATCTTACTTTTGGTAAATTTATCTCACTTTTCATAAATGGCTTTCCCTGAGGGAGAACTCAGGAAGCTTAAGAACCATTTTGCTGTAAGAGCTGCAGCTCAGCAGATAGAATTCTCCACTGGCTTCAGCTGCAAAGCTTATTCCACTCTGAGGCTGATGTATTTAACTGCTCAGCCTGCACAGGCTGGAAGGTGGCACTGGCCTAGGCCAGACACACTCTGCCTCCGGTGGAAGGTTGTTATTTAACTCTAAAGCACTCTCTTGTGGTCATGATCGCTTCTGATGAGAGCAGATTTCCTGGCTGAGCTGTCTGAGTACTGGAATAACATCATCAGCTTTACAAGGCAGATGGAAGGCACTTTGACAGCACTGTATGGCTCAGACAAAATAGAGGCAAAAGATACAGCAAGTAGAAATATTCATCCCTTGTGCAAATGCTGAGCTTTAAGGGGTAGGAAACCCATGAGTGCTGCTGAACTCTGAAGCACAGTTTAACTGAAAAGGAACTGCTCCCTGCCTCAGCAGCTCAGATCCTGCCTGTAGCTTTGGGAGAAGACTGTGGTGTGATCTGTGTCCAGGCAAATGGAGAGCTGGGTTCCAGCTCCCCTGTCTAAAGCCAGAGGGTTACAGTGCAGGACAGACAAGCTTCCCAGCTATTGCTGTCACCTCTGCTAGCAGAGGATTGGTCCAGCATGTCCGAGTCAAATTCCCGACTGCAGCAGACGTGTATTGTGTGGATTAAATACCCCAAGTGACTTTTATTCCTTGCAGTTTTCCCCATTTGGTTTTGCTTGCAAAGGCAATGCAGACTCAGTGCTGTTTGGTTTTCCAGCGAGCGCATCAGCATGCGCCAGTCCAAGGTGGACAAGCTCTATGCGGGCCTGAAGGACCTCGCTGAGGAGAGGAGGGGCAAGCTGGATGAGAGGCACCGGCTGTTCCAGCTCAACCGCGAGGTGGATGACCTGGAGCAGTGGATTGCCGAGAGGGAGGTGGTGGCGGGGTCCCACGAGCTGGGCCAGGACTACGAACACGTCACGGTGAGTCCTTGGAGGGGCCTCTCTGGGTGCTGTTCATGGGGGGTGGCTTGGCTCACTCAGGTCTCTCTGTAGCCACAGTGCTGCATGAGGCTCTTTCTGTGCCTTGCAGATGCTGCAGGAGCGGTTCCGGGAATTTGCCCGGGACACCGGGAACATCGGGCAGGAGCGGGTGGATACTGTCAACCACATGGCTGATGAACTCATCAACTCCGGCCACTCGGACGCTGCCACGATCGCTGAGTGGAAGGACGGACTCAATGAGGCCTGGGCGGATCTCCTGGAGCTCATTGACACGAGAACACAAATCCTTGCAGCCTCTTATGAACTGCACAAATTTTACCACGATGCCAAGGAGATCTTAGGGCGTATCCAAGACAAACATAAGAAGCTGCCCGAGGAGCTTGGTAGAGACCAAAACACAGTGGAAACACTACAGAGAATGCACACGACGTTTGAGCACGATATCCAGGCCCTGGGCACCCAGGTGTGTGGCAGGTGAACTGTGGGTGTGAGAACCTGAGCTGCAGAGTTTGCTGCTGCCCTTGGCCCCTCCGTGGCTGGGGGACAGAGTGCTGCCAGCTGCTTCCCACGTGTAGTGCTGTGGGAATAACCTCACCTGCATCCTTTGCTTATCTGTCTGTCTGCTGCTCAGTCATTGCATTCAGTTGATTATCTAAAGTAGCAATCTGTAAGTACACGGGCTTCTGAACAAGTTGGCAATGGTTGGATGTTATTCTGTTTCCTGTTCTTGCTTGAAGAAGAAATGAGAAAGGCAGAGAGCTTCTGTATTGATTTAAAGTACAAAGTATGAAGGAATGTATAAACCTGGTTGGCTTTTTGAGGTTTGGTTTTATTTTGGTTGGTCAGTTTAGGTTTTTTGTTTTAAAAAACACCAAAAAGCCCCAGTCAAACCCTTTGTGCCAGGTACTTTTTATTTTTCCTTTCTGAGAGGCAAAGACTTACACAGAGGCTTTCTGTCTTGGTTATGAACCTGGGCATTCTGAATTAAATATGGCCTTTCTTAGTGCTTCCTCAGAGCAAAAGAGATTTAAAATCCACAGTTCAGGCTAAGATTTTTAAAAGCATCCAAACTTGATCTAATTCTGAATCTTTTGAAGCTAAGATGTGCCAAGTAGAAGGTGGCAGCTGCTCATACAGCACAGGGGGGATTCTAAATCAAAATACAACATTCAGCTGCCACAAGGAGAATTTGGGAAGGGAACAAGTTGCTTAAGGAGTGGAGGAATTACAACTGACTGTATTTATCCCAGTAGGTCAGGAAAGAGCTTTTATGGCCCAGCTGCCAGCCAATTCTCTGTTATGTTGCAATTTACACTAGAACAAAGGAGATAGAGCAAGCGTTTGATTTTCCAGGTGTTTTACTTTCAGAAGCTGTAGATTTTATACAGAAAATGGGAGGCATTTGCAAAACATCAATCCAAGTCTCTCAAAAAGGTAATTATAATCAAGACCTAAGTAAAGGAATATGTAATCACAGCACAGAGCTGTGGGGAAGGCACTTAGGATAATTTCTGGGTGAAACAGCCAGAGCACTGACGTGGTTCATTTTGAGAGAGGCATGGTCTCTGTGCCTGTAGGTAGAAGGCTGTTTGATTTGATGATAAAAAAAATTAATTATTAGACAAAAGCTAATGGAATGTTTCCTGGCTTGCAAAATATGGAAAACAGTCAGGAATTGGCATTTGCCATCCCAAGACAGTGTTTGAAAGGAAAAGATTTCTAATAGTAGGTTCTTAACATTTCCACATTTTCTTCTCTTTGAAGTCATTATCTACATTTTTGAAAAATAACCTCTGTCAGCTGCAGTAGTGGTTTGGATACTGAGTTCCCAGGTGCTTTTGTCCCTTGTATGAGAGGAAGGGAATTTGGTGATGAAAATGGTCCCCATTTGCCCTGACATGTAACAGACACTTGATTTCGGCACTGTGTTTCGGGGCAGTTTCAGGAAGTAGCAAATCTTTGCTATTTTGAGGGTCCCTTGACCCTACAGTGTTCTCTGAGGGATAATACTGGCTCACTAACAGCACAGACCTTTCTAATGTGAACAGACCAAATCCATTTGCAGTGACTTTAGAAAGCCCCTCAAGTGGTGACTTAGCAGATAAATGTCCCTGTATTTGTGACTCAGGAGACACAAACCCACTGATGGCCTTGTCTCTCCCAAACTGCTGCAGGTGCGACAGCTGCAGGAGGATGCAGCGCGCCTCCAGGCTGCCTACGCTGGGGACAAGGCCGATGACATCCAGAAGAGGGAAAACGAGGTCCTAGAGGCATGGAAGGCACTGCTGGATGCCTGTGAGGGCCGCAGGGTGAGGCTGGTGGACACAGGAGACAAATTCCGCTTCTTCAGCATGGTTCGGGATCTCATGCTCTGGATGGAAGACGTTATCCGGCAGATAGAAGCCCAGGAAAAGCCAAGGTAATGCAAGGCATCCCTTCTCCATCCAAAGATAAGGCTGCAGGTCACCTGAGGAACATCTCTAGGGCTCAGTATCACTGAGAGTGGCTTTCAGAGCCTGCTGCTGCAGCAACTTGCTCATGTGGGTGGCTGCTGGAATAATTGCCCAGAGAGATTTGGTCTCACACTGGGGTTATTTGATCTCTGATTAAGGCCGGAATGGTGCTGTTCCTTGGGAAAGGCTTCCTGAACTACAAAGACAATCTAGGAATCAATTTTTTCCTTATGGAGTTGTGGATCAGTTTTAAAAATGTAGCAGCTGTTGAATCCAAAATCTGTGTTTCTGGTCATTTTAGGGATGTTTCATCTGTGGAACTCCTCATGAACAATCACCAGGGGATCAAAGCAGAAATTGATGCCCGAAATGACAGCTTCACTACATGCATTGAGCTTGGCAAGTCTCTGCTGGCCAGGAAACACTATGCGTCTGAGGAGGTACAGTGCTCCCTGTGTACAGCCATGGGCTCCTCGGGGTTCTTTACATGGGAGAAACCTGCCCTGGGTCACCCACAGAGGAATAATGATAAGTGTCACCTTAGGGACTAGTGCACTTACATGCTGTTGGGAAATCAGGGTATAACTTCACTCTGGCAATTAATGGTGGGTAACAGAGGTTGAGATTTAAAGACAGACATTGAGACAGACGTTGAGATTTAAAGTGTCATTTTCAGCCCAGAAAATGCAATGAAGTTGCTGCATTCCATTCTGCAGAGAATGGCTCTGGGATGGAAAGATGTCTTCCTTGAGCAAGTGAACTTCCTGCAGGGGAAATGGAATGCTGTGGAGAGGCCTGCTATGGGAATGAGCAGGAAAATGTTTCTTGTGTACGGACTAAATTCAAGGAATATTAAGAGAACCATATCCAACTGCTTAAAGCCTTGATTTATTTTCTGAGACGTCTAGGCCACAGCATAGAGGCTTAGCCCTTGGTTTTCCTGCCTCCCTTTGGGGAAGGGAGGATAACCAAACATTGTGAGGCACTTCCCTCTCAGGAAGGGGGGAGCGCTTCTGCAACAGTCCTGAGCAGCACATTTTACATAATTCACTGGAAAAGGGCAGAAGATTCAGTGCCTGATTGCACTATTTACATTTGTTTGCCCATTACACCCTTTTATCAAATACTCTGTGTGCTGTAGCTTTTAACAGACACTGAATGCTTATGCAAATGTGATATTTTAATGGAAATGTCACATTTATTTATACTTGGAAGAGAAAAACAGCTGTTGTTTGCACGGTGAAGTCACTTCCTGAGGAATTTGTGCAGTGTCTGTCAGTGCAGGGTTGGGGGGAGCTGCTGCCTGGTGCTTGTGTAACAGCCCTGCTCTCTGCTCTCCATCCAGATCAAGGAAAAGCTCCTGCAGCTGACGGAAAAGAGAAAAGAAATGATTGACAAATGGGAAGACAGATGGGAGTGGCTGAGACTGAGTAAGGACACCCTTGGATTTCTTTTGGGCTGGGCCGTATCTAACTTTCTTCATTTTGCCTTTCTGAGCGTTGAAAAAAACTGCAGCTCCTCACTTTTCTGTTACAGTGCTTGGAAGTGTGTTTGTGCTGGAATAGCTGCAAGGTTCACACCTGTTCATTGTTAAAAAATGAATTTGAAACCAAAAAACTCTCACCAAAGGTCTTGCTCTCTATGATCAGATTTGGAGCTCGGTGCAGTAGCTCTACTGTGTTTGCAGGTGTCACATTCCAATTTCTATGCTGAAATTTGTAGGTTACAGCAGATTAGAACAAAAAAGCACACTAAACTTGCAAAATGAAACTTGCATTTTTCCTTAAAGCAAAGCCAATAGGAGAAATGTGTGTCTTTTCAGTGACCAGTTTCACTGAACTTAGCTAAGGGGAACACTTAGCCAAGTGCATGTACTTTGTTCCCTGAGCTGGGTTTAGGTAAATCCCAAAGCTGCCTGATGACTCCATGATGCTCTTCTTTGTGACATTAATGGCACTGACACCTGTGCCCTCTCTGCTCAGTTTTGGAGGTGCACCAGTTCTCCAGAGATGCAAGTGTGGCTGAGGCCTGGCTGCTGGGACAGGAGCCCTACCTGTCCAGTCGTGAAATAGGGCAGAGCGTTGATGAGGTGGAAAAATTAATCAAGCGGCACGAAGCGTTTGAGAAATCCGCAGCTACCTGGGACGAGAGGTTTGCAGCGCTGGAGAGACTGACCACAGTGAGTGTCTGAACCTCCCTGGCCATTCCTCTTGGCTGGTGGTTTGGAATAACTCTCAGCATCACCAATTTGATCTCCATTCCTTGCTTGTTTATTGACCGACCTCAACCAGCCACACAGAGCCTGAACTTTCCTATTTCCAGCCATACTAAAAAACCCTCTTTGGTTAATTTGAACTCAACAACCTGCAAGGAAAAAGCTTAAATGATAAATGACCTTAAGAGTCAGCAGGAGCTGTCTCAGGCCTGGGTGTGATGACCCAGAAGAAGATTTCAGAGCTGAACAGTTTGCTCCAGCCCTCTGCTGTACTGGCTGGCCAACTGTTTTTGGTTAAAGAAGACAGTGGTGGGAAGGGGGCAGTGACAGTGATGTTTGTTGTGTTGTGACTGCTCCAGTGCAAGGCTGTATTGTCCCCTAGGAAGACACAATAAGCCAAAAAACCCCCAAATCCCAATATGAACACAACTGCAGTGTCAGTCATTAATGCTTGGAGAGCATTTTACCATATTTGGAGAACAATTTGGCTTTAGACACTACAGTTGAAGTGGCCTGGGTTTTCACACACACTGAGTGTCACAGCTGCAGACGAAAGGAACCGGAGTTTCTCAGCATCTTCACAAATCAGGCTGGTTTTATGGAGATGGGTAATTTCAGGGATTCAGACAGGAAACATTTTATTTCTGTGTTTGGCAAGCAGACAAGAAGATGTCACTTCTGGAGATTTTAATAACTTGGGCTGTTTTCTTGTTTGACTGGGTTTTGTTCTAATAGAATGAGTTGGAAAATAGACATGGCCAGTGGAGGGCTGCTGTCAAAGGGTCTGATGCTGAGGCCTCCCTGACAAATTTAGTGCCACAAATGCTTTTTAAAGACTGATGCCTTCCAATTTTATCCCCATTCATTTTAATTTCAGTAATGTTTCAGAAAAACATACAGAATTGTTAGTTTCTAGAACACCCCACAAAAAATGAGCCATGTTTTTAAATAAAAATGTTTCCTCTCCCAGCTGGAACTGCTGGAAGTGCGTCGGCAGCAAGAGGAGGAGGAGCGGAAGAGGCAGCCACCCACTCCAGAGCCTAAGGTTGCAGAGGATGGAGACTCCCAGCAGCAATGGTGAGCTGGACTCTGCACTTCCCTTGGGGAATCCTTGGGCTGAAAATGTGCTGTTAAAGGAGAGGAGGTTGTATGGGCTTGTAACACAGCCCTTGTTAGAAGACTTGGTGGTTTATGGGGACAGGACCTCTCCCAAATCCCTGAATTCTGTGCCAAGTTCGCATTTTCCAGTTGTCACTACTGAGGCATCCTTGGCCTAAAAGTGGGAATGCTGCTTTTGTCCCCTGGGCCATGAATTGCAGTTTCTGAACAACCTTGGCTTTTTCCTTTGATGAGCATCATTTACAGATTTTAAGCCATTTATTAAATTCCTTATGTGATGGGAGGAGGTTTTTTTGTAAGGTAACTGTCAGTAAAGTCTAGTTAAATCTCACTTCACACTGGATTTATTCAGTTGGGCCTGAGGATTTTAGGAACATGCTTGGATTTCTAAAATTAATATTCTGTAAGAAAATCTCATTTTGTTGAACAAGATGGGTGACTTCCAAGAACCTTATACAATTTCTTTTCATTTTCCTCTCTCCAACAGGGATGGGACAAAAGGAGAACAAGTTTCCCAAAACGGTTTGCCCTCAGACCAGGAATCTCCACGGGTTAGTTACCGCTCCCAAACCTACCAAAACTACAAAAACTTTATTAGCAGACGGACAGCCAATGACCGCTCATGGTCTGGACTGTGACCCACAGAATCACTTGCAGCAACAGAAACCTTTTTTCAGTATGGTTTACTGGTACTGGTTTAATCTTTTGGCTTCAGATTTCCCTGCTGCTTTTCTCTTCCTTCCCATCAGTTGACTTTTATTTAATTAGCAGCCCCTTGGACATATATTTGCTTCACTTTAATCTTTGTTTATTTGAATCTCCCCACTGACACTCAGTTGCTTTAAGGTGACACATTTATTTAATGTTATTTACTGTGAGTTTTTCATGTCGCTAATAGTATTAAGATTTTCCAGCGAAAGCGTCCTTTATATGAGTAATTGAGATGTAATGAGATTACATCCTAATGAAGAAGAGCACTAGGACCTGACAGGTATGACGCATCGAGTTATACTAACAGGTCTCAGCACGGCAACTTTATTAAATCAGCTGCATTAGCAAGAGTTATGTACCAGGCCAAAGATAATCCACATGAGTGAGCTGGGCAGGAAGGGCTGGGAGGAGGGGAGTGTGACTGTGGACAAATAAAAGCCTTAAGGTTAGTTTGTGTAACATTCCATGCAGAATGGACTCATTGACTGCAGAGACAAATAAACGTGAAATAAACCATTCAAAACCAGTATCTAGATTTATCTGGGAGTTTAGTCCTCATGCAGAGCTGTGATCTTGCTGTGTTGGGGCCCCATTTGGCCTCAGTCCTGTCCAGATGGCACTACAGCAATTTTATTTCTGGGCACCACAGAGGCAGGGGTGTAAATGAGATTAGGGTGTAACCTCTTAGGAAGAGGATGTGATGCTTTCCTTTAAAAACTAAATAAAATACACTGTCTAAGATCCCAGCTCTTTATTTTACATAGATGCAGGCTGAATGCTCCATACCTTACTCGCTCCTTCTTGACAGGGGGTGTCCCAGTGGAGTCAGGATGCATGCCAAGAATCCTCATGTGCAGCCATGACAATGCCAGTAAATGTCTCTGGAGTTAATGCAACACAGGAGCTGAATCTGGCTCCCACCCCCACCCCTTTCCTGCAGAGCCTCCTTGTTTCAGTTAATGCTTTGAGTGAAAGGACACTTCTCTTTGTTGCTGAGCCTGGCTCTCTGGGGTCACATTCAGTGCAGGAAAGGCTCCTGGCAGGCTGGGATCTGTGGATATCAGGGCTCTTAGAGTGCTGCAGAGCAAACACAAGTCCCAGCCGAGGGCTCTGGCAGGAAATGCCTTTCAGCACAAGTTTGGCTTTAAGAAGCCCATCCTAGTTAGGTCTGAGTCTGCACACAGACTCTGCCAATGCTCCACAGTATACAGCAGTTCTGCCTTTCTCTTTCTGGAAATAAAACCTTTTAGTTCTTCTTTAGCATTCAGTCCTGAAGTGAGTTGTTGTACATTCTAATGTTTATAAATTCTCTACAGTTGTGGCAGGGAATGTGAGGTGATCTTCAAGCACATCCCAGATAATCATCTTGTTGGTTAGACAGCCTTATACATCACCTGTTTGCTTCTTTTGAAATTTTATTTTATTGCCATGCTACGTGATGCATTTCCATGTTCATCTTTGCCATCTGCACTTCAGTCTTCCATGAGAACTTCCGAGCTCAGTTTGTTGAGTCCTGTGTTGCAATACCTTGGGTGTGCAGAGCTGTGTCAGTGAAGCACAAGATGTGCTGCTGTTGGTCAGAATTTTGGTTTCTGACAACTGGCTGAGCAGTGCAGCTGGATTGTTCTGTGTGGGTTGAGCTTGTGAACTGAGAGCGGTGATTGAAAGGATGTGCTTCAGTAACTGTACTTTTGTCTTTCCACTTCATGATGCATGTTTTGTTTTTTTTTTTTTTTCTTTTGTCAGGATAACAACATATAGCTTCTTAATGCTTTTAAAAATTCCATATGAGTTTATGGGGATGGGGATGCTCTGGTAGCTACCCTGTGCCTCGAAAGTGTGTCAGTTCCCAGGGCAGGATAGCTGTAGCTTCAGACTCCACCATCTGCAGAGCCTTCACATGTATTTTGGTGAAAAAGTAGTCTGTAGAAGGAATTTATAGAGATAGACTTTTTTTATTTGTATTAGTACACTTACATAAAAATTCCACTTTTATGACGATGAAGAAAAAGTAAGTCATCATTTCAGGCACTAGAAGAGTAGGATTTCACCTATTTATTGCAGCCTGTGGGTCTGGCTAAAGGCATTAGGAAGGTCCTTTTGGCATGTTTTGTTAGAGGATGGCTGTTCTGGTTCAGATCTGTTTGCATCTGAACCAGGCAAATCATCTGGTTCTTCAGCTGTGGGGCAGAGCCTTGAGTCGATGAACTGAGCAGATGTTGCTTCAAGCACTGCGAAATCCAAAGGGGCACCTGTGTCATTGTCACCACCTGTCTCGTTGCATGTCCCAGTCCTGCTTTAAAGATTTCCAGAGTAGACTGTAGCCACTAAAGCACTTCCAACTAACCCCTCAGGCCCCACTGAGAGAACTGTATCATGTACACGAGACCTGTTGTGTTGTAACAGGAGTTTGCTGTTGCTGTTTGTCTTTCGTGGCGTTGTCTCCGCATGCCCCACGCATGTTTCCATTAAAGTGTGTTCAGCTCCTGTTTTTCCTCCGTTTTCATGACACATCCTTCGCAGAGCTGTTCATGATTTATTTTGCTTGTTTTCTGTTAATTGTAGATAACACGTGAAAGGAAATAAAACCTGAAAGAGCATCAGAAAAGCTTTTCATAGCCCTTTTACAACCAGTAGAATTTGATGTAGAAAGTGCAGGTCTGATGATGTAATTAAAGTTGGCAGTTACTTTTCAAAGCCACAGGGTTGCAGCACTGAATTCCATATAATTTCCCATAAAGTATGTTGAGCAGCTGTGCAGTGGCTGCTGGTTTGAAACCGGTCTGGTTTACCTCAGATTCGGGGTTCTAGGTACCCCCAAAGCAGTCCTATTTTCACATCTGGCTGGTACTGCTCCAGCAAATGCACTGCTTTCTGTGTCAGTGCAGGGGCCAGATATTTCTGGGGAATTTATTTAAGTTGTGGAGACGAGTTCCTGTGGGCTGTGTGATTCCTCAGTGCTGGTAAGAGGTGTCAGGTCCCTCAGACAGGGCTCCAGCCAGCAGCAAAGCGGAGTTTGAGGTTCAGGAGCTGTCACTGGACAGAAAGGTGTGCAAATGGCTCTCCTCGTTCTTGAAGGGATCTGTTGGCCGTGGGTGGTTGACACGGATGATGAATGGTGACTCAGGGGTTGTTCATTCCACTACCTGTGTTCTGGCAGTGTTTGGATAAACTTCAGCCTCATCTATTTACCCTCTCCCCCACTTTAATGCAACATTTTTGTTATACTTTGAGATTTGGGTACAAGTAGTGAGGGTTGATGGCTTAGATTGATCCTAGTTGTGAAGGAGCAGTGTAAGGCTATGTGTCTTTAGGGACAGGGTAAACCAGATCTGACTGAAGTGCAATGTGAGCTGTGATTCTCTCCCTGTTTAAGGGCGTAGTGTCTGTACACTGGAGGTTTAGGTTGCTAAAGGCAGTTAACCAATCCTTCCCATGTTCAGAGCAAGCTGACACTCAGATCTTTATAGGCCAATGGTGAGGTACAAGGTGTGAGGCACAATAATGGATATGGGGCAGGTGTAAGAAGTTCTAGCAAACGGTGGCAAAATTGAGTTTGTTGCATAATAATTTGGCTGCTTTTGATTTGTCCAGGCCATGTGCAGAAGTGGGAATGTCTAATTATTGTGCCATTTACAAAAACCTGCTTGTCTGCATAAAACCAGTCCAGAATGTTTGTAATCTACTAGAACATTAGCAGCACTGAGCTTTAGTAACTTGCTAATAATAATACTACACACTGGTTGTGTAACTCCTGAGCTGCTACCGACGGCTCTACACGTCAAAGTAATGGTACAAGAAAAAAAAAAAAAACTGGGACCAAGCTGCATTTCAAAAGCTTATAGCCATTAGGATTCCAATTTAAATGATTTTTGGATGAATGGCTCCTGAAGACGTCGCCAGCTTGACCAGTGAGAGCTGCTGGAAACACGGCTGCTCTCTAGGCTATCGATCCCAGTGCGCCAGGCAACGCGACCAACAAAGCAAGTGATGGGCAAGGCCTTGGTTCTGTCTTTGTTTGGGGGTAAATAGCTGTGTGATGCTGTGTGACTGTGGTGGTTTTCAGTTCCTTTAACTAAAATCCAATCCACCTAATAACGCCAGTCTGAACCAGACCTCGATCAATTGACACGTGACCTCATTCCCCTTGTCTTTACGATCCAATATCCTAACTGGGATGGTGGAGATGCATGGTGTAATCTTTCTAATTTCTGCATGTTTTGATTTTGTTGTGTCACTAGGGGTACGGGGAAAGCGGGAAAGGAGCTTTTACAGAAGCAAATCAATTGCACACATTTTTGTAAATGCTCCTGGGCGATTGTGACATCTTTCTCTGCTGACTCATAGTTAATACCTTTTATGGACCTTTAATGCCCCAGTAATGCCATAAATGTACTTAAGGTGGCTGATGTGTATAACTTCTACAGTTCCTCTAGGTTTGCAAAAGTGTGATTGTTACTGTTCCAAACATTTAAGTACTTAGCAACAGAATTAAATGCTCTCATTCTAGGAATAACAATATATAAAAGAATTGACCAGCAGAGCAAAGCACAGTAAAATTCACACTGATGTTCAGCTGCTTTTATTTTCCCATCTCTCCACCTATAAAATGGGTACTAATCCATTCCTACCTTCTAATTTCCTTGGCCTCCTGTGTCTCCATGGAGTGCGAGAAAGAACTTACTGGCCTGTGTCATTGTCCAGGCAAAGTTTATACACAGCCACGTTGTGCAGGGAGACAGATTAACTGCAGAATGCCTCAGTGCTGAGGACTTCTGGCTGAACGTGTTCTCTACTGTTCCTAGGTGGCAGAAACTGCAGAAACCAACGAAATGGTCAATGGAGCTGCAGAACAGAGGACGAGTTCCAAAGAGTCCAGTCCCATTCCTTCCCCGACGTCAGACCGCAAAGCCAAGAGCGGCGTTCAGGCCCAGACTGCTGCTACCCTCCCAGCCAAAACGCAGGAGATCCCCTCAGCCCAGATGGAGGGCTTCTTACACCGCAAGCACGAGTGGGAGACACACAGCAAGAAAGCCTCCAGCAGGTACAGTGCCTGATGTGTAAC
This sequence comes from Ploceus nigricollis, assembly GCA_013399945.1. Taxonomy (NCBI): domain Eukaryota; kingdom Metazoa; phylum Chordata; class Aves; order Passeriformes; family Ploceidae; genus Ploceus; species Ploceus nigricollis. The sequence continues at coordinate 1,130,353 of VXBC01010071.1, read as the reverse complement.
ACAGGCAGGGCAGCCCAGAGCTCTGCCCAAGGTGGCACACAACCATCTCCAGCCTTCTCTCAGCTCCCAGAGACCTCCCAGGCTCCTGCTGCTGTAGGGGTGGGGCTGCAGGGCTGAACACCACATGTGGGGAACTGCAGTCTGAAGATAATTGGTAAAAAGGCAGCATTAGCCACATTTGTGAGGTGGAAAACTGAGGCAGAGAGATACCATGACTTTCCCACTCCACATGATGGATTTGTGGCAGTAGTGGGATTTGATTCCAGATCTCTCATGTTGTACGTTACTACAAGAAAAGAAAACCACGTAGGTGTGAGACTAGAAATGTTCATATTTTTCTGACATTCTCTATTTGCACATTACCACTTTCCACCTACTCTATAATCTGTTCAGCATGAACAGAGGATGATTGGTGCACCATAGTCAATTCCATTCCCAAGGAATGTCCTGCAGGTCTCAAACAGGCAGAACTTTGAGAGTTGTCTGCACTGAAAAAGCTGACTGGGGTCCTCCATGACCTGAGAGAGCTCTCAAAACCAGATTTATGACTTGGCTGACAAGGGAGATATTCACAGCAAGTACTGAGCTGCAGCAACATCTGTGGGATTTGGTAGGAGCCAAAGCACTTGGCAGAGCTGAGATCTCAAGTGAGTACAGCAGTACCAGGATTTTTGTGCCACTGGAGTTGTTCACACCAGACAACACCTTTGAGGCAGTGACAGCCACCAGTACTAGTGTCTGGGTATTCTTATTTCCAGTAATTGTTAATTTTCACAGTTCTATTAAAGAATGAGGTGGACGATGCCAGTAAGAGTATTTGTGTCAATCAAGGATTTTACACATAGTCCATTCCATTTCATTCATCAGTTTGCAGCACAGTGAGAATTCCTTCTACAACAGAGCACTGCCATAAAAAGGTCAATCATTTTCTGTCTCAAGAATGTAAAGTACCCAGTCTGCCAAACAGTCCTCCCACTGACAGGCTCATATGCTGTCACAGGGAGCTCTGGGAATCTTGGTTCCCTTTGGCTTTTGTCTTGAAGCTGTGCTTCCATGAAAGAATTCCTTGTTTGCTGTTCATGGGACAGCATAGGCTGTATTCACATCCTCACACAACCAGTCTCCGTTAACTTACAGAAGTAATGACGTTTGGTTTCTCCAGTTCTGCAGGTGAGAGCATTGGATTTATAACTGCTTTTGTTGTTTCCCATGTCTCAAAGGTCATGGCATAACGTGTACTGTGTCATAAACAACCAAGAGATGGGCTTCTACAAGGACTCGAAAGCTGCTGCTTCTGGCATCCCTTACCACAACGAGATCCCCGTCAGTTTGAAGGACGCAGTCTGCGAAGTAGCAGTTGATTACAAAAAGAAGAAGCATGTGTTCAAGCTCAGGTAAACCTCGGGCAGTGTTCTGCCTTGGGGAAAGCCATAGATGGGTGTGTTCACTGGGGAAGCCAGCCCAGGAACTGACCATGAATGTTAACTACAGCACCTGCTTTTCTGAGCAAGCTCTTTCTATCCCTGAGCTGTGCTCTGTTCATCAGAGTGAGCAAGCACAGAACAGTGTTGCAGTAATCAGAGCACTTTCATCTGGGACAAGACCAGATGTGATGTGTGTGCCTGCAGCTGGGGGCCTGCATTTCACAGTGCTGGGTTTTTCAGCTGCTCCCTCTGGAACTGGTGGAGAGCAGTGATTGTGGTTCTGCTCTTTTCCAAATCAAGCCTCTTGTTTAATTTTTTCAGTATGAATCTAGGAGACTACAGAACACATCTCACATATTCAGGTCTGGAACATATAGTTACAGACCATTTTACTCAAATGTGTGAAAGACCTGTTGCTCAAAAGTTAAAAAAAAGGCTTTTCCTTGGGAAACTCTTTGGTTTACTGAAAAATATTCTAGTGCCAACAGTTAAAAAATATTTATCATTACACAGCTGTGAGGTAATCCTGCCAAAGAAGACTTACTTTATGAACTGATTTGGGCATGTATTCCAACACAGGTTTTTTGGCAGAGCAGAGGTGGTGGTGGTGGTGGTGTAATTATATATTGGTACAGGAAACCTCTAAAGATCAGAGGGTCCCTATCTGGGGAAAATTTGCTTTATAGAAAATATATGTGGAAATATATAGCAAATATTTAGAGAAATGTACCTTTCTTGAAGACAGGCCTGCAGCTATGTGATTCATCCTTTAGACTATTTTAAACCTCTCTGAATTGCTAATGGAAGTATATGCTGTTCCAAATCCAAAGTTAGAGAGAAAAACCAACTGCCCTTTTTTCCCAGAGCTCCATCACCTGCATCAGGCCCCTTGGTTACTTGCATGTAGATATTTCCTTTACTCAAGCACTGTTATTTTACTATTTAATCCTTAATTTAATTTCATAAAGAGTTGTTAAAATGCTTGCTTTTTGTTGGGAAAGATGAGGAAACCTGCAGCAGAGCTCCTGCTGCCCCTGCCTCCTGCTTGTTCTGGTGATATTCAGTTGTTTTTTCATTTCTATGTATCATCACAAACATTGTTAAATGCATCCCATTTAAACCACCTGAGTAAAATCAGCACAGGAATCAAACAGAAGGGAGACTCTGGCCTTCACTGTGAGGGGAGACAGCTGCTCATCATTAACACTCCGAGCAGGACCTTGAGGCAGCACCACCATAGCTACAAGAGCAGAGCAGCTGCACAATTTTGCAGGATTTCACAGAAGCCATGAAAACTCTGGGTGCTGCCTGTGACATTTTTCTTTTGAAAGTATTAAGTAAACTTTGATAATGTGTTTTGCAAAGGAGAAAATAGGTACCTGAAAGAGCAAATACTGAGCCAGCAGCCACATGGCTGCTGCACCACCCTGAGCAGGTTCAGAGCCCAGTGCTACTACATGTGTGGCTGCAACAGGTGTTGTTGGGGGCATTTGGTGTGTGGGCACTGTCCTGTGCAGTCCTGTGTGCCTTGGGCTGCTCATGTGCTGGAGCCAAACAAGCAGGAGTTGAAGCACTGTGACCACTACTGGGCTAAATTTGTGATGGTGTTTTCTTTCCAGATTGACCGATGGCAACGAATACCTCTTCCAAGCCAAAGACGATGTAAGTGTGTTTTTCTTACGGTTTATTACTGTGCTGTCTGTGCTGCTGTACCATGGGGAGAAGCAGCTGCTAAGACCTGGTGTGCATTCCATGTGTGGGTGATGTGTAGGCCCAGGGCTGCTCAGGTACAGCCTCTTGGAGGTGTCTCTGGAGGTGCACAGCCAGAGGGGATGAGCTGGGGCTGGTTTTCCTTGCATTTCCACCCGTGTCTGTTCCCTCTCTGCACTGTCGTGGGAGTCAGAGGGGTATGCTGGTTGTAACAGTTTTGTGCCTTTGGGGCTTCTTGAAGGAGGAGATGAACACGTGGATTCAGGCCATCACATCAGCGATCTCTTCAGACAAAATCGAAGTGTCCCCAACCACCCAGAGCACTCCAGCCTCCAGCCGTGCCCAGACCCTGCCTGCCAGTGTCACAATAACCAGCGAGTCCAGCCCTGGCAAGCGGGAGAAAGACAAAGAGAAAGACAAAGAGAAAAGATTCAGCCTTTTTGGTAAAAAGAAGTGAATTCCATCTCCACACACTGCACTTCTCTGACCGTTCCAGTGGAATTCCAGCATGCGAGCTCAGAACCAATACGTTACTCTCTGTGCCTCATGTTCCTCAATGTGATTGACATTTTTTTATTTATAGAGCGTTTTAAAATAAAAAAAGCCAACAAAAAAAAAAAAGAACCTAAAGTTACAAATGTATGAGGTGCATTGGGCAGCTTCTGTAGGAGAGGGAGGACCAGGTTTTGGGGGTTTGTTTTTGTTTGGTTTTTTCTTTTTTCTTTTTTTTTTTTTAAATGAAGTTAATGTAGATTAGATCTTAATATTTAAACTGTTCCTCAATTTTGTGAGGCTGTCTTGGAAAATAACCCACTCCTAGTGCTATTGGTATGCAAGGCAGCGGTGCTTTCGAATCTACTGTGCACATGAGAAACCAATGTACAAATTCTCAAAGGCATTCACTTCCAGTTAAGGTTGTTACGCTGAGTCCTGACTAGTAGAGCCTTCCCCTGCGATTCTAACAGGAATTAAAATGGTAGTGTGTTCTCTTTGGTGTAACAGAGTGCAGGTATGCGTTGACTCACAGCCCAACGTTTGTTTAACACCACCCGAAGCGTCCCCGCATCGAGTACGACAGATAAGAATGTTGGTGTTCAAGACGGATTAACAGGCTGGTACAGTTTTAAATAAGCTGTAATTTCAAATTTCTTTTTTTTTTTTTTTCCGAAATACATTATATTGTATGTTTCAGATAATTCTAGTACAAAGTATAATAAGACTAGATGTATAATAAACCCTTTAAAATCATCAATAAGTGTAAAAGTGGAACTGAAGCATTTACTGGAAAAGTAATGTTACTCAAATGGTTACTTGCTTGTCAGCTGCAGCACTGTGTGTTATAATTTTGCTACATTACCTTGCTCTTTGATACATAGTGTGCATTTCTGTCACTGTAACTATTGTAATGAAAAATTTTCATCTTACTGCACAATCAAAAATTACATTTAATAGGAATGAACTTTCAATGACTGGGCCTGTAGTCAAGAGTAGTACTGGAACTGGCTTTCAGTTGTATCGAACTGTACCTCTAGACTTTTACCCTATCTGTTAAATATATGCGATGTCATTAAATGCTTTTAAAACTAAATATGCTGGGTAAGTTTCTTATTTCATTTCTGACAATGTTAAATCATAATTTTGAAAGAGGATCAAAAATAAAGTTATTTTAAAATGTCATCTCTCCTGTGCACTGAAACTGATGTCTTCAAATGTAATTCCATTCTTTTGTGCAAAAGTTCATTCTGAAATAGTTGTTTTCTCTCTTCCCACTTTTCTTTCCCTTCACTTCCCACCTGTCCTCCCTTTTACCCTGCCTCCCAAATTAAGTGCCAAAAATAAAGAGAAAAGGAATTAAATGAATATTTTGAAAAATATTCTGATATAGATACTTTTTGTGGGAAGTGAAACTGGCAGAGTGGATGGGAGTAAGCACATCAGAGGCTGGGCAATGGAGTTCCCTGAACATTTACCTGATGGAGGTAAAGCTCCATGTTCCAATTGGCAGCAAAAGGACATAATTTTGAGTAAGCACTGGTCACCAACTTCCTACCCACCTTTTGCTCAAGTTCTTACATCCTTTCCTTACCTTGGATGCCACCTAGGGAACCATCTAATAGGAATAGCTCGAAGAAGCTCCAATATGTTTTAAAGTCAATGAAATGTAAGGAACACGTGTTTTAATGTATTGTGATTGTTAAAATCCACTCAAATATTAATTTTGGTAGAAAGCAGACAAACTGCAAACTCACATGTTTCCAAGTGACAGCTTCCTGAACATGTGACCAATACAGTGTCTTAAGTTATTTTCATGGAGTGTACAGTGTTCTCTGGGTTTTTCTTGTTTTCCAAAGTTTTTGGTTATTAAACAATGGAGTATTCATGTACACAAGTTTTTACTCTGTAATGTTATGTTGTTCAGTCTAATTATTAGTAAAATGTAGGCTAACACTGCTAGTATTGTAAATGTAAAATCGAATACATTAGAAAAAGCTGAAGTTTAGCCTTATTAGAGACTATGAAACGATTTTCTGAGTTGATTAATCTGCACAGAGATGTTGATGCCTTACATATGTGTCACTTCAACTGAGCTGGTGCAATGAGCAGTCAGGCAGATGGATCTCGACAGCCTGTGGTGGTTCTGTAGTGATTTGGTTGAACATTGCCTTCAGAGTTGTTTTCTTGTTTGTCTCACTCCTTACTGGAAGTTGTTCCCAAGAATGACTTGAATAAAAATCCTTTCTGCTTAGGGACTGATTGGAAGTTGCTGAGGAGCAGGAGTGAATCCCAGTAAGCCTTGGAGCCTCAGGGAGCAGTTCCCTGCAGAGAGAGGTCAGGAGGAGCCTCCCCAGACAGAGCCAAGTCAGAGAAGTCAGGTCAGGGCACACATCTGTGTGCCAGGGCAGGAGGGAGAGAAGTGAGGGAATCTCTTGGATCATGTGAAGGGAGGGACTGCTGCTGGAAAATACCAGGGGAAGAGGAAACTGCAAAGTTGGGTGATGGAAATGGGGCTGAAACTGGAGCAGGCTGTCACTCCCACCAGTGTCACCTGCTCAGAGGTGGCTGTGACACTTTCTGAATTGCACCAGTGACCTTGGCTGGACCGCTGACAGATGGAATGTTCTGTTCCTCCTGGAGTGGCACTGAAGGGTGAGGATTTCTAGTAGGGGGTAACACATTACTGCAGCTGTTTTGTACCTAAGTTGTGATATTTCCTCTGGAGATACATTGCAGAAGTGATACAGAACCTGAAAATTTTCAAAGAAAATTAATTAAGGCAAACTGCTTCCCAGCTGTGTTGCTTGTCATTGGTAAGAACAGGAATTGTCCTGTAGTCAGGTCAGTCTCCTTTTTTCCATCTTGGAGGGACCCTCACATCACATTCTAAGCTGAGGGAAGGTGTCAGAGGGTCCTTCCCATATCCAGGCAAATTGAGCACTATGTGGGGAGAAAACCCAGAACCCTTTAGCCATCAGAATTTAGTATATGTTGGTGGGAGGGTTTTGCTTTTAGATTAATGGCAATAATCTGTTAATCCATCTGTTCTGCACAGGGAATATGCTCTGTGGTAGGGCTGTACTTTGTATGAGGAAGATTAATGGTAATGGTAAAGGAAAAGAAAGGAATTATTAATCTCTGTCCTGGTGAAATACTGGTTTAGATGTTTTTTCCTTTCTTATGGTTGAGATCTCAGACTTTAAATGGGTACGGTCTTTCAGAATCTAACTTCGCAATAAAAAACTTGCAGGTATGAGAGTTTTGATACTTTTGGTGGCTGTTTTTTTTTTGTTGTTTTTTGTTTGTTTTGTTTTGTTTTTTCCTAACTTTGCTAATCACAGGTGGATGAAGAAATACGGAAACTTAAATCCCAATGAGTAGAAACAAACATTAGTCCTTTTAATTTAAAAAACATAATCAGAAATGCAGGCTGTGCTAAATCCCTGATTAATGTTAAGAATGAAATTACTGGAAGAAGTGGACACCTCAGCCCTGTCCAGTGGAGGCCACCCCCTCAGCAAGTGGCTGTGGCGGGTCCGGAGCGCCTGCAGCAGGTGCCGTGCTGTGGAAGAGGGCGCAGGGCTGGCGTGCGCCTCTGCTGCCGTCCCTGGGCGCCGCGGAGCCGCCCGAGCCCCACGTGGGCGCATCCGCAGTGTGTCATAATGCAGCACAGCCCGCCCGCAGCCCCAGCGGGGCCCGCCCGCGGGGCAGCCCCAGGACACGCGGCCAGGGACACCAAACGGGCTGCTTGGCATTCTAACACCTAATGGAACGAAAGGAAAGCGTTTTGTGCGTCGGTGCCTGCCGGATCCTCCCCTGCTCAGCACCACCCCCCAGCTGATCAGCCTGGTGATGGTGAACACCACAGCTATAGTGCAGCGTGAATACACATTTTTCTGTGTCTGAAATATCATTTACTTTATATTCCAAAGTCAGGAGTGTCACACAGTACTCTTTCCCTGTTAGATGAGACGCTGGGGTGACTCATTACGTTGTAACAGCAAAAATTATTTGGGCCTAACACGACTTTTGTTACAAGTCTGTTGTTGCTACCGCTGTTCTTCTCCCACGCCCAGCTGAGACAAAACTGTCCCTTGCTCACCGAGTGCCGGCATCGTCCATGAGAGGTCACTGTATCCAGGGAGATGCGGAGCTGCGGCGGAGCCGCTGCCACCGGGACCGCACACCGAGGGTTATTGGTGCGCTCGAGAAAATGAAGAGCTCGGATCAAAGTTCTCTTCGCTCAGAAAGTCAGATTTCTAAGGAGTTATGTAAACTCGTGGCAAGATTTAGACATGTCTCAGCTGAATCATCGTAGGAGGGAAGCTGAATCAAGTATGGCAGCCAGGATACAGAAAGGTGAGGAGCTCCACCATCCTTGCTGTGGCAGAAAAAAGGAGATTCTGTGGGAAGATCAAGCTTTCTGCAGTGATTTTAAATCGGTCGCTGAGGCTCCATGAAGATTTGGCAGAAAGGCAGCCCCCCAGGCTGGATGAAGGCAGGCTGTATCCTGTGACAGAGCAGGTCTGGGAGACCTTGGGCCGCTGTGTCAGAGTGCAGAGGTGTGATGGGTAGCTTTGATCCATCTGCTGTTCCTGGCTGTCCTGCACAGCTCTGGGACAGCAGCAGAACAGATCTGTCATGGCTGGTCAGGACTTTCCCTCCAGGCTGGTTCTGGAAAGAGCCCGGTCTGCCAGGTCTCTCCGAAACAGGTGTGAGAATAGAAAAGGCTCCATTTTTCCTTCTCTCCTTTCTTCCTAACGCTGTTTCTGGCCAGATCCAAGCATTTCATTAATGCAAATCAGTATTTCTGCCCACAAGGAATAAGAGCTCAGAGCCAATTCCCCTGTTATGATTTCGTAGTTAAATTGTAAAATCACCAAGAGGCATCAGTCAGGACTGGATTAATGTAATGCCACGCAACAAATAAACAGAACTAGATCACAGCTCCTGCTTCTGATCCCTCCCCTGACTTCCTAGGGATTTTATATAATTTTTAAAAGTATTTGTAGCTCACATAAGAGGTACCAATTTTGAAATACCAATTAATATGCCATCTCTGTGCATCTGCTGTACATTCATCCATAAAAATACGAGTTATAAAGGCTATTTTGTGGAGCAGAGATCTAGGACATAAGACAGATGTTTCTGGGAGGGAAAACCTCAGTGTTCATTGTTAATCACAGCTCTTGGATATGTACAGAGCGGGCAGGATGTATCACAGAGGATTGGAGTTCATTTGAGATGTGGTGCTTTCTGGCATCTTCTGTACAAGGCTTGCTTCAAAGAAGCAAACCAAATAAAAAAACAACCAATCACAGAAACAAAAAAACCTCCAAAAACCAACCCCAAAGCCCTCAAAAAACAACAGCAGCAGCAAATGGTCCCTTTGGCAGAGTGGTGACTGTCACTCAGGTACTACTTGTCCAAGATGCTACATTAGTTGGTTTTACATTTCATATATAAAATAAAAAAGTAGTGAAGTCACAGGATATGTGTTCCCAGCCAATGGGCTCCTTTCCACAATGAGGAGGAAAAATGTTGCTGCTATTGTCAATTTTTATGTCTCTTTTAATTAAGTTCCTCAGCATATTTAAAAACATTCATTTTTACAGTTATGTGAAACTGGAAGTATATTCAGACTACCCTTTTTTTAACAGAAATGCCCTTTTTTAACTTAGGTTCACACTTTGTTTTGGTTTGTGTTGCTCCTTCCATTCTCTTTGTGATGCTGAGGGCTCCAAAACCTGGAATTAACACCCAAAAAACAGCCCATGAGAGCATTCAGGATATTTATGTTGTGCTGACAGTGAACAGCAGGCTGCAGCATTGAGGAACATTCTCAGCAACATGACAGCTCCTAATAGGAAAGTAATAATGCCTTTTTTTTTAATTGCAAAAAAAAAGACACAAAACCTCATGCTTAAATTAATTGAATTCATTCAACCACCATCAAAAATGTACCAAATTCTTGAGACTACAGATTATAGAAAAAGGAATGAAACTGAACTTGTGTTGTTCCACATGTTTAAGGTTTTTCTTTGAGGTTTTTATGGGGTGTTCGTTCATGACTAGTGTACTTAATTGCTAAAATAATGATAATAATTTATAATTTTTTTCCAAAAGACAGGATATACATTTTCCTAAGGGGTTAAATACAAAGTTCAGCTGGACTGCTGTCGCTCACAGAGAAGTGACAGCCACGGCAGCAGAGGCTTGAAACTAGTTTTTTATTTGTCCTGGTTGGATAGGTGAAGAGCCTATCTGTCATATTGATTAATTTTATTATGTAAATTAGATAATAAACAAAAAAAAAAAAAAAAAAAAAAAAAGCTGTGATACCATGGAAGTTATTCCATTG
>VXBC01010071.1:988451-1116159 GCA_013399945.1 Ploceus nigricollis | reverse complement strand
GGCGGATCGGACGGCGCCGCGCTGCCAGCTGCGGCTGGAGTGGGTGTACGGCTACCGGGGCCACCAGTGCCGCAACAACCTGTACTACACGGCAGGGAAAGAGGTGGTGTACTTCGTGGCCGGAGTCGGCGTGGTTTACAACACCAGGGAGCACAGCCAGAAATTCTTCCTCGGGCACAACGATGATATTATCAGGTAAGGGGGCTGACTTCTCTGGTGGTGGGGTGGGGTGGGGTTTAAAGGGAAGGGAGGAGAATGTAGTGCTGGCAGAATACCCCCTCCTCGCCTCTTACAGCTCGGCTTGTACCTGCCGTTTTAGAGCAGCTCAGATTTGTTAGCAGCAATCTCTGCGAGAGCTGAATCTCTAGATACTGTTGGTTATCATTATTTTGTAGCAAAGCTTGAAAATACTGCAATAATAACGGAGGGAAGGTTAAGTTTTTCTTTTGCACTGCACCAAAAGCAAAGCACTTCATTTCAGCACTGGAAAGATTTCAGTGCAACAGTGCTGCAAAATCGTGGTTCCAGTACCTTGATGTTTCCAGAGCTGGGACTCCAGCTCATCAATTCTGACCTCGTACAGAAGCCAGGTGTAGCTCTCCTCGCTCTCAGCAGATCCCGGCACGAGAGTGCCATAAATCTGACATGTAACTCAAACGAATCTGGTTTTAATACCGAGAAAATGTAAATCAAAATCAAGTTCAGCTGTTTGCACTCCAGGCAAAAAAGCCCAAGCGTGCTGGTGCAAGATGGCCAGGTCTTGCTCCTCATCTGTCCAATTCATTGTTTCTCTCAAATACTGCCTGAGAAGTGGATTTAATTGATGTTTTCATCCTACAGAAATGCCGATAATTTTACTGCATCTTGCAAAATAAAAATGCAGTTACAATGTTCAAGGTAGTCTTTAAAAAAATCTGTCCAGAATACAGAAATTTACATCAATAAAATAGAAAATTAATGTAGCTACTACTTGATGAGAGAAATCTGAGCCTAGAATATCCTCATGAAGGATGTTGCCTGGTGATGCCACTCCTCTGAGCACAGCTATCTGCTGCCCTCCCTGTTCACCCAGTTCAGCATGAATGAAGCGTTTCCTGGATGATGTGAAACCAGAACAGTCCCAGGTGACTCATGGTGTGGGAGTGCTGTGGAAGCATCTGCTGAAGCCAGAGTTTTGACACTCTGTAAGCAAACCACACAATTGTCACATAATCCTTGTTTGCAGAAAGCCATCCACTTTTCCCAGGAAGAGCTTTTGGCTGCTGTGTATCCTTGTAGCAGCCTTCTTCCCCTCTCTAGGATGCATTAAAGCAGCAGAATTTCATCAAGTACAGTGCATGTGCATCAAAGTTTATTTTGGTTCCAAAGGCATTATCAGCTCCAAAATGCTGCTGAAAATAGACACTGGGCTGCTCAGAGAAGATTCAGTATTTTAGAGACATCTGCAGGATCATGAAATGAAAAGTTTTGCTTGTTGTATGGACATAAAATTTGATACTCTTTGGTATAGGAAGTGTAATCCATGCAGAGAGTTGTGTACTTCTGTGCTTACCTTTGAATCGTTATTATAATACCTGACAGCACCTCCCTCCCCACACCAAATGTATTGTACAGTTTCTGTACCCTTTAAGACCTGTCACATTAGGAGTCTGCTTTTGGCAGTGTCATGTTTAGAATGTACAACTGGGATAGAAAGAATGAATGTCTCATATTTGTACTTTGACACTGCTTCTGCCTATTGGGCTCTCTAAAGGAAGCTAGAACCATGTGTTCAAAGTAGCTGTGTCTTGAGGGACTTGCTGAATGTCCAACTCATGCTTTGGAAAGATGAGTTTTGTTTCTGATCTGCAACACCATCAGAATTCTGGTGGAAGACTCCAGTTTCCACAAAGGATGAAACATTTGGGTCCAGAACGTATGAGCAGAAGCCAAGCAACAGTTCATATCAGCTCTTAGCGGCCAAGAACTTTTGCTGTCACCACGTGGGGTTTAAGGAAGGACAGACTACCCAGAATGCTGCTGGAATATTCTGTTGTTTGCACCATGGCATGAGTGGTTGCGTCCTTTGCCACCGGTGCACTGTGCAGTCCCTACTGACGTAATATCCCATCACTGTAAGCACTTTAAAGTACACGATGCCTTGTGTGGTCATCGCTGATATCACTAATAAATGTGGGAATTTAAATTCTCACATTTTAAGCTTCACAGCTCTCATCCATTTGAGATGAATGGGTGAATATACTTATCCAGTTTTTCTGGGTTTGTTGGGATTTACTTGCTTGAGACCAACTTCTCAACAGCAGGGTGTGCATTTGCAGTCCAACAGGTTGTAATTTCTAAAGAGGTTTGAAACACTGTTTAAAAAAGAAAAAACACTGTTTAAAAAAGAAAACTTAGATTTTGGAAAATACCATGAATCACTGGACTGGGAGACCTTCAAGTGGGAAGATCTTCTGCTTCCAGGGACTGCTGTTATCTCCTTCTGTGAACTTTTTTATGGTTTTGTGAATGCTGTTTTGTTGAAAAAAAAAAAGATGAGAAACCCATGATTCTCAGAAGTAATATTGTGTGTTACCTTGAAGTGTTTATTGAAGTCATGAAAGGGGATATTCGTCCTTGGTGAAAAGGGCAGGTGTGTATGTTTAATATGTTCTCCAAGATTAATAGTGCTGTCTCTTGTTTTGCATCAAGATAATGCAGCTGGACATAATTTAGTTTGGGCTAAAGCAGACCAGAAGGTATTGGATTAAATTTTATTGTATTGGAGAAATGCCTTTTTTTCCAAGATTCACATTTGAAAGGCAAGTTCTGCCTGTACAAGAACTGCATGTTCTGCACTCAGCTAATAAGGTCGACGTTCTGACCAGGAACAAGGGAGCTCGGAATTGTCCTGTTTTCTGTGCAAAGCCACCACCAGGTGCTGTGCTTCCAGTGCTTCCTCCTTTAACTTCAGGAGGAAATGAGGTCCTGAACCACCAATTTAAGCTTTAAGTGAGCCCTGCTTTGCAGAAGAATTTGTGAGTAACCTCCAGAGCATTAGTTTTGACAGTAATTGAAAACTTTAAAAAGAACAGGTTTCCTTACTTTAATATTGTGCATTACTTGTAGAACAGTGATCAGTTAGATCAATCCTTATTTTTCTCTCAATTAAGTCTTGAATGAAGACAGTTCTTTCCTATAATTTTTCTGCAATTTGTGCATGTAAAAGCCACAGCAAACAGCAAAAATAAAAATATAACCCATTGAGATACTTCTCACTATCACTTAAAATACAAGTGATTTTATCTGTTTCTGCAGAAGTCATTTGTGAACAGAGATTCCTAACACTGAGAAATTTTTCCTGTGATGTAGTGACAAAGTTATTTCTCCCTGTTTTTGAATCCCAGGTATTTCTGCAATATTGAACAGTTGTCCTGAATATGTTACATTGTTACACACCCTGGTTTCTTGTGGAATCTGATACTTTGTATGTTATGCACTTATAAAAGCAGTTTTGCATCCAGACTGCCTCCATGCCAGTCTCTCGTGAGGCAGCAAGCCTGCTCCCTCTCCCAGGTCTCTGTACTACCTGCAAAGCCCTGCTGTTATCCGTGGATTCCAGAGCTGTTGTTTATGTAAGGCTGCTCACAGTGTACCAGCAGTGTCGGATTTATCAGAATATTGCTCTGAGTGTGCTGGGGGGTTGCCACTGTGCTGACAGATTGAGATTAAAACCACGGCCGTGCCAGCAGGGATGGGATTTTCTGGGCTGCGGGAGCCACTGGAGGCCTGGCTTGTTCTCCACAAGGGTTGTTTCAGGAGATAGGATATGTGTCAGGATGTGGATTTCTTGTCTTGCTGGTGTGGGGAAAAAAGGAGTAATATGCTTCAAGCAATGTTGTGTATTGCTGACCACAGTAAATATAATTTTGGAATTAGTAAATTGATGGCAGAGCTATGCAAATCAAAACCTCAGAGACAGAAGATCTGAATTGTACTTTAATATTTTTTATTTAAAATTATGTGTTATAATATTTCTGTTTATAGGGTTATGCTTATTTGAAGGGATCTAAAATACTTTAAATTTCTATTCAGTTGCCACCATTTGGAAGGTGACAGCAGGTGTTGGTTGTAGAGTGGTGCTCAGGTTACTGTCGTTATTTTTTCTCATCAGTGCATTGGAGCTGCACTATCTGCAGCTTGGGCTAACTCTGGACTTCAGACACCCGAGATGACCCCACAGGACTGCTGAGATTCAGTGACCTAAATGAGAGGTTTTAGGAGAGATTTTCAACAACACAAATTCCAGCCCTGTTTCTTACATGGATGCTTCACCAGTGCATCCACCAAGCCATCCAGACTTAACAGACGTGGCACACCTGGGGTGAAGCAGGGCTTTGGGAACTGTTTTGAGGCAGCAAGTTGTTAAATGAGTTGTGTACAAAACGAATTAGTTCCCCATAAAAACTCCTCTAATCAGCTTATTACCTCCTTTGCTTTCAATGCTGGAAAACCTGGGGGAAATGCTGTTTATTCCATGAAGTTCCAGTGGCCTCTTTTGCCTCTACTTGAGTGCTGTGCTGCACTTAGATTTGAAGTCTTTATCAGGGCGTGACCTGCTATAAATTGGTTTCTTAAATATCTATATTAATGCATCAGATGTGTTGCAATATACAGTTAAAGTATCTTATTGAAAGTGATTTAGAAATACTTAGATCAGTTAAAAAAGTGGAGAGAAACTCAGCAGGCATTTGTCACATATATGTTGATGAGAATGGTCATCATTTAAACACAGCCTTTAACCAGAGCAGTCTAAACCTAATTTTTTAATACATTTTTTTACATTTCCTATGTGTTAAGTCTCTGCAATTTTTTTACTTATTTTATTTCAGCTTGATTTCAGATGGCCAGGAGTCATGATGGTCAGGTAGTTGTGTGTAGTCACTCTTTACCAGGATGAAAACTCACAGAAAATGTTTTCATATGAGTTAACTTAAATTCAAATGAAAAAAAAAATAAAGCTACAGCTCCAAATATTGGAATGCTTCTGTGTGAAAGTAGGGGGTGATTTGAGGTCTGTAAAAAAGGTCTTCTGCTGACTTGCCAACTGCTCAGGTTTTTGGGAACCTTGGTAAAGAGCAAAAATGCCTCCTTTTCTTCCCACTTAAAGACTGTTCTTTGGAACATCAGCTTGTTTTTCATGAAGTGCATTTCTACCCCAGGAACATTTAGTTGTCTGCGTTGGCTGTCCAAGAGGCATGTTGAATTTAAATTCCCCTTCAGAGGTGGTATTTATAAAGGCCTGGGATCAGACCTCTAAAGCTTTAGGGAGGCCTGATCTTAAGGCTGAGTGTATGTTTATATCAAGCTTCTTTAAGTGTTCCAGCAGCGCAATGAAACTTGGTGTGCTTAACGTTATTGCTGGAACTTCTGTGGGTGCTGGCAGTGAAGTTTGTTCTTTCTTCTGTGACAGATGGATGGAAATACACTAAAATGATGGTAATTAAAACAGAACATAAAATAAAGACTACTCTCAGAGTGATACAGCAGCCCTGTTATTTTGGCTGCCTAACACTCCTTGTTGCAAAAGATTTTACTGGATTTTTTATAGAGAATTTTGAGTGTCTCCGTTATTGTAGCAGACTTGAATGTTCAAGGCATAACCCTATATGAAAATTACTGACTGGCACTGCAGTTTATATGTAGTCATACTAATATTGATGCTTCCACATGAAAATTGGGCATCTATTAATGCCAAACGTCTGCTTCCTCATCCTCAGAAACTGTCTTCCACATGCAGAGATAAATATTGAAAGTATCATTTACTGTGGTAGTAACCTACTACTTGCAAATATTAACTGCAAAATAACAGGTTTGGGCAAGATGAGCCATACTTTCGAAGAAGAATTTTCTGGGTTTTTTTAAAAGAGATGTTGTTTATTTTAGAAATTAACTGTAGTAAAAAAGACAAAATACACCCTCAGTTTTTTACAGCTCTACCTGCAGTTAAGGCTGGAGCCCTTTTGCTTTCACCCTGACTAGGCAGACTATGCCTCTTTCTTTGTATCCTAAGAGCTCTTCAGCTGGAGGTTAGTCACAGTCAGCTGCTGTCTGACCAGAAAAAGTGTTAAATGTAAATTTCTTTAACTTTTCCTTTCATCTCTCTAGTGTTTGGGCACTATTTGTAAGGTATTTAAAGGACCTTTTGCCTTCTCCCAGTGCTGGAATCTATGATAAGGTAAAAGCTGAGCTTTTTCTGTGGCAGCAGATAAGAGATGATGCCACTTGGACCTGCTCTCTGGCCCTCGTCACACCGGTGCTGAACATGTACGAGAGTGGCTGCACTTAAATGAGATTCTAGCAGTAGGTCTACAGCAGGTTCCTGATCCCTCTGGGATTCTGAGAGATTCTCATCTGTTTAGAAATTATTTATTAAAAAAAAAATTGAAATGCTGTTCAGTGAAACTGCTCTTTCTTAATGGCTGTAAAACAAGTTTATAATAGACAGTTGTGTTCCTGATTCAAGGTCTCGTGCAGATGCAGTGATTGTTGCATATGTGCTGGCCTTTACTTCCACAGGTTTGTTTGAGTTTTTTAAAATATGTGGCATCTGGGAGCGGCCACAAGTGTCTAAAAGGATATTATATTGAGGCTTCATGAAAGCTGTCTTTAGCTGAGAGAGCTATTTTAAAGCTTTTGCTTGTCAGACTGAAGAGGTTTGTGTGGTTCTGTCTGGGATCTCAAGCTGCTTTATGATGGGCATCTCTGTGCTGCATTCCTTATAATGCCAAGAGGGCAATAACATAACAGCCTTTCCCTGGGGAGCTCTCTTTGTGGTTTGGTTGGGTGTGTGGCTGTGGCCTTGCAGTGAGCTGTCCCTCTGCTGTCACCTGCCCTGCTTGGACTGGCTGCGTAAGTGAGGCTTGGTGGGGCTGAGGGTCTAACCCAGAGTTACTGTTTCCAGACATGCCCCACGTTCTGCCTTGGGTGGCCCTTTTACATCCTAATACTGGAACCAAGTTTTAAAGAATTGCACCCGGGCTATGGGATTGCAGAAAAGAGAATTTTACAAAAAATACTTAGAACAAGTAGCCCACTCAAATCCCAGACAGGAATACTGCTGTATCTTCTTAGCTGCATGTTGGGTAGCTCCGTGGGTCTGGCAGCTTTCATTAGTTGTGGCCATAAGTAATAATTCATTGGACATTTGCAAAAGATGCACAACAGAGCACTGTGACCTTCCATATGCACTCCCATTCTCTTCTTTGAGACTTGATGAGATTTTTGATTGTTTAATGTTGTTAAATAATGGTGTTAAAGAAATGCCCCTTTCCTTTCCTTTCCTTTCCTTTCCTTTCCTTTCCTTTCCTTTCCTTTCCTTTCCTTTCCTTTCCTTTCCTTTCCTTTCCTTTCCTTTCCTTTCCTTTCCCTCCATTTATTTCCTACACTGCATCCTTTAATCAGTTGGTTTCTGTATTACAGCTCATGCCATTCAGAATGCACTCAAAATTTTGGGAGCCTTCTTCTGGATATGGGACTCTTTGGAATATAGAGTTTGTGATATAATTGTATCACAGATCTCCAAATAAATATTTCAAATTAATTTCAAATAAAAATTTGACATTCCATATTGTGGCAGAAAATTTTGGCAAAGAATAAATTAAGAGAGTTAATTCCCATTATTTCTCTTCCATTAAGTAGAGGAAGAACACATTTTTTAAAAGAATCTACACATCTGTTTTAGGCTCATCTCTCTTCCATCTTATCTCCTCTCTGGCATGGACAGTTCAGATTATTAAAAATTCTTCTTTTATCCTTTTAAGTTATCCTTATATCCTTTTTAAAATCACTTTTCATAAATTCAGGTCCTCCCTGGCAGAACACCAATAGTTTTGTGAAAAAAGCAATTTTATAAATATTTTATATCTTTAGACAATAGATATAAAGTAATTTCTTAATTCGAAATAGAATTTAGCCAAGAACATAGAGTTTTGAGGGCTTCTTGTTTTTTGTTAGTTTTATTTTCTTATTTAGTTTTCCCATGGCTTCTATCAGAACTTCAGGTTTAAATTTTTTTCTCCTTTAAGGAGATTGATTTCATGGAGAGAGAAATAAAATACAGCATGAAAAATACCATTTTAGTTTTGTTTGCAGAATGAGCAGAGTGCAGATACATAAAGGAGCCCTCACACTGGCTCTTGGTTGCTCCCTTCCCGGGGAGAGCTTGTCCATTGTAATGCTTACCTTAGGTTTGTACTGAAGAATTAGCTGTGATATATCTTTTTGTCTTATCTGGCATGGGTGAAAAGAATGAAGGGAAAAGGATATTTTCCTCAGGAAAACTGCAAAAGAATAGAAAAGCAAGTAGATATCTGAACTGTTATCAAGGGCATGTGAAGCCTCCTTTAATAGCTTGTAATTTTTAATGCTCTGAAAGAATTTAGAATCTTCAGTCAGCGATGCAGAGACCTGTTTCTCTGTCCCTGCACACAGCCAAGTGTGTTGCTATTTCCCACTCCTGGCTGTCTGCCATGGTATGGTTAAATCTGGAAGTCTGCCCAACCCTGCTGAATGCACTTGATTAGCAGATTTTATTGGAACAGCACCACCCGCATCTTACCCTGGGCTTGTGCTCCAAGATTCTGCTCAGCCACAGCCTCGGTGCCAGAGGAGCCATCAGCAGAGCCCACCCTCCGTGTGGCAGGGCAGAGGGCACTGCTCTGTGTGCTGAGGCAGAGGGAAGCACAGGGCATGGGATGAGATGTGCTGTATTCTCCACACGAGCCTGGCAGCTATGGCTGAAGCCTGTTCTCTCTCCTACTGGGAAGGGGAATCCAAACCCCCCTGTAACATCCCTGATGCCATAAGCTAGAGAAAAACCCCAAGTATTAGCAAATGACAAGCAGTAAACCAGATTATAACTGCCTGAAGCTACATGCTGCCAGGCAGTTACATAATGGCACAAAACTCTTCAGCCTCCACTGCAGCACTGAGCCTAAAATACAGCAAAAAGGGCTCTGATGAGCCCAGCTCTCTGAAGTTCTACTGAAAGCACAACTCCAGGTTCCCAATCTCTGCTCTGAAAAGTTGGCTAAGAAACCAAGAGAAAAAGAAAAATAACAGTAATAGGCAAGAAAATGAGTCACAGTGCTTACATAAAAACATAGAAAGGCACAATTCCATGTTTGTTTATATAACTCCTGGTATTAGTCTCACAAAACAGAAGTTTAAAAGGCATTCTTTGGATCATGGTAATCTCCCTTAAATACAGCATGTCGTGGATTTTGGTGATGTCATAACTTCACACCTGCTCTTTCCTATTTATGTTTGTGACTGGCTGCACATCCATTAAAACACAGGTAAAATAAATAATTGGTTGGATAATTAATAATCTTAAATTGCATTAAAATACATGTTTTGAATAATAGGGAGGGTCCTATATTCTGAGGGTGCCTAGTGCAGCTGGTTCTGTGGAAGGACAGATAGGCTGAAGTGGTTTGTGAGCATCTTTTCAAAATGTCTGATGAGTCTTTCAGCAGAACAGGAAGATTGGTGAACAATTCCAAAATGACACTTTGCTTCTTCAGAAATTTAATACTGAAAGTTTTACTTATGGAAAACATTAACAACATGGCATAACTTTCTATTTGAAACTTGCTGTATTTACATTTGATAAGAGTTCATTTTGAAGTGACTGTAAAGCAGTCCCATAAACATGACAAGTTACTGTTGAGTTGGATTTGGATGTGGCTTGTGGGCTTTGAGCAGTGTGTCAGGTATTTGTGTGGTTTCTTTCCGTTGTCTGGCTGTGGTGCTCCTTGAGACCTCAAGGTTCAGGACCTGAGTTTATTCCACATGCAGGGGCAGCTTTCCTCAAACCTCTACCCAGTTTGTTGCCTAAAATAAGACTAAATAGAGGTTCTGAACCTTTTTCCTTCATGTTTTTCCCCAGCTATCCATTTTGTAGCCAGCACAGAAGTTATCTGATTCAGAGAATCAGAGAACTTGCTAAATTCACAGACTCTGTCCTCACTTTTTTCTATTTCTCTTCCCTTTCTGTGGAGTTACCACAGACATAATTTTGCTTTCCAGCCATGGTGATGACTCCGTGGGCACTGCCTTATGAGCGAACATATGAATTGCTCTGTTACACAGATGGATCATTTTAAAAGCTTGGAAGTAAACTAATCTTCCATGTCTAAAATTTCTAGAAAATACTTGAATTTCCAGGGCTTGTTTGAGCGCTTTGATGGGAACCAGGGTGTGGATCTTTAACTTTGCAGAGCCTGGTGGATACAGGGGTGTGACCAGGCATGTGAGGAAATCTTAGATCTGCATGGGAGATGGGCAACAGCTATTTATATTTGTAAAGGCCTATTTTGAGAATATTGTAAATCTGAACAGAGAGTCTTGTTCTCTGAGAGCTGGCCTTATGTGAGATAAAACATGATCTTCCTGTAAGGGAGCTGAGAAAGCAGCATGCATTTGTCTGAGCAAGGAATATTTTGGCACTTGTGTCTACATCAGTATAACTTCACAACTGTATTTTCGTTGCCTGTTGGACCAGGTGAAGGGTCATAAGAGAATTTAAATTAGGAATAACCATGTATTTTGTGTTTCAACTCAGGACAGACTAAATGAGTTATGAATACACTGCTGTTAAATAAGTCAGCTCTTCAGAATGCCCTGTTTCTTGCTGTATTAAACAGTTACTTGAATGTGTATTGCATTTCCCATTTTCCCCATGGTATCTGTTATTTTTCATTTCCAATCTGTGGGACTCCCCAGTGCTTAGGGGTAAATGTTCTTTTACCTTGTCATTTGGTTTGGTAGGAGTTACTTTATACAGGATGACAGTTAGTGCACTGCACACATTTTTTTCCTGCTTTCTTCCTCCCTATAGATATAACAATTTTATCAGCCTGAGCCCCTCAAAACTGAACATCTGCTGCAGCTGTCACAGGCTGCTATCAACAGAGCTGGAGTTTCTGTGATCCACCTCAGCCATTGTCAGGATTGTGTTCTGGGTTTTTAAGCATATGTACACACACAAATACATATAAATAGTGTGTGTACATATAGATATATACATACACAATATTATTATATAATTATGCAGTATTATATAATGCATAAATATAAAAACTCAATATTTTTGGCTTTCAAATAAATTGTTGACTAAATGTCATCACACAATTATCCCTTTCACTTCCCTCTTTTCTGTGATGGAGGAAGCAGTGGGGACTGATGTCCCTTAATTCAATTTATGAATGGACTGCTCTTAATCTTGGACTTGTTAAGCAGTTGGGACTACGTAGAATTGTTCAATATTGGCACATCTAAGCTTTTTCTGACTGCTGGCAGAAATATAGGCTCTTAGGAAATGTTTCCAGTAAAAAAAAAAATCTCTTGCATTGTGACAGGAGGAGTTTTTCCTTCTAGTATGTGACAGAAATTTTAAAAAGAAAAAAAAAAAAAGGTGAGAGTCACCAAAAAAAGCAATTTCCACAACAATGGTTTGTTCTTTGGGGCTTGGGCTGTGGCTTTAGGACAACATGCCCAAATATGTTAAAACAGAAGAGTTTCACTGTATGTCAGCATGAATTTAAGGCATCAGACATTGCATTCTGTTCAGGAGGTCCTGGGGATTTTTAGCTCTTCATTTTTCTCTTCTGAAGACGGACCATGGCATTTCAAATGTCAGTTTCAGTTATGTCCTGCACTGGTTATTCCTGTGGGAATGTTAGCATACTGTTTCTAACATGTTGGATTTCAGTTCTTCTCCTGGCTCCCTCGAGTCAGTGAGGTAGAAGTGCTTTACTGGTACCTCTGGCATTCATCCCCACAAAGGGGAAAGTTCCCATGGAACGACAGCTCGAGTACGTTGGTCTCCTGGTTCATTCTTGAATTACTCACGGACGTGGGGCTTCCCAGACTTGGCTGTCCATACAGCATGCAACACATTCCACCTGTCTTACCTTGAAAATGTAAGAATGTGATTTTGAGCAGCTCTTTCAGAAACCAGCAAAAGCCCTGAGGAATTTGATTCAAAGAAAAATTTGGCAGCATCTCATACATTCTGAACATAAACTTTATTTTTCTTAATTAGAATCCTCATTTATATTTTAGATTATGCTTTGTTTGACTGAATATTTTTTCCTTTTTTCTCGAATTAATTTTATTTATATTTCTTACATTGTTGTAACAAGAAGGCCCAGCTGACAGAGTGAATAAAGATGAGTGCTTCTCACCAGCCTTCAGGGAGATGACTTCAGAGTTATCAATTAAACTCCCACTCAGCTGCTGGAATCTGCTCTTCATCATGACCCCACAGTCACCCCGCTAAAGGCTGCCTCAGTCTCTCTAACTCTGAGACATTCTTGGACTAATATATGGGAAATTTCCTTACTGTCTTATTTCCTCTTCGTTTTGTTCTTGCATCCTTTTTTGTTTGTTTGCTTGTTACATTCTCATCCTTCTGCATAAAAATCCATATTTATGTTGTGGCTCTTCCCCTGAGTGGCTGAGGCCAATTCAGTTCATCAGTGAAGGTGTTTGTTCTGAAGAAGGGGCTGGCTTGTTCCTAAAACACTCGCCTGAAACCTAAGAGAGACCAACCAGCTATTTCCACCAGCCTGGGAAGAACTGGGACTCAAATGTGTGTATTACCTGTAAAGTCATTAAATGAAAACCTACAAAGGCTCCTCTTCTAAACCTACATCTCAAAGTGAAGGAGCTTTTAAAATGAGGAACTGTTGGAAAATAGATGCCAATCTCCAGGTTTTATGGGGGGTTTTTGAACTGTACCTGGAGGATGTAAAATACTGATAATGGGTGACATGCTGTTGGACCTGGTCTGGATAGTTTAGAAAAAATTTAAAAATCAATTCAGTGAGCCCTATTTTCAGCCAAATAAGATAACTTGAATGTTATGACACAGAAGTGCAATAATTTCAGTAATTTTCTAAATAAATGAAAAAGTTACTATTATCTAATACCATGTTAAACAAAACAATATTTTTAGGTGTGTTCTAGTCACATTATGAATCTCATTTCCAAAGTAAAAGTGCAAACATTTCTAGATATGTTTATGGCTTTGTTATAAGATCATGAAAGCCAAAGTATATAATTTTACTATTTTAATATTTAGATATTGAATATAGAATAAAGCTTTGGCTTTCAATTTTTTTTTCTAATTCTGAGATGATTACAGATCTTTTTTTACTTATTCCAGCTGCCTGCAGAATACAAAAATAAAAGCAAATGTATGCAAAATGCATTGCTCAAATTAACATGCATTAAATTTCTGGTTGTTTCTCAACTCGTCTGATATTTTTGCAAGAGAGAGCAGAATGTGGATAATGTGTCCCACATCAGTCATCTCTATTAATCTTTTGCTTTCAGAAATATGAATCTGATCCGAAAATACTGACAGCTGTAATTTCAGCTGAGCTGCAAGTGTATCAGTACTGCAGAGTGTAATATAGATAATTTAAACCAGCAAACTTAGGTATTACTGGCATGGAACTCCCCTCAGTTTTATTCTTCCTTCTATGGCAAATCTGGGAATTCCTCCAATGCACCATTACCAAAATGAATTCTGCTTCCCATTTGATCTGTTTGCCTATATTGGGAGCACAACAAAATCTGAATCCCCAAATCAGCTCAGAAGCTGGTTTGCAGTACGAAATTCTAATAACAGTACCCTGGGGTGTGTCCCACAGACCCTGGGCAGTAACTTGAGTTAGCTGAATTTATTGTGTTCAAATCCTACATTTTAATATGTACTTAAAATATTATGATTGTGGAAATGACTCTGGGGAAAACAGCATTTTGATCTATTTCACTTCAGTAGTCATAACAGAGACAAGGGATGTCTGATGCGCTTGGCATGTTGGTGTTAACTCCTGGTGTTTGGATTCTCTAGAGTAAGATTTTCTATTATAAAAGTCTAAGAAGTAATTTGATTTTCTAGTCCTGATGAATTACAGCTTCTCATCTGAAAGCGCTGCTCATATCCAGACTCATTCAGACATGAGTCTGAAAAAATACATATAGAGCTTGCACAGCCTTTGTGAGATTCCAGAAGGCAAAGGAGTATTTTACTATGGTTTGTGAAATTATTGTTAATGTTTACATTTGAAGCTGCTTCTTTCTTTTACTTCGTTAGACAGTGAATTGATGGAATAATAAAATGGACTTTCTAACTCCTCAGGCAGCCTGCTTTTGTATGGCACTCCAGACTGGGGTAAACTTTATTTTCTAAGTAACCAATAAAGTAATTCCCTACTTTTCTCCTTAGTTTAATATATTTTTTAAATAAAAGCAGATAAAATACTTACAAAACATGGCAGTACATGAATTAGAGGAAATATTCAACAACATCACAGGAAAATACTAAGTGTTAAAAAGAAATTAAAAGTGGAAGAATTAAAACACTTCTAAGTGACTATACAAAGCTGATTTGACAATTAAGCATCCTAGAACTATTATTTTACACATAAAAATAATCAATGAACCAAGAAACACACAAAAAAACCCCAACAACTTTTTCCTGATTATAATTTCTATATACAATTAACTTCTAAAAATGACCAAGGTGAATTTCTGCCTTTCACTAGATACAGATGTAGCTTCTTTAATTCACAGGCTTTTGGGGTTTTACACAAAGGGGAGCAGTTTCCTGCTATTTTAGTAATTTCTGTAAAGATAAACTCAGCAACATTTGTATGTGCTGAGTGAAGGAAAGTGTGTCTTGATGATGATTTTTCTAAGACATGTGAGTTGAGAGTATTTAGGTGTATTTTCACAAGTGGAGCAAAATATACACCATCCTTCAGTGTGAGCAGCTGAGTTTTGGACACATTTCAAATATCTGCAGGCAGTGCCGTGAGCCAAGCTCCCATTAAAAGTGTGTCCTTTGCTTACTTGTGACTAATAAGGATTTTCTTTCAGTATAAAGCTTCAAAATGAGCTTCCTTTCTCTAGACAGTTAGAAACCTCCACTCAGCCAAGCAAACACCTCAGATCCACGAGATGTTTAGTGTAACATCCCTGCCTTAGACATCAGAGATTCTGCTGGGAAAAAGACCTCAGCTGGAGAATGAATTTTGTGGTATCAAAGTGATGTAGACTTGAGTCTTAGCTTTTGTTCTGATAAAAAGCAGCTCTGTCCTGGGGAATTTTCTGTTGTCTGCCACCTGTTAAGCACAGATTGTTCTCAGGTGAGTGTTTCAGCTGAATTTAATCAGCAGAATTTGGGAGTAACAGAAGTAACCCAAGCAATGAGCAATGGAAGTCCCTGCACCTGGGCTTGCCGGGCCCTCATTTGTAACAAACCGGGGTCAGCTGGAATGAGGAGGGAGCAGGAGGTTATGTAAAGGGTTCATTTGTTAAACTGCCCTCTCCAAAGCGGCTCCGGAGCCTTGGTCAGTGCTTCTTTCACTTATTTAGGCTTTTTAAAACAACCAAAGAACCAAACTAACAAAGCCTGTGGTGGAAAGGAGAGAAGGCTAAAAGGGAAGCAGTGAGAAATTCTAATCAGCATTAAGTTTTGAGTGTGTTGCTTTGGTGTTTTCCTGTTTATCTTTCTGGGGTTTTTGTACAGAGGATTGGTATGCTATTGGTGAATCATTTGTTGGTTTTGCCATGGTGCTGCATAACTCTGTCATCAGCAGGACAGTAGAGTATGGTGAAATCAAGGTGTTGGTTTTAATCTTTAATTGTTCTGTCTGTTGGCTCTAAAAGCAATGGTACTTAGCTGCTTTTTGTTTAATAATAGGCTATAGCTGGGTAAGGTCTTGCAGCTAGAATAGGCTCTGGGAAACCAGGTAAATTCTGTTATCTGAGAAGTTTAACAGAGGTTTAGTTTAATCTATCTCACACAAAAGAGACACTTGGTACTTAGAATCTTCAGGCCATGTTATACAATGCAAAGCAGGGTAACAAGTCACACTTATTTTAGTAAGTGCACTTCTCAAACAAAAAAAACCCAAACTGTTTTGTGGATAATTGGAGAGAAACCTTTCTTGTCTGAATTGTTAGAAAAAAGGAAAATGGATTTATAGTAAGTATTTGTTATAAACCGTGTTTGAATTTTTAGGAGTAGTATTTGTATTTGTGTTCTGTGTAATTAACTGGTGAAGCAGAATTTCAGAAGCCTAGCAAGAGTGTTCATAGAACTGATAACTCATGACTTTGCTGCTGATCCACTGTGACTGGAAGTTAAGAGAACAATCCTATTCTGATGTTACAAATGGTTCCTATTTGCTCTGCAGTGGTTTCTGTCCCAGTTGATGTTTGTTATTCACTTCAGCACGGCCAAACAGGGAGCGGGATTTCCACATGATCATATAAGAACTTTCTATTTCTTTACTGTTTCTGCTGATTTTCAACCTCTAAAATAGAAAGATATTTTCCCTGAGAACGGTTGTTGGTCTTGGGTTTGCATTCCTGTGAGATATAATGAGAAAAAAAACATTTTCTTAGTAGCACTGAAAACTCTCCCTATCCTGAGGGGTCTAAAAACGAACATTATTTACCAGCCACATCTAATATTGCCACATTTATAATTCCTGTAGACATTCAGTATACAAAGAATTATCTGCTTCTGACCTGTGAAATGCAGCTCAGTGTGTGTTGGTTTGATATGTTATGGAATCAAGCCCTTCCTCTCCTCTTCTTCTTGCCATTAAAGTGCCTAAACTTTAAATGCTGTAGGGCAAGATAGCCATGAGAAGAAGGCTCAAATAGGATGCAGCTGTGTGTTTGTTGCCCTTGAAGAAGGAACACTTTCCCTAGGCTTAAAGTCCTTATTTCTGATAATCAGGTGAGGGCAAACCTATGCGAACAGTATTATTATCCCAGTGTGAATTTTTTAACAACAGCCTGGGAGTTTTGTTAGACCACACAATTTGTCCAAGATGTGACAATACCTGGGGGTTTTCAAGAGGATGAGATGAAAGTGGGAGTGATCCAGGCAAGTTATGACAATGGCTGGGTTTTTTGCTTGTTCTCTGCAGTATTTCCCATTTCTCCTTGGCTGTTCTCTGGGCTTTTTGGTTATTTTTATCACATCTTCTATATTCATTTTGCAGCTCCCCCATGATTCCTCTTTTTGTCAGCTCTGTCTTTTGTCTGTCCTGTTTCCAACATTTTCTTCCCATTTTCCCTCTCTTCTTTTTTAGCTGCAAATGTTTTGATTCAGAGTGTGATCTGCATAGTTATACCCCATATTCAGTGCTGACTGTTGGCTATACAAAAAGCAGAGTAGATCGAGGAAATGCCAAAGCAGTTGTGCCTGAGTCAGCCTCTGGAGGGAACAGGAGAATCCCTCACTGGGACTATCTCCTGCTGTGCTGCCAAGCACGGGGGGCCATCTGCACCTATCACCATGCTGTGGGCAGTTGATTAATCAGTGCATGTGGGCAATTAATTAGTGCTCAGATTTACTGTTCACTGTAACCACCAGTTGTAGAGCTGTCAGCTTAATCTTTGCCTGAATGACCTTCACACCTCTGCCTTTGTAGGAAAGGCACAGCTACATTCAGGCCATTTTCAGTTGTGTCAGCCCTTGAGTGTGATGAAATAGGAAAAAGAAAGGGTTTGATTGCCAGCAGCTGTACATGGTTTGTGTGTCTCCTTTGGGTTGCACTTGGTTCTGGTGTTTCCACAGTCAGGCTGGAATAAGGTGAACACAGGAAATAAAGAAAGCTCCAACATGTGACTGATTTCTTCACTTTCAGGCTTTATCTGATGTATGAATTTTGTATTTTTGATCATGGTGTTCAGACTGGCCTTCAAATTCCTTATACCAGATGAACATGAAAGTTTTGCTGGTTCCTGTTTGGCAGTACTGGATTTACAGTAGTGTTTCATTAGCTTTCCATGTTTTGAGAAACCACTGATAGCATTTAAGTTGCTGTTTTTACCTCAGCATCATAGGCCAATATCTACTTGCTGATTTATTGTGTATTTTATTACAGAATGTGTTGCATTGTCTATAAAGTATCATAAGCATAGAATAGGGTAGGGACAAATACAATGCTGAACTAAGCACAGTTCTTGCTCTTTCCCAACCCTCTTTTTATTCTCCAATTCTAGCAGATTTTTCTTTACAACTGGTAGTTTCAGGTCCATTTACTGATTGCATCAAATCACAACGCTTATATCGAGAAGGGTGTCATGTATATCTGTTTGGGTATTTATTTACAACCGCTTTGGCCATCAAAACAAGTGTTTGGTTCATCATCATGAATGCAAATATCATTAGACTCAAATGGGAACTCTAAACTTTCATGGGAAAACTAGAATATGGTGCTGGAATTTCAGAGTTACACAGCAGGGTCTCTGTGGGGTGGTGTGGATCATAAGAAATAGTGGGTATTTTCCCTGATCAGTTTTTATTTAAAACCCACAATTCATGAGGACATCAACAGTTGTTGTTGCTTAGTTTTCAGTGTCATAATATGGGCTTTGAGTAAAATCTCCTAGGATTGCTTTTCACTGGGAGAAGCTGAAGAGTTGCAAAATATCCATGAGTTATCTAAGGAAATAAATCATTAGAGAACTTCAGCCATGTGCGAGGAGGAGCCTCAGTGCTGCAGAACTGTGCTGTGGTGCTGTTCCCTTTTCATCTGGGAATCTGCCCAGTATTTCTCTGTGTACAGATGCATATGAGTGTAAATCAGAGCCGGTCTAAATTAAAGTGCAGAATGATTTTGCTCAAAACATTACATTTTAAGAGTTTTTTTTTTTTTTCCTTTGCATCTTTCACCTTCTGTTATTGAGGAAATTTTAATCACGTGTTCAAAAGCCATTTACTTTTTAAATCTGGCCTGACTCTGATCCCTCTGTAGCTCCATGGTGCCATAACAAACTCCATGTTCTGTCACACTCAGGCCTTTTGGACCTGATCTGTCAGGAGTTCTGATAAGCCTTGGGCAGCTGAACAAACCTTATTGATGTGTGGTGGAATAACTCCATGGGCTTGAATAACAAACACTGGCATAAGGAGCAGGTCAGCAGGGCTTTTCCAAGGATAAAGAGCGGCAGAAATGGTTATAACTTTGTGTGCTTCTGTCACCATTGTACTTCAGGTGAGTTCTGGAAAACAGTCAGAAATAAAACCCTGTCAGGATGCCCCTAGGATTCCCAGGGCACTCTAAGTGTGCCTGACCTGAACGGCAGCTGTTAATGTGTGTGTTTCCAGGACCTTTATTAGGTCTGAGCTGCACATCCACTTCATAAATTATTCCGTTTGGGCTCGGTTTGTGGCCCAGCCCAACACAGTTATTCCAGTCACTCTGAAGTCTACTCTGACTTCATTTGGTCTGGGGGTGTTTGCTTCCTCAGAGGAGCAGATGGGAGCTGTCTGGGACGGGCCACCGGAATTGTGGCTCAGAGGCAGCCTGGCTTCTTGGAAGTAGGAAGCTGGTGCAGGGTGATGAGTAAATGCTAGAACCTGTGTCTGTATCACTCTTCTTCCCACACAGGGAGCATCGGGGGGAAAACCAGCAGTGGAACAGATAGTAAGAGCTTGGACCTAAAAAATGCCTAAATGATTTTTAAAAAGCCCATCATTCTGTACACATATTTTGTTCTCTGATATATATAAACAAGATATTGCCATGTAGCAATCAAGCCAGTAAATTAAAATGTTGCCATTGCAGTATTTTTATCAGCATTTATGTTTTTATTTTGTCAGGATAAATATGAGTACTTGAGTTGTTTGCAAGAAGCATGTGGCAATATTTAGTATATTTAAAAGTATCATTAGAGCTATATGTTCAGATGTGTAAAAAAAGCAATTCACTTGTATGAGTGTGTGTATCAACTGTATTATACATGCAAATACGTGCACACAGAGAGTCTCTGCATCTCAGGGCTGACAGATCTGTTCTCTCTGTTCTCCCATTTGTTCCATATGCCTGCAGTGCCCTCCCAAAGCCTCCCTCACCTGCCCTATGGTACAGGCCAAATAAAATTGGTTATTGTGGTGTGTGATCTGCCTGCCAGCTCTGTGGTCTCGGGCTTGTGCTTGAGGAGGCAAAGCTTGGGAGCTGTGATTGTGCATGAGCAAGAATCTCCTGTGTTATTAAGAGCTGGATTTTCCTCAAAACATGGTTGTGGTGTTGGTGTTTCAGAATTCATTTGGGCGGAGATTAGATGTAGGATTGGCCTGTCAGATTCCTGCAGTTTTCTTCTCAATGTTCTCTCCATTTTTACATATCTGGAGGGGTTTGTGCAAGTTGTTTTGTTGTTACCTTGTTCCTCTTCCCTTTTTCTGGCTCCTCTCCCTTTTCTGATATTCCCTTGCTCCTGAAGCCCCCTGCATTTACTTCCATTTAACTGCTGGTCTTTGTTCCATTATTCCTTTCAATGGGGCTTGATGATGTTTTGTGTTGTATTCAGAAACAAGGATCAGACTGCATCCTGCCTTATTTTGCTGCTAAAATAGCTCTGTCTGTGCAGTGAGTTCCCTTTTGACCCCACAACTGAGGAAAGAAACTCATTTTGCTCTGTGAAATGGGGAATTGCTGAGTGAGTGTTTGTGTTCTTTGCTGCCATGTGAGGACAGCTCTGTCCTTAGCACTGTGTGAGCAGTAAAATGCAGAAACTCCCTGGTGTTCCCATGTGCTGCTGGCCTGCCAGGAGCCTGGAAGTGTCCTGCCAGGAGCAGGAGGAGGCAACAAAGGAGAAAATACCTGCTGGCACATTGTGGCTATTTTGGGACAGGCTTGGAGCTTCTTGGAAATATTGTTTCTTCAGAGATATTGCTACAGAGAAAGAAAAATTGTTGTTGTCTAATATGTCCATTGGTCAAGCGTAGCAGAGTCAGTGCCCTGAGTACTTCACAAGTTTGACCTAAATTCTGAAGAAAGACCTGCTGTGTTCTCTGTTCTGCTAAACTGTGGGGTTTGTAGATGGCTTTTAACAAGAAACATCAACTCTTTCATTGTGAAAAGAGACTTCCTGAAGAGAGTTGATAGAATACAGACAGTATCTGCCTCTCCCCAAGTCTCCATGAGCAAGATCTAGCACTGTTACAGAAAACTGCAGAATTCTGTAAAGGCTTGTCTAAACAGGAAATGTTATTCCAAATTTAAAACTGGATGGATTTGAAGTAGAGATTAGTTGATCAGTGTCTAACTATCTAGAGTTATTTTAGATTAACAGCAAATTTGCACACTGCTTTAAATTGCAAAACATCCCAGCACTGAGGATGAATTATATTGTCAAGAGCTGGTGACAGTCCACCTGAGACAGTGATTTCAAGCAGTCTACAGTGATTTCATTCGGAACTGCAGGTGTTTGTTTGCTTTTCAAAAAGCAGTTTCTATTTTGTCAGGTGGGATGTTCTGGTAAGCAGCTTTGGTTTGTATGAACAGTAAATCATTGATAGGATGATTATAGGAAGAGTCAAATTAATATGGCATTTGAAATAGAAAATATAAATTATGCACCAAAACTACAAAAGCAAATGTTCAGGTTTTCGCTGCTGCAGTGAAAAAGTGTTTTGCCTATCTGATAAATAGGACAGTGCAGTGATAGATTTGAAAGGCCCAGAGTAGTGAGATTTAAACCTCTGTCTCTCATCTGATACACCCATTTCAAGGTCTCCCTCACTTCTGTATGCTTTTATTAAAGATAACGCAAGTGCTTGTTCTTTGCAGCATCAGGGAGCAATTATCTAATGCAAGTTAACTGCTGTGAGCCAAAATGCATTTTTACTTTTATTACTTTAAACTTTCTTGATGTATTTCAGTATTTGGAGCCATAGAAAGCTCTGGTTTCAAAGGGGCCTCCAGAGATCATCCAATCCAACTTTCTCTTGAGAGCACAGTCTTAGATGTGATTATTTGGGGTCCTGTCAAGCCAATTAATTCCCTGAACTGTTTCCAGTGAGGGGAATTCTACCACTTCTCTAGGCAACTATCCTGATCTTTAGTTTTTCTAGTGAGAAATGTTTTCCTTGTATCCAGACAATGCTTCCCACAAAGCAGCTCGTGTCTCTTGCCTTTGCTCTCTCCCTGTGTGTCCATGTGAAAAGAGCACCTCTGCCTTCTCTGTAACTCTTTTTGAGGCTAGAGCCACATCTAAACTTTTCTACTTAGTTCTGTTTTGGAACTTCGGATCCCTACTCTGTTTACAAGTGTATGGAACTGTTACAGAAAAGCAATATAGACAGAAATACAATGTAGACAAGAAACAAATACTTTTAGTCCATTGGCATTCTAATGTGTTATTAAAAAATAATCTTGGAGCAGGATATTATTGCAACAGAAATTGCGGAGGTAGTATGAGTTTCCCATCTGGCAAGGCCCCCGACCAGATGGATCCACTAATGACTTTTATAGGGCATTTCATCAGACCCTGCTGAAACACGTGTCTGGCATCTTTAATTATCCTGAATTAACATGGTTCCAGCCTTGGATGCTTAGGTTCAGGCTTGTTGATTTTTGAAGGGAAGGAAAAGAAAATGTTCCTTGAAAGATCTTTTTCCTAACAGACCTTTTTATTAATGAGGTATAATGTTAAGATATTACCTGGGCTTTATTGGTTCATCCTGAATGGATTGTTTGTGTAAAAGTGCCTTTGGAGGCACTTGGATTAAAGAGGTGTTTTTCAGCTACATCAGAGTGCTTCCGAATTTTTTACACAAGTGCATTTAGCCAGGAATCCCGTTGCTTTCCTTGCCTTCCCTGGAAAGAAGGGAATGGGCACTCCCCAAAGCAGTTGATGTCTGCCTCTTTCCCTGTGTGTGCAGCTGCTCCTGTTGCTGCTCCCACAGAGAGAAGTTCTTGTTGCATGGGGAAGTGATTGCCAGGGCCAGTGAGCAGCACCAACAGCAGCTGCTGCTGCTTTGATCCCTTGTTTGCATCCCAGCTCCTTAGCAAGAGGGAGTTCGTGTCCTTTTCCCTCAAACCTGGAAAACAGATAAATTTTCTTGGGACATTTCTTCTGCCCACCCTGCTTACATCTTGTCTTCCATGTTGAAGGAATAGGAATTAATCCTGTAATAATGTGTTTTCTATACCATAAATTGCTGCTGTTTGAATGCCTTGTCTCTTCTAATCTTATTTCTGTATAACATAACAGTATTTCAGTGTTTTCCAGTGGTGCAAATATCGATGTGGTTTCATTGCAAATGGTCTAGTTGTGGGATGTTTGCTTAGAAAATGCACCTTTACAGTTCGAAACACAGCCAATCAAGTTGATACCCTTTTAAGGAGTCAGGGAAGGGCATGGAAATCTTACACCCTGAAGACAGCAAATGACCTCTAACAGATTTTTTTATAGTTGAACACACATCAAACGTATAAGTCATATGCAGGTAACAAACAGTCACTAAGAGTTGTTCTTGAAATTTGACTTCATTTCTTTCCTCTAACCCACTGCTCTGTCTGCCAAAAATAAGCCCTTGGTTATCTAACAACCAGACTGAACGTGGGCAGGTTGAGTGCATTGGAAAGGCTGGTGGCAGGAGATGAATGTCCTCAGCAGGGCTGGGAAATCAGACTGCTAATTTAGGTGCCAAAAATTGATATTATTCCCTAATTTTAGTTCCCCCACTGGCTGACTTCATGCATCAAAAAGGATAAAACAAATAGCAGAGACACTCAGTACAGACATGTTGATGTTTAGGAAATGTGTTCGTGCTCTTAACCCAAGAGGAGGCTCTGATGTGTGAGAACTGCTCTGTGCTAAATGGTGGCACATGTAATTAAGTTCTGCTCTAGCAGTGAGGGAGATTAGCCCAATTAATCTTTTCCTTCTGGTTCTTGAAGAAAAGTATTCTAACTTAATTACAGCTACCACACCTTAAATTTGTGGTGCCACCTTTTATTGCCTCTATAGGTGTAGAACAGAGGTGAATTACCTGACACACAATATAATGTACAACTCTAGCCTGGGGAGGAAAGGAGGAATGGGCAGGGGAGATAAAACGGTTACATTGTGCTGCAATTGTTCTTTTTCCATAAAATGCATATGTTTACAAAACTTTCTTAAGCTTTTTGATTAACTTTTCATAATAATTAGTTTTATGTGTTCCTGGGATAGCAGAAGTATTCAGCTCCCCTCAGCCACCAGTGCCAGTTTATTAATAAGATGTTATCTTTTTCCATGTGTAGCTCACATACTCAGCCATTGTTCAAATTTGTTTCCTGGGTAACTGCCTTTGTATTCATACGACTTTACAAAGAGGTTTTATTCTTATTTTAATATCTGAAGGGTTGTGAACAGACATATGTGGTTTGATTCTGGTGAAACAATTTACTTCTGTGTCTCTTCTGAGATTGCTATGTTTAAACATTTGAAGATGAGAGGATTTCTTGTATGTATTTGTCATAGTGAACAATATCATTATTCAGCCTCTGGTCCATATTTCAGAATATTTGAGCTGATGTGCAAAAGGGGATAATTAGTAGAAAATCATTCATTACAAACCTTCGAAAGACTAAGATCTGAGTCTGTGTTCAATCAGCATATCAATCAAAAGTATTTAAAAATTCTCTGATTATGCTTTTCCTTTTTCTAGTTAAAATATTATTGCATGATAAATTGTATTCTGCACTCACCATGTCAGTCT
Source organism: Ploceus nigricollis (assembly GCA_013399945.1). Classification (NCBI taxonomy): domain Eukaryota; kingdom Metazoa; phylum Chordata; class Aves; order Passeriformes; family Ploceidae; genus Ploceus; species Ploceus nigricollis. The sequence continues at coordinate 1,091,588 of VXBC01010071.1, read as the reverse complement.
CAGCAAAACATTTTAAGTAAATACTGGAATCGACTGAGATTTGAAGACAGCTGCTGTGATCATTCCCGAAGTGTGTTATAACTCGAAGTGTGTTGTTTGCAGCCTTGCAGTTCACCCGGATAAAACGTTGGTAGCCACAGGGCAGGTTGGGAAGGATCCCTACATTTGCATCTGGGATTCCTACCGTGTCCAGACTGTGTCTGTCCTGAAGGATGCGCACACGCACGGAGTCGCCTGCCTGGCCTTCGACTCGGACGGCCAGGTCAGTACAGCTCCTCCTCTGGGCTCTGAACTCAACTGTGTTTCTGGTTCTCTGAGAGATGCACCTTAAATGTTTGATGTTTCAGCGGCTACAGGGCTGCAGTGTTGGAGCTCCTGTTACAACTGAATTGCGATTGCTGTTCAAGGCCTTGGTTTGTATTGTAATTGCAGTGGAAGGACTGCAAATGCAGCTCTTGCACAGGAGGTGCTTTTGGGATGAAATCACAGCCTGGCATCTGAGTGGAATGGAGGCATCGGGTGTTGGACAGGTATCCAGAGCAGAAATGCCCCTCTGTGGTTTAACTGCAATGGCTTCACCATGTACTTGTCACCTGCTGTCCAAAAAATCAGTTCCTGGCAAAGCCCTCAGAACCCTGCAGCTTTTTCTGGCAGAAGAACTGCACTAATCTCACTGCTGGGAGAGTCTTCTTGGCTGGGGTGCACAGGCAATTTAATTGAATAATGGCATTAGGACACACAGTGTGGCTTTCTACAATGTGATTAGTCGAGATGATATCTTGAAACAAAATTTATAATACAACTGAATGGCGGGCTGCTCCCAGCTAAACACAATGATTTTTTTCTCTCTGGCAATGTTAAAAACTTTAGGCAAATAGACCTAAAATTCATATATACCTGAGAAATATTTCACAGAGCTTTATAAATAAATATCTGGCTGTGCAATTTTTGTCATTATTGATGACAATTTTGTCCTGATGAGTTTCCTGATGTAATACTTACGAAAGTATTTTTAGGAATGCTTAGATTAGCTGCTACCAAGAACCTCAGACAAGAAAGCCCTCAGATCAACAGAACAAAATATCTAATGGTGTAATATTTTTTTAATATATTGTTAATTCAGAAATAAATGCTTTTAGTTTTTTTCCCCTCATGTTTAACTTCATAAGACTGGGGGTTAAACTCTTTTTTTACAGCTATTTCAGTGCCTCATGGGAATGAAGACTCATGAACCTGGGGAGTGTTTGAGGTGGAGGCCTTCCTGGAGGCCCTGATGAGTGCTTGCTGTAATTAAAATGCAAACTCACTGCCAGATTGACCTTGCAGAACAGTGACAATTCCCTTTCTGGAAGTGCTTGAGAAATTGCAGTTTATTCTGGAAATAAAAATTTGCATTGAACACTTTTATATCTGGAGAACAACCACTGCTGGAGAACATGAATATGGATAATGCATCTTGGCCTTTTGCTGCTCTTCCTGGCTTTGCAGGAGAAGCTGCTGTGCTGAGCCAGAATTAAAGGGCATGGGAGGAAGTCTGTGAGTATTTGGAGCTCAGAGCTGCTGGGAGGTCTGGTTTGTTTAGTCAGCATTCCCAAGGGAGCTGGTGTCTGTCACAGGGCAAAACAGACACTGCTTGCACCTCCCAGTGCAAAGTTTTCCTTCTTTTATATCCAAAGGCTGTTAAAAGCCAGGGAAGATCTGTATTTCAGCCCCAAAACACAAATAAATGCAACTATCAGGAATGGTACAGATGCAATAAGAACTGTATTCTTTTCACTACTAGTTCTGCCAGCTGTCCACTTCCTAAATAAAAATAGGCAGAAGCAAAGCCCAGGTGACTCTGCTGCATTCCTAGAGTGGATCTCCATGGATTCAGCTTGGCTCCTTGTGTGTTCCTGTGCAGGTGCTGCTCCATGAGTGGGGATCTCAAACAGGGCTGCCTCACCTCTCTCTGAGCCAAGTTCATTCACTTTTGTTGAACCAGAAGCTCTGGGATATCTTTTCCTTTTGGATGAATTAGTGGGGAAATATTCCTCCTGGCCAGACTGGAGATGACTCTGCACAGAGACAATGCAGTTGTTCCTGCAGGGCTTCCCTGGCCCTATGTTCCACAGGGTGGGGAATGCAGATCAGTGTGCACAGGATTTATTATAGTTTCTGATAGATGGAGATCATCAATACACAGGGGAGAGCTTGAATGCTTCCTTTGTTTTATGTACCTTCAGTACAGTTTTTGGAGACAATTAGAATCAGAGTGAATTTCCTATTTTGTGTTACCTGTGTTTAATACAGTCCTGATGGGAGCTGAATTTCTTGCAGAAACGTTGCTATTTAAAAATACATATTTTAGTTTGGGCTTTTTCTGTCTGAGCAGGAGCTGCCTTTTGGCAGGAGGGAAACTGCACTTCATTCAAATGTTTAATGAGGAGCTGTCATTTTGCCTGTAATTAAAAATGTCTTCTCTTCAATCAGGAGTTAACTACAGTTTCTCCGTAAAAGTACTAACATCTCCCCTTCACAGAATTACCTACAAAGCAGATGCCTCATACTGAACTATTTTATCAATACCCCACAGTTCAATTTCTGCTCTGAGATAATTTCAGATTAACTTTTTTATGTGCTTTCTAAAAATATTTTTAATGGAGTGGGAAGGGCATAATACATACACACCTCATGAAAAAATTAAAAATGCAGCACTAGACTTCTTTAGCCAGATCTCCCCAGTCTATGTAAATTTTAAAATAATTGTTTAATTATGTGCCTAAACTACTTGGCAGATATTTTCTTCTGGTAGTTCTGGGAATTCTCTGAATAGAATTCTGTCATATTCCCTTCCAGAAGGAGAACTAAAAGTGTGTTTCAACCAAAAAGGAAATTCAGCATTTATCACTTTTCTGCTGGCAGGAGACCTTCCTCAGCAGGCCAAGGTTAAGAGAGAATATAAAGCACTTAGTTTCCCGTAGTGCTTTCCCTGCTGATACCAAAGTCAGCTAAGGAATAAACTTTATAACACAAAATGAAGTTTTAGAAAGCAGCCATTCCTTATTCCAGCACTGGACACAGTTGGAGGAGTGATTTTTTTTTTTTTTTCCAATCAAATGTGTGTGTCGTGAAACTTTACAACAGGTCATTTATTCCCTACTGATCAGACATATTACAGTATACTTCCCAGCTCATACATAAACACCACTTGCCCTAGAACTAATTTCTATGCCTCTGCCCCTTACTGGAACTCCTTTTGTGGTCCTAGAGGGTTGTCTAAAGGGGTCTCTGGTGGTTGTTCTCACAGAGAGACTGCAATAATGTAATGACCTTGCCTTGAACTTCTCAGGGCATGCACTGGTGTTTCTTGTTACAGAACTGCTGCAGACCCCCCCCGCCACGTTCCTCATTATCTGTTTATCCTCTGGTTCCAGCTACCTTTAATATCCTGTATGTCTTCTATATTCTTTTATCTAATTTGCTAGTTAGTAGCTATGCTCTGTTTTGCAGTCTCAAGGGAACTGAACATTTCTATTCTCCATGTTGTCTGTCAAGTCCCCCTTTTCTTGAGGCTGTCTCTTTTAGACAAGTCTCAATACTTCATTTTCCAGTACAAAGTGTTACAACCGTCACATTGAATTAAATTGCTTTCAAAAATCAAGGGAGTATAATTGCAGATTGTCCTGCACTCCCTGGATGGAAAAAGTTCTCTTGGCCCTAACTCTTCCTCATGGTTGTTGCCAAAGTACCCTGAGGGGAGGCATTAGCAGGGCTTCGAGACAGGAACCTTTAGGAAGCCATGTATAGGCGTTGTCTGCACATATGAAATAGGTGCCATTCCCAGTACTAAGGTCTGATCTCCTATTTCCCACTGGGTGCAGGGCTCTATGTGTGATTCTTCTGTGTCCTCTGTGCCATTGGGCCAGAGGAGTTTCTCAGTGGCCCTGCAGCTAGGAGTGGTGTAACACTGACGCTGACCAGCTCCAGTACCCTGAGTTCTACTGACATTCTGAGTAATATTAAAGCACAGAAATCCTTTCACATTGTGACTTCCTGCAAAAACCATAATTTTATTTCTTTGTTCCACTGTACAAACTTCTTTAACTCTCCTTTCACAACTCCATTATGAGTCAGAGCCTATTGACAGAGTTCTGCCCTCCCTGTAGGGTGAACCCTCCAAGGGAACCTTGTTCTCCCAACAATATCTGAGAACATATCCAGATTTCCCTGTGAAAACCTTATGTTCCTCTAGGAACAGCTCATTTAAATTCTCTGTATTTTTTTTCCCATGGAAGGAGACTGAACTCGGAGGAACTTGTGGTATAAGTCTGTAAATAGTTTTTTCTGGTGGTGGCGGTGAGGGGTGTTGAGTTGGGTTTTTGGGAGGGTTTTTGTTTTGTTTTTGTTTCCATTAATACCACATTGCTTGGTGCATTTTCTGGTGGGACAATGTTTGAGTTCTGCATTATTCACTAGGCAGGTTTTGCATTGGGGTAATGCCTGTTGTCATCTTTCATTAAACCAAAGTCCCAATACATCTATTTCATCCCTCTAAATCAAGAAACTCTAACTGTTGAGACAGTGGGGGGTGTGTGAACCTACTGCAGTTAATGCACAGGCTGTCAAGGGTCTCCCAGGAGGAAAGATGTGCACTCAATATTTCCACTCAGGAATGGGATGAAAAGGCCTTGAGTTCCTGCTCTCTGAATTATTGCTAAGAATGAAAACTGAAGCCTTCTGTTCCTGTATGAACAGTTATTTCCTCTCTCTGTTATTCAGTTGTTGAGAGCTTTATTGCATTTAATATTTTTCCTAACACAGCATTTTAGAGGAGTCTGTGGTAATGACACTTGTTTTCTTTGCTGGCTCAGTCCTTTTGTGATATCATAGACAGGTCCAGATTTTAAGCAATTTGCTTACTCAAAATTTGAGCCAATTTTTTATGGAATTCATGTAAAGTTGGACAAAATTAGGACAGTCACTGAAAGGGAAAAGACTACCACTTCCACAGTAATGGCTGGTCTTCTGGGCATGTCACAGATGGATGCACTCTGCTTTTTCCCTTCCAGTATGCCACCTCCCTTTTATTCTGTTCTTTTTATTTCTTCCATTATTGAGATGGAAAAATTATTGAAATTAAGTTCTTTTAATTGATGACAAATAAAACTTTAATTTAGCTTGGTTATTACTTAATTGTTTTAGTTATTTTAACTGGTGATATGATACACTAAGCAATGAAAAAGGCAATTGTTGAAAGTACATCCAGTTCTGGTTCTAAAGTGGAACAAAATGAGCATAACAAACAAAGAAGTAGTTGGAAATAATGAAAGCTTTTATTTCCCTTGCACTTTTATTATCAGATTAATAAATCAAAATGCTAGAGAGGTGTGCACCTGAAACAAGCACCTCAAATATTTCAGGGTAAGAATTTCACTTGGACATTGGTAGCCTGAAATCAATAACCTGACCTTTTAGAGAAGATGAGACATTTCAGTGCTCTCTCCAGTGAGTAAATGTTGAGTGTGAATGTCTTTGCTTTTGCAATGTGGTTCAAGCCCAGGTCACATGTGGGAAAATCCATTTGTGCACGTAATCCTGGGAGCTACAGCAAAGTGATTTGGGGTTGATTTCCTGTTAACTGGATTGCTGTTGTTTCTCCTCAGCGTTTGGCTTCTGTGGGACTGGATGCCAAAAACACGGTGTGTATTTGGGACTGGAAGAGAGGAAAGCTCCTGGCAACAGCTACGGGCCATTCTGACAGGGTAATTGTATGGAAGCATTCCTGGATTTTGTCCAGGAGCTGCATGGGTGTTTCAAAAATAATTTTTGTTTCTGTTAGGTTGATGCAAAGGTAATTTTGGTCATTCTACCTGGCTTTTAAAATACTGGACAAGGTATTTATTCCTTCTCGTTGTGCCAGACCTAGCACAAAGCAATGTTAGTAAGCCTAAGGAGGAAATATGTTGTACCTACACACTGAGCAGGATGGGCTGTAGCTCTTCATACGAGATGTGAAATGGGAGCTTTGTGGACAAAGATCATCTTGTCTCTGAGTATGTCAAAAAGACAATTTATTCTGAGGGCAAATTTAGTTATATCCCTTTCAGGTTTCCTTAAGACAGTTACCTGTAGAATAAATTTGATTGAGATAAATATTTCTTTTCTGTTAGCTTCAGGTAAAGGATCATAAGACGAGAACTGACCAGGTATAAGTTTACAATGTTATTCAGGATTAGAAAATGTTTTACCAGGTTTAGCATAAGCAAAATACCTCCCTGACATATATAAGCACATGGATGCCTATGTTAAAATAAATTATGGACACATTCTGAGAACTTGTATGTATATTATCATATTATAACATGTTTTACATCTGTGAAAGTTTTGCTACTGACCTCACTAAGTGCAAGATCAGGTTCCAAATTATCAGAATTCTCCAGGACATACTAGAAGTACTAAAGTCTTAGTCCCAGTAGAGTTTCCCAACCAGAAAAAGGAGGTTCTGCACAGAAGAGGGAGTGGGAAAGAATGCCTATGTAAATATTGTTTATTCAATAGCATCCTGGAGATGGAATGGATTGGCAGTGTGGAGACTGGGATGAAGTGTGTTGACAGAACTGTGTGAGGAACCCTCTGTGTTTGCCTTGATCTTTGATTACAAAGAGTTCCAAATTCATCTGTAGAGTGTTCTTTCATTTTTAGTAGTATGTTCCAACAGAAATTATGGCTAAGCACTGGTAAAAGCAAGCTGAACCTAGATGTCATTACTGTATAGGTTAAAATATCAGCTTACTATATTTCTTAACAGATATTCGATATTTCCTGGGATCAATATCAGCCAAACAGAATTGTCAGCTGTGGAGTAAAACACATAAAGGTAAAGAGCTTTCATTGTTTACTTGGAAAAAGTACTTCTACCAAAAAAAAAAAAAAAAATCTTTGTTCTTACCTGATAAGGACTTGAAATATAGGACAGATTATATTTTTCTTTCTTTATGTGAACTTCTTGCAGAATGTTTTGTTTGAAGCCGGTTCAGACATTCAGCAGTGCCTGAGCTGCAGATTCCCTGAACAAGAACGTCAGGAAGATTCTTTGGTGTAATTTTCATCATTATATACTTATAATTTTGGGTCTTCTGCCCTCTCCATTCCACCCTAATGGTCTCAGCCTTCAGGGGTTTCCCTCATCCAGCATGACAAAGGGTCACTGTGCAGCTGTAGGAGGAACCAAGGTAAAAAGTGTGAACAGAATCACCTGCACTTGGGCTTCTCACGTAACACCACTGAGAAGTGTGCAGGGCCTGCAGAGACAAAACTCTGGAGCCCCACTATTTGCTCCCTCTAAGTCACCCTTTATGGAAGTGTTTGAAATAGAAACCTACATATATATTAGATGTTTAGGATAAAACATTCTTATGCCTGTGGAAAGCTTAGAAACAAATCCTTGTTTGCCAGTATCTCCTTCAGGTTTCTATTTTTCTCCTGTCTCCTCAAAAACATTCCTAACAGATGGCAATTATTTCACATGACTGGGGTGGGAAGAGCTTTAACTAGAAGTTTAGGAAACCAGTTAGTATCTCTAGTTCTGGTTCCTGAGGAGCTCGTGCCCTTAAACCACCACTGCTTCAAGCTGTGGGTGGTTTTGGCAGCAGTGATACCATCTGTTGTGTTCTGCAAGCTGTTTTCCAAAACCTGTGTTTGTTTGGCACCTGTCTTCTGTTTAAAATGGCCATAATCACCCTGAACACAGAGAATACCAGGCACTGTAAATACAAGGAGATAAAGGAATGCCAAAAAGTAGGAAAAAAGCAGCATGGATGGGAAATTACTCAGTGTTCCCCTCCAGTGGTGCTCCAGCAGCTCCCTGGTACAAGACTGTGGGAATGTGATAATAATAGCTGTAAAGGAATTGTATCACTGTGGGAATTGGGACTGATGCTTGGGAATTGGGCTGTTTATTCTTTTAGCAGTTCAGTTCTGCTGGCTCATTTGGCTGAGCAGGGATTAGAAGCTGAGGTAAAGCCCAGGAGCTAAGGAATCTCTCATTGAGCTCAGGATCCTCCCTCCACCCTTCTAACACTGCTGCCTCAGTGTTAGAGAACTCCTTCCTTCTAGCACTCCTTCCTCAGCTGACCAGGAAGGAGGAGAATTTAGGTTTTGCTCAAGGAATGAGAGCCGTGGGGACAGTACTCCCTCTGCCTTCTAAATTGGCTGATGTTAAGCGGCAAAGGGAATTTTTAATTGAATTAACAATAGAGAAGGAGCTGAAATAAAAAAAATCTTGATCCAAGGATTTTCTGGAATAAAGAATTTTAGAAAAATACCTAAAAATTTGACTGTAGGCAAATGAAGTGGGAATGGATGGACATGATGAATCCATGTCAGACACATCACTATTCCTGTCCAGTATCTGTCCAGTGTCTCTCAGATGACAGAGCAGGGATGGCTCCACTGACACACTGTGCTGCACCCCAGAGATTTGCTGTTCTGTATCTGCACCTGTCCAGAACGTCCTGGTACTGACAGGACTGGAGATTTCAGCACTTCTCTTGCATATCTCTCATTGATATTCTCTTTATTCTGCCTTCCCCGGAAGGTCTGGTCCTTGAGGGGGAGCTGAGTATACAAACTATGGTCTCTGCTTGATAAATGATATTTATTTAAATAAAAAAAACCACTCTTATTAAAAAACAAGTAGTCTGATATTTCTAGCTCACTTCCAGACAACCTTCTGAGACAAACTTCCTGTTTTCTTCACTCTTCTTCTCCTCCCTAGTCAGTCCTAGATTCCTTTTTGCAGAATGTTAATAACTTTTGGATGGCAGCTGGAAGTCCCCTTTCCACTCTTGGGAACCTGTTACTCTGGGAGTCAGGGAGTTGTCTCATGTACGAGCATTTGCAGTCCCATGGAACAGATGGTTTCTCAGTAACTGTGACTGTATTTGAGGGGCAGAACTCTTTCAGTGCTCTGGAGAAGGGCAGAAATGTCTGCTCCAGCACACAGGTTGTGTAAGATAAAGTATTTTATCACTTCAGTGCCGTAGCTGTGTTTTGCAGGCAAGAAAAATGGGATTTGCTTAGGTTTAAAAACATGCACTTGTCTGGACTGCATTTCCCAGCAAAACCTGATAAAGGACACTGAGAGAAGGAGAAGGGGCAGTGTGGCGATAGTGAGGCAGCATTGAGCTTCACCCCCTCAAGCAGTTTGATCATTTGTTTTGGGTTTAGTTGTACTATATTTGTCTGGATCTTTCCTTGGTAAATGGGCAGGCTTTGGAGTAGTGGGTGTTCTGATAGGACTGAAGGAATCACTTCAGTGCCTGCCCAGATACTGCTCTGTCAGGATGTGTGTCTGAGATCTGCACACTAATGTGAAAAACCAGAAATTCTGCAGAAACCTCTTCTGATCTGCCATTTACATTTCACAGTTTTGGACATTGTGTGGAAACGCCCTGACAGCAAAGAGAGGAATATTTGGTAAAACAGGAGATCTCCAAACAATCCTGTGTTTAGCCTGTGCTAAAGAAGACATCACCTACTCTGGGGCTTTAAATGGGGACATCTATGTTTGGAAAGGGCTCAACTTGGTCCGCACAATTCAAGGAGCACATAGTGTAAGTGCTGTTTTCATGTCTGTTTGATAAGGAACTGTTCATTGAATTGAAAAACTTCCTGAAGGCTTAGCTACAAAGATTTCCTCCTGTTTTGGGTCAGAAGGATGTCTGAGGCTGTTCAGCAATTAAGAACTTAGATGTAATGTTGTATTTGTTGACAACAGATGCCAAGCTGATAGTGCCAACACTGCTGATATTTATAGCCTCCATCTAACTAAGTACACCAAACCTCAAATGAAGTCTCTACACCTAAAGTTTCACAGATTGAGTAGCTTCAGATATGATCAGTTTACTAAAAAATAGTTGGTAAGCAGATTAAGGAGGCTTAAATAGAATTTTACCACTGAAATTCCCAATGCTGGAGACTGACTCCTCAGAAGAGCTTCAATGTGGAGCAAACCTGTTGAATCTGTGAGCTTGCACTCCAGCCATACTGCAAAGAGTTTACTCCAACTGCCTCCATAACACACACACACACAAACACCACCCCCAGTCTGGAGCTCTCATAAGAGTGAAAGGGGGATGTGCAGGATTGTGTTAGATTCCTAACCAGTCTCATACAATTAATTTGTCTCTGGTTTTGCAACAATAAAGGCACAGTAGGACTCCCTTGTCTTATTTCAAATGTGTTTGAGAACTGCTCCTGTTTGGAATATGACTGAGTAATGGCATTCTGATGTGGGGTTTTTGGAACAAAAGGAAACAAGACAATTTTCTTTAGAAAAGTGATATGACATCAAACACTTGTCACTATAGTTTTGTTCTAGAAAGAACACTGCAAAAATAATGGTTTTTTTCTGATCTCCCAAAATTAGTTATGGTGACAGTTCATCAGGATTTGTAGGACCTCTTCAAATGAGATCTAAGTACTGATTATTTACAAAACTAATCCCTAATTTATGAAAGTAGAGAGACTGGAGTCAGTGGGACATTTTACCTGAGGAACTACCATGAAACTGCAACTGCGATAACACAGGAATGTCTTTGGCAAGCAATAACCCCCTGTAGTATAGTAGTAGGATTCTGTTTGCAGAATTTTAGTTAGATTCATTAAAATTATTAAATACAACCTCTTTATACATAATGTGATGAATTATGGAGTTTGCCATTGCTAACATGCAATCTCTGTATAATTAATAATTAGAAATATTGCACTATGAAAATGGAGGTCTTCTCTCCATTGTATTTATCTCCATGCAGTTCAACTTATTTCCTCACCAAGGTTTTCCTGATAAAATACTGATGCAGCAGGCATTCCTTGAACTATGCCAAGGTAGTTCAGCACAGTCATTAATCATGAGGCATTTTCAAAACCAAGGAGAAATTCAAACTGTAATAGAAACCTGTCTTCAACAAAGAGAATGAATTGACACTCTTTCAGTTCCTGTCAGATTCCAAATGATGTCTGAACTGAATTCATGAAAGAATGTCTCAGTCACCTCTGCTCCTGTAAGAATATTTGTATGGCTTGTTTGCTTGCTTTTGTTTATAACGGGTAGCTCTTTACTTTAAGTGCTCCACTAGTTATTCAATTGTCCTTGTCATAACATTACCAAACCTAAATTTGAAGTTCTGCAGATAGGCTCTGTCTCTGCTATTTGCACAAAAGTTTCTACATAAACCACTCGAGTGGAGCACTTGAAATAAAAGCTGTGTTTTCTGGTTTGCTTACTGGATGGGCAACGTTTTTGTGCCCGGCAGTTTCTGGCCTTTAACAAGAGTCTGTTTGAAAAAGTTTGCTTTGTGTGTTTAAATTGGTTGTAAAGACCTTTCAAACTTGGGCTGCTGTTGGTTGACAGGCTGGAATTTTTAGTATGTATGCTTGTGAAGAAGGCTTTGCCACTGGAGGGAGAGATGGCTGCATTCGATTGTGGGACACTGAGTTCAAACCAATTACTAAAATTGATCTCAGGGAGACTGAACAAGGATACAAAGGTAATGAGCTATTCCTTTAATGGTTTTTCACACATCTGGATAATGGATTGTGAGAGCATTTATTGTGAAGCATAGATGCCTCTGCATACTGCTGATTTTTTTACTTAATGACTGTATTTATTTTTGGATCTGTGTTCCCTTCCCTTCTGTAACCTGTGGAGTATTCCATGGTTCATGGTATAAACACAGGGATGAAATCACTGCTCCCCACCATGCAAATGCAAGAAGATAAGTGAGAACTAATTAAACACCTTAAGATGGGAGAATGAAGTTAGCCAACCGTTAATTAATTAATTACTTGCAATTCGTTTAACTAATTGCGATTTTTGGAACCTGTTACTCAGAGATGCTGACCATCTGAACACTTCACTCATGCACTTGGAATGGTAGCACTTGGCAGATATGTTGGAGAGAATGTTATTAAATTGGTGATAATCACATTTGTTGAATCTAATCCTGCTTCCTGTGAGCTCAGTCATCACTTTATTTTATGCTTTGAAGCACTTATAATCTCATGGATCACATTTGCACCCTTTATCAAGGGTGTAGTGTTCACTCATGGAATTTAGCCCTCAAAAAGTTGTCCAAGACACCCAACCAGCAGTCCCTGTGCTCTGCACTCCTGCCTTTATGTAGTTTTTTGCAGCCTGAATCATAATGTTTAGCATGAATTTCTAGGAAGCAGTAGCAACAAATAACCAGAAAGCAAAGATCTGGGCAAGTGAAAACTGCCTTTGAGGCTACTCCCAACCTCTGGAAGTGGGGCTTCATTTTCAGTTGTCATTGGCACTGATGAATTTAAGCACATCTGTAGCCGTGAGAAGTGGTGGAGCCTTAATGCTTACCTGGGACCTTCTGTCCCTCTCTTCCAGTTATTTTTCCAAAGCATTTTGCAAAGGCATTGTCTGTCAAACAGACCCTGAGAGCAGATAATATTTCTTCATGTGCAGTATGTTCACAGAGAACATTGCCTTTCCCACATCCAAAGATGTGTTTTTATTCTAAATCTTAACAATGTCCATCTTCCACCAAATTCCAATCTGAATTCCATTGTGTGCTCATTGGTGTGTACCAAGAAGAAGATGAAGGTCAGAACCTCAGTATGAATTTAGCTAAGTCATAAAATTGCATTAGAAAAATTAAAAGCTGTTGGAAATGGACAAGAAAATAAATTAGGATTAATTTAACCTTCTCAGAAGATGAGAATATTTTATTTATGTGACCAGTATTTCACTGCATTATGTATTTGGTTCCAAAAAATGTGAAAATTATGATGCGGGTGACTTTGACTGCATGACAAATGGATTTTTTTATTCATTCACATCTCACAGCATCTAGATCTATTATCCAAACATTTTTCATGTAGTGAAACAGAAAATACAAACCCTGCAAGCAGTTGGCCAGAGAGTGCTACCAAATTGATCAGCCTGCTGAGAGGGTCTTTTTAAGCTTGTGGTCAGTAAAATTCCAGCTGCAAAGTAGGGATCTGTAGAGGCTCCCAGTTCAGCCGAAGAGAGAACAGAAGACTCTCCCAGGCTTCAGGCCTGGGAAACTTAGAGAGAAAGAATTTGAACAATTATTATCTCTCTTTCTGTTCATGTTGTTTTTAGATATGTTCTACCACAGTGTGCTATTCATAGTGCACCAATAGTGTGAAAGGTTTTTGCTTTGAGACCAATCATGTTTCACCTTAGCGAGTCATGTTACCAAAAGAGATGCGCTACTTTCATTGAACGCTCTTTCTCGCCTTCTATGACTCGGAGTCTTTTCATCCTGTCCCTGACTCAACAGCATCAGGGATCAGATTTGTGGAATAAGATCAAGTTCTCTTAAAGTTATACAAAGCAAAATTCTGTTGGTTTGGGGAGGAGGGATGTCTTTTTTTATGTTTTTTTTTTTAATAATCCATTTTGATTAAAGTGGAGAAGTGTGATAAATGGGCACAAACCATTTAAATTCACCATTAAAATTTTATTTGAATGCACAAAAAAGTAAAGCACTGGAAAAAGGAATAAACCAGCTTCAGTCACAGGAACCCCTTGGCTAATATAAAATTTAGATCTTTAAATCCTGTGAAATGGAGCTGGTTTTTAAACTCCCAAGGTGGGCAGCAAGCATGTTTTCCCAGGATTGAGTTTTCTCTTTGTGTGCCAAATGGAGAAAATCTGACAGAACTGCCTTGAGCTTTGAATTAACTGGGATGTTCTGTATGACCCCAGTGCCCAAGATGTCAGTTGGGAATGACCTCTGGAATTCCAGCGGTGTTGGCTGTGCCCCCCTGGAACAGCTGGCACTGAGGGCAGCTCCTGCTGTGCCCCCAGGCCTGTCCATCCGCAGCGTGTGCTGGAAAGCCGACAGGCTCCTGGCAGGGACGCAGGACAGCGAGATCTTCGAGGTGCTCGTGAGGGAGAGGGACAAGCCCATGCTGATCATGCAGGGCCACTGTGAGGGGGAGCTCTGGGCCCTGGCAGTGCATCCCAAGAAGCCTTTGGCAGTCACCGGCAGTGATGATCGCTCCGTGCGGTAAGGCTGCACTCGGTTTGTTGATTTCATTACTTCACGCACCTTAATTTGTAATGGATTGACTTACTGGCCTTATGGTAAGACTCTGTTAAGACATTTCCCCCCCGCCCCAGTATTTTTCTTAGTAGCTTTGTTTTTTCTCTTCAGTTTTCATATTTAGGTGTCACACATAGTGTAAAAATAATCAGGATTTATGTTCAAAATGTGCTGGATTTATATCTTCTGCTTGTATTATTGATTTATTCCTGCTGTGTACAGGGGATCTAAATGGGGAATGGTCACCTCATACTTCTCTTCTGGTGATATCAAGCAACAAGCTTAAAGCCTAAATATTTTTGTCCAGTGTTTAACTCAGAAGGTATCTGCCTCAGCCTTGAGTGTTTAGAAAATCTGATCTAAAACCAATTCCGTTAAAATGCCAGAAAATGTGATTAATGAAAATGTGCCAATGTCATAAGGGGAAGTGGAGGGGCAGACACTGATCACTTCTGTCTGTGACTAGTGACAAGACCCAAGGGAACAGCTAGAGCTGAATCAGGGGAGGTTTAGAATGGATATTAGGAACAGGTTCTTTCCCAGAGGTGATAGGGCACTGACCAGGCTCCCCAGGGAATGGTCACAGCTCTAAGCCTGCCAGAGCTCCAGGAGCATTTGGACAATGCTCCCAGGCATGCACAGGGTGGGATAGTTGGGGTGTGTGTGTAGGGCCAGGAGCTGGACTGGTGATCCTGATGGGCCCCTTCCAACTCAGGATATTCTGTGATGCTGTGTTTAGTTAGACCACTTGTGTCTTGAGGCCTTGCAGCAGCGTTTTTAAATTTTGTCCACATATTTGTGAACATTATCACAAAGTCAAGGATGCTCCTTTTCCTGTCTGTGTTAAAATCTGGCATATTGATAAGCCTCTGGGGAAAAAAAGGCATTTTACTTTGCTTAGTAAGACTTGGCTGCAGAGTTTGGAGGTCCAGCTCAGACTCTTCCTGAGTCCACACCCACAGAGCTGCTGTGTGTACTCACCTGAGCATGGACTCTGCCCAGTGAAACTGATTATTTACCTGTGATTAAGGAGATGGGGATTTTCCTGAGTGCCAAAAATCCATCTCCTACCATACACCCAGCTTCTGACTACTGCTCCTTCAGATTGCACATTATGGTTCACCTCTGCCTTGAGGCTTGCTGCTCAGCTGGGATTTCTTTTTTCTTCCCTTTCAGTCTTTTCACTTGTACTGGTTTCCTATGCCTGCCATCTCTCATCTCATTCTAACCCCAATTAAAATCCAAGTGTGAAACCCACAGAACTGCCAGTTGTTCTCTACAGTTGTGTTTTCTCCCTCCTTCCCACAGGAGGATTATTTCTTTCAGTTTCTGCAATGCATGAATGGTCTCTTCTGCTGGGGTTTGCCTGCCCAGTGTTACAGACAGGCACAAGTGTCCTGGCAGGATGCAGGTCAGTTCTGGAGGAAGGGCTGCAAAGCTGGGATTAGCATTGCACTGCCCTCAAGCCCATAAGCCCCACTAAGATGGGATTTCTTGTCTTGGGCTCATCCCATGGTGAGCAGAGTAATTCAGCTCCTGGAGCTGGAGAAGGTGCTGCTGACTCAGAGCCTGACCCAGCTCGTGCCCCTTCAGGAAGCACTGCAGGACCTGTGTGCACGTCAAACCTTGATTAGTGCTGCTCTTATCGTTCTTATCTCTGTTGGAGCAGTTATGATTTCCCTGATGCCTTTGGATGTGCCATTCTCTCAAGTGTGCAGAGATTTTACTGCCTGACATCACACATCTTTGAGCTGTTTGGGCACTAGAGAGGGTGGGATTTGAATGCCAGTGGGATTTTTTTATAGACTATGGCTTCATGCGAGGAATTCCAGTGAAACATATAAATACTTTCATTAAGATAAAAAAAGTACACAAAAGGATTTTCCTACAATTTTTCTGTAATACTTAAATTGTATCAACAGGGATGTTTCTGTGTTGCCCTGCATTGGGTAATTTTTCTTAGTATTTGATTATCACACTATTTTTCAAAGAGTGGGTATGTAATAGAAATCTAAATTGGTTTAGAAATAGAAGTATTTAGTGAGTCAGATGACATTCTTGTGTCTGGGATGTCTGAATGAGAAGGGGAATTACTGTATTTTTCCCTAGCCCAACTGAGAGAAGTCTCTAGCCAAATATAGGTTTCTAACATTTTAAATTTCCAAAGCAAACCATCTCAACTAGGAAAGCTGCCTGTTCCCTGTCTCTTACCACAGGAATGGGGGGAAAATGGTCTTTCTCTGAAGGCATAGAGAATTATTTATTACATTTATTAAATAAACTGTCATGTTTTGCAATTAGGCTTCCAGAGTATTGGACAATTGATTTATGAGGAAGCAACATTATTTTGGAGCAACAATTGTATCCTAGTGTTTTCTTCAAAATCTTTCCAAAGCCTTCCTGGGTCATTCCTTGCTATGTTGAGCTTGCAACTTCTGCCTTGTAAAACTGCAAGATTCTTGATCCTACTTCATGTTTGTCTTTGAAAACAGTTTTAATGTCCCACATTCATTTATTTTCCACCTTCGTTTCGGGCTCCATCCAAGTTGTGTTTGTGCTGTTTATTCCAGTGTCAGCAACAGAACAACTTCTCCTTTGGAGCCTCTTGTGCTCCCAGGGCCTCCCAGCTCCCTGTGCAGAGCCAAGCTCAGTGGCATCCACATCCTTGGTGCCAGTCCCTTCAGTAAAAATAGTTGTTACTCTTCCAGAGCTTTTACTGTAACTCACAGTAGGATCTCCCATCCAGCCTGGGTGTTCCTTTCTGTCCAGCTTTGATCTACAACTTGGTCCAGTGTCACGTTACAGTTCTTGCACAAATTGTTCTTTTCTCCAGTTTAGCACATAATCACATCTGCTAATTCATAATTCACATATTTTACTGAAGATGCTATCAATACATTACATTGATGACTCTATCCTCAAAACAAAGATGATTGGGTACTGTTGTCTTAATTTCTCTACCCTGAGAGAGGTCTTTTATGCATTTTCCCCATTATTTCAATTGTTCTTTACATTTCTAAGTCTTGCAGACTACTGAGATCTGATGGGTCAACCTGCAGTGATTTGGGAAGCTCCTTCCATTCCTTCAGAAAAATATAGAGGCATTATGTGCCTTTATCTTAGGACGTAATTTACTGGTTGATTCTTTTTAATTGCATTGATGTGAATGAGGGAATCAATATGCAGTTTTGTCTCCTAGCTTGTTCAGAGTTAGGACAAGAAGGTCTTCCCTGTGGTTGGAATGTTGATGTTCTCTGAGTGTTGCTTTCAGTGAAAATTTCACTCTGAGCTGCATTGGCCCTTCCTGTCTACAGAAGCTTCATTTTTATTATTCATTTTGGGGAATTCAATCAGATAAGTGAAGTTTTGAAATAACACTAAATGATGATGTAATTGAGCTTCACTCTGTTTTCTTCTACCACAGTTGTGTTCAGGTTGAAAGGAGCTCAATCCTTTACACCATATTAACACAAGGGGTGTGTGCAAGTGATGTTCCCAGCTAAGTTAGACCTTTGGGGTTCCTCTTGAAGACACCCAAATTCCTGGGCAGTCAGGAAAAGCCCCCTCCTGCTTTCCCTTCCCTTTGGGGCAGGTTGTGGAGCCTTGCTGACCACGCCTTGATCGCTCGCTGCAATATGGAAGAGGCCGTACGGAGCGTGTCCTTCAGTCCTGATGGATCCCAGCTGGCACTTGGGATGAAGGATGGCTCCTTCATTGTCCTCAGAGTAAGGTAAGATGAGAAAACCACTGGGTATCTTTTCAGAAGAAAAAGAAATAGTAATTGCAGATGCATCCATATCCCTTTTAAAAGGTGGTAGTATGGCAAAGAGGAGAAAATCTATGCTTTAATAAATTTCAAAATATTAGCTCTTAGGAATAATGTTGATAAAATTTCAGATTTTCAAGTTTGGCTCTTTTCCTGTAGTGTGAAGCTATACAGGTATTTAGTGAGAAGAAATGTGTGTAACAGAGAGAATATAGTTTGGAGAGGGATCTTCTTCACTGATGATTTATTTCCTGTCATACACATACCAGGCAAAATAATTGGTGATCAAAAGACATTTTAAAGTATTTTCAAGATAAACCTGAAGTCTACTTTTTGTGTAAGTGGAAAGCCTTTTTCTACATGGCTGCATCTTAAGCATTTTCTGTCTGAAATGCTGTCATGAAGGGCACACAAAAGCAGGTAAGCCTTAAATTTGCCATAGAGTGAAATAGCCAAACCCCCAGTGTGATTTCAAAACACAAAAGCTGTTCTAATTGATACCTGGAAGAGTTTACCCCCTCCTGACTATTCTCCCTATGTTTGCCAAACGTATACTTAAAATAATTGGAACTCCAAACTGGTAGGGGGAAAACCCCTATAATGTATAACCCCAAAAAAATGCTGTGCTTTAAGGACTTTAACAAAACTTAAATGAGCTTAAGTGAGTTCATATTCATTTAAAAGCCTCCCCAATTACTATTTTTCTAAAGAAGTTAATCATCTTTGTCTTCCAGTAATCTTGTCCTTGTTAATTTGTCTGATGCCTCCTAGAAATCTCTGTCTTGGCTTAGGGATGCTTCTCATTTCAGGACCCTGCTTTTAACAGTGCTGTGTGTCATGATTTAAAAGGTATACTTACAAAATGTATCTCAATAAATTTGGGTTGGATGCTGCTAGCAGTACTTCATTAGAGCAGGTGAAGAAAATGAAAAACATTGTGGACAGGTGGAGTGGTTTCTATCTGCTGCTTTAAAAATGCTTTGAATCAATGGAAGCAATAGGAAGTTATCCATGAAAAAAAAAGGATATTTAAAGTGAAATCTAATTTCCGTTGTACAAATTATTCAGTGCATCTATCTTCTTATCTGTGGATTGCAAATTCCTGGGTTTCCAGTTGTCATTCTCCCCTCTGGCTCCTGCAGGGACATGACCGAGGTGGTTCACATCAAGGACCGCAAGGAGGTGATCCATGAGATGAAGTTTTCCCCAGATGGCTCCTACCTGGCCGTGGGCTCCAACGATGGGCCCGTGGACATCTACGCCGTTGCCCAGAGATACAAAAAAATTGGGGAATGCAACAAATCCTCCAGTTTTATCACTCACATCGACTGGTCTGTGGACAGCAAGTTCTTGCAGACCAACGATGGTGCTGGAGAGAGGCTCTTCTACAAGATGCCCTGTAAGTTTACAAGGAGCTCATGTTATGAACAAAATTAAATATTGGTTTTGGTTTGAAGAGAACATCACAAATATGATACAAATATTACAGGTGAAAGTGGAGTTTCCTGGCTGGAATGTAGAGAAATGCCCACTGCTCATTTTTTAAATCAGTACTCACTAAATATCCTCAGCTTTAAGGGGAAGCTGTCTCTGCTGTGTAAATTACATATTTTTTCATAGCAGCTTTTGCAGGTTGACTCACTCTCAGGTAACTACCAAAGCCCCTCTGTCCCTATTGTCCTTCCTTGATGAATGATTCCTCTTAGTGATCAGAATGTTTTTAAGAATGTAACTAAAAATAGGAGAACTGTTTGAGTCAGCTTGAATTGCTGAGATTCTCAATGTAAAAGCTTGTTAGTAGAAACAACACTGATAACTACTTGGCTTAGTCTCACTCTTATTTGAGAGTGCTTTCTAATATTTAGAGGAAACTTTTGCAGAAGTGAGCTTTAGAAATAAAATTTTGGGCTCTTTTGAGCTAGTTTGGCAGCTTTCAATCAACTCTAAAACAGCCCCTGTAAGTAAAAAATACCACTGACTGACTGACCAAATACATTTCAGGGACTTAAGGTGGATGAAAAACTCCTGCTAGCACATAAGCACGATTTAAAATTGTGTATTATTAACCTTCTAGCCCTTGAAAGTGTTCTAGGAACTCATGCTATTCACAGTACTTTCTACTGAAGGCATTTCTTTGGTAGATTTGGAATTATGAAGTTTTTCCACTTTCAAATGTTTTTAGCATGCCAATCCTAATTAGCTTACTAATTCTCATTAGTATTCTAATTATTTCTAATGCAGCTGCATTAGAACTCCTCAGATGTGTGATGTCCTCAAACACCACAAATGAGAGATTATAGTAATTTAAAGAAGATTGTGACTCTTCTTAATTGAGGTTAAAAATTAATTACAACTAGAACACCCAGATAAATATGGTGAAAAGAAACAGAGTTTCTAAAAAGCAAATGATGAAATTGGTTATTCACCTGCACATTTTCAGCTGGGAAGCATCTAACGAGCAAAGATGAGATCAAAGGAATTCACTGGGCCTCATGGACCTGTGTGATAGGATCTGAAGTGAGTGGAATCTGGCCAAAATACACAAACATCACAGATGTCAACTCTGTGGATGGGAATTACAACAGCTCTGTGCTGGTGACTGGTGATGACTTTGGGCTGGTGAAATTATTCAGATTTCCATGCCTAAAGAAAGGTAAGATGGAATTTTGTGTGGCTGAAAAATGCAAGATTTACCTCAACACTGTGTCAGTGTATTTTCTAATGGTGGCTTTTCATTCTGGTGTAAAATTCCAGCTAGGATGTGCACAATTCCTGCAAGTGTTAATGGATACAGAGACCAGATTTTAACCCTCTCTGTGTAGTTGTTTTCAGAAGTGTTGAGAATATGTGGCTGCTTCCTCAGGATTTGCACTGTGCCAAGCATAAAGCCAGCAATCCAAATCAAACAACCTTTTGCCTTTCTGTAAGCTTCAGTGTTTAATTTGATATCACACCTCAGTGTATTTTCAAAATTTGTGTTTTAGGAAAAATGTAATGCATGTTTTGAGTTCACACTGGCACTCATGGCCAGAAGGGTGAAAATTAAACCTTGTGTGTGTCTGGTACTTCCTGCCAAGATTGAAGTACTTTTCTGACAACTGAAGATATTGTCCGTATTATTTTACGCCACTTATTTTTATATCATAATTCCTTTTGTATCACCATAAAAAATGAGGCATTTGAGTATTTTTTGGTTTTCAGATTTCACAAGTGTATGTTTCTATTAGGAACCTAACTTCATTAGTTATAAGGTTAATTTTTTTCCCCTTACATACCAACAGTTCTGCTCTTGTTTTCAGGAGCTAAATTCAGGAAATACGTTGGCCACTCAGCCCATGTCACCAATGTGCGCTGGTCCCATGATTTCCAGTGGGTTTTGAGCACAGGAGGTGCTGATCACTCTGTTTTTCAGTGGAGATTTGTTCCAGAAGGGATAACGAATGGCATCCTGGAAGCCTCTCCACAAGGTAAACATCATCTCTGTTCAAGTATTCATTAAATTAAATCAGCAGAGAATGCAGCACTGCTGGAAGAGCTTTTATTGATTTAACAGGAAAAAAAAAATTCATAATTCTTTGGAATTGCATATACTCAGCATGTCTGGGACATTGAAGCTTTCAAAGACAAGCCTTGGTTTGGGCCACATGAAAAACTGCTGCAGTCTGCAATATTTGTGTTTGGGAATACATAAGCAGCATTCCTCAAAGTGTGTGAAAAAAGACATTTAGAGGGACTGGATAATTAAATTTTCAACCTTAGCCATCTAATTTGCATTCAAAAGTCGCACTACACATGTTTAATTGTTTAATCTTATTTTTCGATGCAATCTCACGTATCTCAGGACAAATTTCTCATATTTATGCAGTAGCTGTACTTCAGATATTCTTCTTGTTATAATCATGGTCTTTATAATATCCTACCAAAGCCATATGAACTGTGTCATGGTGGTTGCTAAAATCTGGATTCCCTGCAGCAGATGGGCAAAATTTCACTCTACATGCACAATTTGGTAAATTGTCTAAATTACAGCAAATATTTTAAGCACAAAGAATGATCGGTGAAAGCTTTTATTTGTCATTTCTGTGTGTCTGCTCTCCAGACCCTGTTTTGAAAGCAGAATTCTCTGATGCTGGAACTGTACCAGTAGCCGCTCAGTGATTTTGCTTCTTTCTGCCACCTTCCTGCCCCAGGCAGGGAAACAGGAGAGACAGAAATGAAGCCTGACATTCAGTCAGCCCCTGTGACTTTTACAAGCTGCTTGAGCTTCCAGACTTCTTGAATACTGCTTTGCCCATAGTCTAAATTATATAAAAATATCACATACTATTTTCCTGTGATTTTATGTGTTCGATATATTGATTTTTTTTTTTTTAAGCAGAGGGTGGTGTTGATTCCTACAGTGAGGAATCAGATTCAGATTTATCCGACGTGCCAGAATTGGATTCTGACATTGAGCAGGAAGCTCAAATCAACTATGATCGCCAGGTGAGTGTGAAAAAACACACAGGGCCAATTACCTGGCAAGTTCCCATCACTATTCAGCAAAGAGAGGAAGTTTACTGCTGACTCATAGACTGCTCTCAGTTATTTTGATGGTATTCAGCTGATTATGCAACCAGTATACATAAACCCTTGAGCTGGAGATGAGAATTTGAAAGGGTTTGGAGAAAAGAATTTAAAAGTGTTTTGGGGATTGGAAGGTGATCTTTAAGGTCCCTCCCAACCCAAACCACTCTGTGATTTGGACTCTATTTACAAGTCACTTGAACCTGATTCCAAGAGCTGTTGTCACTGTGAGTTGAGTATTGCCTGTCCCCTTGTCCAGTGACCTCTCAGCTGCAATGGGGAAAGGTCAGAAATTCCTCAGAGCAGGACTGGGATCTTGTATTAAGGGGAAAAATCACAGAATAAGTTGGTTCATGTTGATTTAAGGGATTTAATGGCTGGCATGGGGCTGCTTTCTGCAATATGGGAAGTTCACCTCTAACATTCCAGGCTTTAGGAAAGGGCATCCTTTATCTTTTCACCTCATTTTCTAGACTACAATAAATTGCATAGATCCTTCTGCCAACAGTTTGTTTCACCTGTTTATTACAGAGTTCAATTATGATTGACAAACAGATTTTGCCAAATTCTCTCCCTTCTCTCTCATTCATTCCCAGTTTCACTGGAGTGCTGGTCATTCTCCTCCTCCCATCCTCCTCCTCCTCCTGATTTTCCATCTGTATTCAAATCAGTCATCATCCTCCTCCACACTGTCTGTGTGTCAAAAAGGACATCTGGGTTTAAAAACTACAAGTGACAATATCATTGCAGGCAGTTCAAGAGCAATATTCCAAGCAGGTGAATGCATGGAAAACCAGAAGCATCTTTAAAATAGCATCTCTCGTGGGAAATGTAAGACAACCCCAAGCAGAAGCTTCATTTGGCATTTTGTTAAAGGAAATAATTGACAAAAGTGCAGGGAAATAAAAACATTAATATTATTTTGAGAATTGGTGTTTGGTTTGGGTTTTTTTCTTTTTAATATTATGGCTGAAGCAGCAGAGAGGATGCTACATTTTGAGATGCATCAGAACATGATGCCCCAGTATTTTGTTTCACTGAGTTTGTTTCTTTCTTTTCCTTTCTCCCAAAAATCCAGTGTTGCTTCTTGGAAGTCAGGTAGATTTCTGTGGGAGTGGAAATTTCACTGTCCATTTGTCCAAGAAATATAGGCACAGAAAACAAACACTAAAGCTACATTTCAGCATTGTGATGGATTTTGTTTGGGAATGCTTCAAACACCTTTAGTATCTCCACAGAGTTTTAGCATTTCTAAAGTGTTTAAATGGAAAGTATTTTGTGTATTTATAGATCTGTAACTGTACTTTGGGATTCTGGTCATGTTGGCAGGTCACTGAAGTGGTTTTGGTTCCTGTGTATTTCACCATAATCCTGAGATAGAAGTAGTTCTTCATGCTCAGCTTTGAGCTTGGACACTGAAGCACAGATGAAATTAAAAAACACCTGGAGGCTCCCAGTCACCATTTGCATTGCTTTTCACTAAGTGACACTGGAATCTTCTAGAAAGAATACACTCTGATGCTGCTGCTGCAGATTGCTGTTCTGGGCCACTCAGACCAGGAGAATTTGTTGTCCAGAAAACATTTATTATCATCTGAAGGCTGGGGACAATAGTGCCTGGCTCTGCATTGTAACCACTGTACATCACATTAGCATATATTAAATTTCATGCTTAAAGTCACTTTCACTCACACATACAAATATTTAGAAAACCAGAGACATGCAGTTAACTTAAGCAATTCTTCTTTAGGTTTACAAAGAAGACCTACCTCAGCTGAAACAGCAAAGTAAAGAGAAAAACCATTCTGTGCCCTTCCTTAAGAGAGAGAGAGCTCCCGAGGACAGCTTGAAGCTGCAGTTTATACATGGGTAGAGTAATAACAAATATTTGCTATTTCTGATTGATTAACATTGCTGGGGTGTTCTAACAACTCGTATCAGAGCATAAGCAAAGCATTTTTTGCAGCTTGCCCACAATAAATTTGTTTGTCATTGTTACTGTGGTAATTCTTAGAATATCAGATATAGATTTTCTATTTTCAGTTGTATTTCAGGCTGGATGGAGCTCTGAGCAACCTGGTCCAGTGGGAGATGTCTCTGCCTATGGCAGGAGGTGGAACTGCGTGATCCATAAGGTCCCTTCCAGCTCAGACCATCCCATGATTCTCTTTGTTAAGGAACAGGGGGAGCTTATAACACTGATTAATAATACATCACTGTTGAGTTTTATGAAATTACATTTTATACTTGTTGCTCACTACACCTGATGTTTCCTGTATTCTCTGTTAATTGCTTGTGATAGCTGTGATTTCTTAACATGCCTGATATATTTCTGCTCCAATCCAATTCCTTGTGAAGCTTACCTGGACACAATTCTATCTAAAAGATACAGCCTTTTTGTGAAATCAGTGCTGATTTAGGAATTGAGTGCAAAGTAACCCTTGAGAAGATCCCTGAATTCCTGCTCTTGGGGGGAGCAGTCTCTGTGATACTTCTGAGCTCGAGCTGTCACCACAGGACTTCTTTCCTTTAACACACAAATGATTTGTAGCACAGATTTCCCGAGCAGTTGTGGGGCAGCCACGAGGTGTTTGGTGTTTGCTGCAGGTACAGGGGCTATGACTGCAGGAACAACCTGTTCTACACGCAGGCAGGAGAGGTGGTTTATCACATCGCCGCTGTGGCCGTCGTCTACAACCGGCAGCAGCACTCGCAGCGCCTCTACCTCGGCCACGACGATGACATCCTCAGCCTCAGCATCCACCCCATCAAGGACTATGTGGCTACTGGGCAGGTGGGGAGTTCAAAGTGATAGCAATAATATTTTTATATACAATTAGAAAAAATGCCATTCTCTTTTTCCTTAAATGTATTGTTTCCTCCCAAATGCGGGCAAACTGAATGGTTTTTCCTATTTCCCTGCTGAAACTGTTGGAGGTGATTGTGAAACCGTTCCTATATAACATAAACACTGCCAGTCTTGTGCTGTGGCCTTCAGAATTCTTGTGTTTACTTTTAATCTCTCATGTAAAACACAGGAGCTGCATTTTAGCTCCTTCCTAGAAGGTTTTGGACTTTCATGGCTCAGTTGCAGTATTTTTGTACTGTAGGAGTTTCAACAGCCTTGCTCAGATAAAAGCTGATGGGCATTTTACTGATATCTGGTAATGAATATGATGTATTCAGTGTATAGATATTCATTCAGACATCAGGATAAATTATACCATGACTATTCCATTGAATAGTGGTAGTTTTAGAGACCATCCACTGATATTTCTCTGAATGAGAAAATAAATCTTGAAAAAGATAAAATAGGGCAAATGACAAACCTCTGTAGGGTTTTAAAGATATGATAATGCTAATTACTGTTATTGGTGTGCTTTGAACTTCTGTGGGCAGAGACCTCAATTAACCCTCTGATCTAGGTTGGAAGAGATGCTGCTATCCATGTTTGGGACACCCAGACCCTGAAATGTTTGTCATTGCTCAAAGGCCAGCACCAGAGGGGAGTGTGTGCACTGGATTTTTCAGGTAAGCCACAGCCTTTGTTTATCTAAATGAGTAATTTAAAAGCAGTCCTTGTGATGAAATGTTAATTCAAAGAGGTGTAAAATTACAGCCAGTGCCAATTTTACATGGAAGCTTGCTGACTTGGGATAAAAATAGTGTGTGTAATGAAGTCAGTCATGGTCACTTGGTCAATGATTGATTTTGGTGGTGTCTAGTAGATTATACCGAGTGTGCAGCTGGAATTCCGGTCACTGTCTACATGGTGGTATGAGAATTTTAAAGCAAGCAGGATGGTGACTCAAGGCATATGAATGAGTTGGAAATGTCACCTCTGGGCTCATCCAGTTCTTTGCATTTGCTAACAATTGCCACATTTTTCAGTGAGTTTACAGAAGAAGTAAATATGACAAACAGTTGTCTGCTGTCTCTCCCACTTGTCTTTCCAAGCTGGCTGCCCTAAGCTGTCTCAGTTTTTAAGGGATAATTCCTATGTGCAGCACTGAAGAATATCATCCATATGGTGGGGACTTAAATAACACTGTATCTTCATAAAAGGGCTTGAAAATTCATTCTTCCTTCTTCTATTAAAAAATTAAGAGATTACTTTATCTGAACTATCCTCTACTTGATCTGATTTTTTTTTCAATTAAACATAGCTTATTTCATATTCTGCTCTCCAGAAATGTGGTAAGAATTCATTAGGATGTAGATCACATTTATAAGACAAGACTCTACAAAAGAAGTTTGACTTCCACAAAGATAATCTGTGGAACTCAGTCATATTGCATTATCAGGAGAGGAGGCCTGGTGTTCATCCAAGAGCTGGAATTCAAATGTGAAATTGCTGACCCACTGCAGTATGTAAGCTCACTCTGAAAGGAGATGAAGTGCCTGAAGGAGGAAAAATGAATAAGGATGATTTAACTGATATTAGATAATGTGTATAGATGTCAAAAAACTTCTTGTTAAGATCCTTAATTGAACAAACATTCCTATATCTGAAAATACTTTATGGTTTGCATTTTAACACCAAGTAAATTCCTGTCCAAGTAGGAATATTCTGGATCTTGGAACCCATGTACACTTGTAAAGAATAAACTGGCCAAATATTCTGTGGGAATAAATCTGTAAAAAAATACTGAATGTCTTTTAAAAAGTAGCAACCACTCAACATTACAGTGTTGCTTTAGGACCTGATCCCAAGAATAATGCACACACTGCATTCCTAACTGGCTTTAGTTTGGATTCTTGGCATAGACAGGGACAGAGCTGAGCAAATGTGCACCTCCCTGCAGGATCAGAGGCTGCGCTGCCCTATGTAGGGGATTTGCATTGTCTTAATAACAGAGGTTTCAAAATTAGGTTCAGATCACACTATTTGGAGCTTAAAGATAGAAATCTCTCAACCTTTTCTGGCTGTAGTTGATGCAGCAGCTGACTCTTTTCCCCCAGTTCTCACTCCCTCTCTAAAACACTGCCCTCACTCCCTCTCTAAAACTTCAGCTACTCCCCATTTCTGAAAACTGGATCCTTCTTGTACAACCCTTCTCATGACACTGTGATTCCAAGAGGATAATTTCATTCCTGCAACGTTTGGTTGTGCCCTCTGGTGGCTAATTTAACGTTTATACCTTGGGATATTGTTTGGAGAGTATAGTCCATATTAATGCATAAACCTCCTGTTTCAAGTGAATAAAGTTTAAATTGTTGTGTTGTTTGGGGATTCTTTTAATAAAATCAGTTTGGTTTCTTGTCCTGTATTTTAACTTCATTTCTTTCTACCTTATTCTGCTTCTTCCACTTGGTCCTGTTTATTTCTTAATATTTTTAAATTCCCCTTCTCCTTCTTGACTTGCTTCTAGTAGGACTCAGTCATTGAAGTCTGTAAGGACTTAACTCAGCCCTATGAACTCTGCAGTAGTTGTGGTGGAGTAATTTACACCAGTGACTTTGTTTTTCTTCTTGAAGTCAAATATGCCCAAGCTCAGAGTCCTTCACACCATTCATTTCTATGAGAAGCCCATTCCCAGATCAGTGCTCTTGTTCAGTCTCTACCCAGCTCTGCTTCCTCCAACTGTGACTTTTCTGCAGTTAAAAAAACCAAGCAGGTGATCAGCTCCTCCTACACCCTATAAATTGTCTTATCATAAGCTGCAATAATCATGGCTTAGTTTCATAAACTTTATAGAATTTCAGGACAGAAGTTTGTCTCTAAAACTTTGTTAGAGATGGTTGTGTTTATCATTATTTTATACATGTGGCAAGAGTGCCTGGGTACTGTTGAATTATGGATTATTTTCTCTTCTGACTTTCCTTCCTCTCATTATCAGTCCTGCTGTGTCTTTCCTGCAGTGAAAGTGAAGATAGCCAGCAGTTATTTTTAGCCTTAAAATTTTATATTGTATTTATAGTTTCATCACCCTGCCTATGAACATTTCATACACTAGTAAATCTCTGCACCGTTTCAAGCAGAGAAAAGAAGCATCATCTATTCGGAAATATTTCAAATAAAATGCAACATGAATTTAAAGTGCTTGAGCTTTATGAAATTGAATTTCATTGCCTTGTTTGATCCTCCCTGTTCTCCTTGTGGTTCCACATAGGAATGTTTTATGTCTGCCTTTGGGAAAGATCTGAACTCCAATTCCTCGAACTATTAGTTTGGGGGTTTTTTTTTGCTTAATTTATAATACAGCATTAGAAATTCAGTTTGCAATGTGATTGTTGGTTCATTGCCTATTACATTTTCAGCTAAAGCCTTAGCACCTTTAACACTCAGTATTGCTTCTGTACAGCTGATGGGAAATGTTTGGCATCTGTTGGGCTGGATGATAACCATGCCATTGTGTTCTGGGACTGGAAAAAGGGAGAAAAGCTGGCAACAACCAGGTAAGGATACCCACAGTTTAAAATCCCCTCTAATTACTTTTTTTTTCTGAAAAACATCATTCACATTTTTCCTATGAACAAAGAAATAAAGCAGAACTCCCCTCTGAAAACAGGATGGTGTTTCAGAGCAACATACCCAGGTTTTTAACCTGTGGATGCACAGCCCAGTGTTTGGAAATTGTGTGAACTATTTCTGTCAGGAGTTCCTTATCCTTTCTGTTGGGAGAACCACATTGGCACTGTAGTTTATTTCAGGCTTTTCAAGTGAAGTTTAATATTTTCTTCCAGTTTTGTGTCCTTGCTTAGGGCAGAAGTCACCAGAGGTGTCATTTCCTTTATGTGTTCGATGATCTGCTGGCTTCCATCAATGACCAGATCACTTTCTAAAAAGAAAGAAGAGTTCCCTCTATTCTATATATATTTTTGTTTTGTTTTGTTTTTTTCAATCACTGCTGAGCCAGCCTTTCTTCTGAGCCATTTGCTCTTTCAATTGCCAGCTGAAAGCTCAGCTTTCACCTGACAGTGAGGAGTCCTTTGCGCTTTTTTGAAGGGACCAGTGTTGGGAAGAGACTTGGATTGAAGTTACATGTTTGCTATTTTGTACTCAACTGTTGGATTGCAACAATAGTTGTTCAGTGAAGGAGAATCAAACTGTTTGAGAACCTGGTTTCTGTCTTAGCCTTGGACAAAACAAGTGTGCCCCTGGTCACCAGGATTGAGCAGAATTCCTGTGAGTGTGGATGCGTGTGCCAGAAAGGCAAGGAGAGAATTCCATATGCTCTCTGCAACCATGTAATGTAGCACTGCTCAGTAGAAATTGTTAGTATAGCTGCAAAAAAGTGCCTGTGAAAGTAATTTACTTTAATTACTATATGGTGATACGTTGCAGAAGAAATGAGATTTTCTGGTGGCAGCAGTCTCTATTAGTAGTGTACCATTACTGAAGAAATTAGTGTTTTACTCCGTGTGTGTACCACAGTCTGTTAGCTATACAATTTCATCTCAGACATCCAGTTTATTAGGCAGTGAGGGTTTAAATCCTGTCTAAAATCTGTGCTGGAGGCTTTGCTTAGCAACAGCCCTGGCTGTGTTGTAAAACGTGACATTTTCCTGGGCTTTGCAGTCCCAGTTCTGCTGTCCCCAGACAGATTTGTGCTTGATCGCAAGCAAAGAAATACTTTATATATTCCCACGCTGACCTTTAAGCTTTTAAAAACAAGATAACAATGAGCTGTGTCACTACCTGGCTGCTGGTGCTCCCAGGACAGATAAAACATGGAGCACTTGGGTTCTTTTCACCATGTAATGCTGCATGTACCCAATGGATCTATTATTGCTAATCTGTTATTTTGAAAATATGCAGGGTCCTCACAGAGAGCAGAAAAATGGATGTGTCTTCTAAAATGTTCCAGTTTAAACTATTGTCTAGATTTTAGCAGTGCCTAAAGGCAAGTCCCCTGTTCTGGGGACAGGAGGACAGAGAGAGAGAGAGAGAGAGACAAAAGCCCTCATGTGGCCTTTGCACACAAGAATAAAAGAACATCTCTTTACAATCAAATGGACCCATATAAACCTGAAAAATGGGTGTCAATTCACCATATACAGACACTCATTATGTTTATTCTGCAGTTATATTTACTTTTTGTGAATGTTCTTTTTGCTTAATCTTTCTAGGCTGATTTATTTCAGCATGACTTCTCAGGGGTTTTTTTTGTTGTTGTTGTTGTTGCAACATTAAGAACACTCTTATTTATTTGCTTTACTTGTTTCAGAGCTAAATTATGCAGCTTGTTTCCCTGTCCTGGCTCTCCAAGCTCCTATCTAATTCCATTAAAATCCTTGTTGAGTAAGTTGGAGCCAAACACCTCTGCACTGCAGGATGATGTGCTGCAGATGTCAAAGGTGGCCAGGACTGCTTTGTATCCAAACTGATCCACTAAAAGGGAATACTGACCCTGAGAGGGGTTTCAGAACCATCTGATTTTCTAGATCTGCTGAGCCTGTCAGGAAGAAGTGACTTAATCCTGGCACAAAACCTGCAGATGTATAGTGAAAAACTCATGCTTCCTGCTTTGGAGGTTTTATAAAACACTGAAATAGATATAATTAATGCTTTACACCTGGGAATATTTTTTCCTTTTATAAGACACAAGCTTGTAAATTTCCATAAATACATCAACAAGCATAACTTTAGTTACCCAAGAACTAAACCTGGAGGCGAATGTGCTGCTGAGTAAACTGCTTCCTGGAAGTGAATTGCTTCCAATTTTATAATTCATTATTTTATTTTCCATCTTGAAGCCCATAGATTAAACATTTCCTCATTTTTCCTGTCAGAGTATCTTTTAATACTTATTGAGTTCTCATCCATTTAAATACTTATGTTGACCTTTATGTCTTCTTTTAATTGCCTTGACCTTTATTGCCTGCTCCTTTGTTATGACTTAAATGAACTGAAATTCAGTGGGAGAGGATTTTTATTCCCCACATTTCTGTAGTCCCCACATGATATATGCTCAAATTCTTCCTGCCAACTCCGTGAGACAAACTCCCAGAACTAAACCCTTGCAGATTAGAAATACAGCTCTCTACTTTTTGTTAGATGGGGAAATTATTTATACCAATGATTTAATTAGTTTGAAATGTTAAGTCATCTCTTGCCAAGCTTTTGAAACATCTACCTCTATTGCAGGGGCCATAAAGATAAAATATTTGTAGTGAAGTGTAATCCACATCATGTGGACAGACTGGTCACGGTTGGGATGAAGCACATCAAATTTTGGCAGCAAACAGGTAATGTATTGAATATTTTATATTTGATTAACATGGGAATTTGTGAATATTTTTAATGCAGGAACATCATATTCCGAGTTTAAGAATTTGTTTTATTTGTTAAGCTTTTAACTTTTAACTGACTTTTAAGTTTTAACCTTTTGAAGTTTTAACTAACTTTGCCAGTTACCAAAATATTGAAGGGGTTAAAACCCACCTCTGAGTCAGCAAATGTCACAATATTCCTTCCTCCTTGGAAAGAATTTCCAGTTAATTGTGTTTAAATTCTAATCATAATATTAAGGCATTCTCCTAAGCAAGAATCCTTGGCTCCCAGAAAAACAGGTTCTAATTGAGGATATTTTTTATTCAGGACTGGATTTTTTGCTCTTCATGACTTTTTAGATGTGTATACATGACACAAGTACTCAGAACAACTCAAAATTAGGTAATTTTAAGAGCTTCCTATACTTCATACTGTAGTTTAAGCATTCAAGTGGTTCAGGTGCTCTCAGATTAATAATTATTTTTTCTGCTTTTTTTTTAGTCTTTAGGTTATTTTTGCAGTGATTACATAGACTTGCATTGCTGTTTGCCAAATTCCATGGTGGGAATGTACATTAAGCAGCATCTTACTCCAAGAACAGTCTCTTTGCAGTAAAAATGGTGTCTTTTTAATTCAGATTTGCTCAATGAAGTGGGGACTTAGTGTGGTGTCAGCTGTGAAGCCCACAGTGCCTTGACACAAGGCCACCTATGCAGATGATATTTTTTAATTTTATATGTATTTTTGTCTAAGCATTGATTCATGGGCCTTATGGCTGCTTCTGCTTTCTGACCCTAAGCAAGGCTGTGGTGATTTGGTTTTCAGACAACCAGAGGAGGAACAAACCCTGCCATTTATTCTGCAAAAGTGCTGCCAAAAGCTCAGGATGCCAGGGGACAACTAAACCAATCTTCTAGTTGTGGTCACCTCTGCAGAGAAGCAGCATGGCAGAAGCTGCTGTGGGCAAAAACCATCCTGCCAGACATTGCAGTAGTTGTTTTTGCACATTTCCTCACCAAATTTATCTCTTCCTTGGGAAGACAGTCTGAAAACCTGAGACTGATCTGCTCAGAGCTGTCATTGCTGAGTTACTTTCTTTGATTGTGCTTTTCCCTTGTGCGCTGCTTTGTGCATTTCCGTTATTAGGCAGCCACAGGAGATCTCGGGGTCAAACCTTTGTCCTTTACAGCCCTATGGCTGTGAGCCCAAACAGAACAGGCCTCGTGCTGCTCTTGCAGGTGGAGGCTTCACCTCCAAACGGGGCACGTTTGGGAGTGTGGGGAAACTGGAGACGATGATGAGCGTCTCATACGGGCGCGTGGAGGAGCTGGTGTTCTCTGGGGCTGCCACTGGGGACATCTACATCTGGAAGGAGACCCTGCTGCTGAGGACAGTGAAGGCCCACGATGGACCTGTGTTTGCCATGCATGCACTGGACAAGGTATCTGTCACCTTCCTTCACCTTGATTTTTGTTGCACTAATGGATTTTAGAGGTGTTTGTGATTAAACAAAGCCAATAGGAATGAGTTCTGTTATTTGATAGACCTGGATTTGTAAGCACCCTGTTCCATGTACTGGTACGTGACCAGCAGCTTTCTGACCTCTAAAAATTCAGAATTTATTTCTCACTCTGCTCAGAAGTGTGGTTTTCATGTTTGTGTAAACCACAGGACTGTAATCGGTAACATTCATTGCCTCTTCAAGCTGATCCCAAAACTATTCATGCATTACCAGTTTCCAAAATATGAAACGTAATTTTTAATAATATTATAGTTGTGTCTTAGTCACGACTTTAGATAGCCAAAGGTTTTGGGTTTTGAGTTAGCTATTCCAGATAACAAAAGAATTCTCTTTCAGTTGCATCAATACATCTGTAAAAGAAATTATGGCAAAATATTTGCATCACACAAATTAGCTTAGGACAAAGTTTTGCCCCTGGCAATTTGAAGATAATGTTGATAATGGAATATCCCTTTTGAGGTTATGGTTTCAACTGTAGAAGTAAAGGATGAGAAGAATGTTAGCTATTAACATTTTTATATATCAAGGTCGATTAAGATCCCTGTGGCTCAATTCTTTCTGGCCCTAATTGTTTGTTCCCAGCTTTCCTATCAATTTTTCTATTTGATCTTGGCACTGAACATCCTCTTCACTTAGATTTTTGTTGATTAGTTATTTATGCTCTTTTGCATTCACTTGGCCCAGATAATCTACCCAGGGAATTAATGAGAGAATTGGTCCCTGATGCGTTATTAGAACTTGGGTTGAAGCATGTGTTAAGTCAATTGAATTTGGAATAACTTGAGAAGCTGTTACTGCCAGGTACTGTCTTTTCTAACAGTAAAACACATTTTTCCATCGCTTGTTCCCACATGTGGGCAAATGTCCTGGTCCAGCATTCCTGTTTACAACAGTGTGTGCTCCATATGGTTGCAAATCTTTATAACCCTAGAAGAGCAACTCTAAATCTTGTCCACTTGAATTTTTCCCTCATAGGTACAGACTCCAGTATTTTTAGTTTGACACATGAATAAAAATCAGGGGAGACTTCATTGTGCCTTTGGACATGTCCTTTTGAATCTCTCCCATGAGTGCTGACATTTGTGTGTGTTCTTCTGCTGTGATTGTGCAGGGCTTTGTAACGGGTGGAAAAGATGGAATTGTGGCCCTTTGGGATGATATGTTTGAGAGATGTCTGAAGACATATGCTATTAAAAGAGCAGCACTCTCTGCTAGTTCTAAAGGTATTGGTTTCCAGTGTGTTTCAATAAGGACTGTGTGCATGAAAGGTGGTAAATGGTAGTAAAAGGGTAGGGACTGGGTGTCAAATCTTACCAGAAGCCAAAGGGAACAGCAACACACCACTTACTCTGTGCTGGAATGTTCTGGTTTGATCCATATAAGATGTATTTCTTGTATTCCTTGCCATTTATAGTTTGTTCTGCTATTCCCTCCTCTATTTCATGACACTGAGGTTTGTTTTCATTGGTGAAATGATTTTAAGGAGAAATATCCCCAGCCTTGAGTTTGGCAGTTCCAAAGTCAATCCAGTTTCCTTGGCTGGCCACATTTCCAGTGATGAGAGCAGGGGCCCTGTGATGTGGAAAGACCTGTTAAATTCCCAAGGCCTCAGTGTGGAAGTCTGGAAAGGGATATTCATATGTAATCACAGAATTAGTCTGAGGCGCAGGAACTCCCGAGCCCCTCAGGCCCTGTCATTGTTAAAGCAGTGAAATATCAGTCATTATATGGCCACAGTACAGACAAACTCCCCTCCCT
Source organism: Ploceus nigricollis (assembly GCA_013399945.1). Classification (NCBI taxonomy): domain Eukaryota; kingdom Metazoa; phylum Chordata; class Aves; order Passeriformes; family Ploceidae; genus Ploceus; species Ploceus nigricollis. The sequence continues at coordinate 1,056,669 of VXBC01010071.1, read as the reverse complement.
GCATTAGTAAGGAATCCATGGATTATCTGGCAGTTTAATCAGGCAATTTTATCTCATGTTCATTATTTTGAACAGATTTGAATTACATATAAACTGCAAGGGATATGAAATTTTAAAAAAAATGTTAAAAAAAATCTGGCATTCTTCAGGTTTGCTTTTAGAAGACAATCCCTCCATCCGAGCCATCAGCCTGGGACATGGGCACATCCTGGTAGGAACTAAAAATGGAGAAATACTTGAAATTGATAAAAGTGGGCCTATGACTCTGCTTGTTCAGGTACTGTATGGATCTTCCATAGCAAACTATTTCCTGTATTTTTACAGAAATGCTGGTTCTTTGGTATTCTTTTTTCAGTACATTTTGATCACATGAAGTAATCCTTCAAATTTATCTTGCCTGCGTGAGTGCCTTACTATCCAAGATGTGTGAGGCTGTGTTTTATAAAACACTGAACTCATTCATTAGTGCAGATTGAGAGCAGTAAGAAATTATTTAACCTTGATATGCAGTGCCAGCAAACTGTAAGCTGAAGGAAAGCTGGAAAAAAGCAGGAAGAGTGATTAACAAGTTGGAAAACTGACAATCTGAGGCAAGATTAAAACAAAGTATTATATGTTTTGGGCAAACAAGGATCTAAAAAAAGACATAAACTTTGAGGATTAGCCAGTATTGGGATTTCAGGATAAAGTCCTGTTTGGGGTGTAACTGTTCCCTATTAATCTCAAGTTTGGAAAGGAGAATATTGGAAGAACAGGAATTATACCCAATAATAGTGGAGGGGAGTATGGAAGAATGTTTTAGACATTTTTTCGGGGAGACAGAGCAGACATTCAGGTCTTTTGGAATGCAGAAAGCTTTGGAGAGAGGAGATGGTGAAGGCTTTACTGTCTGAGACGTGCAAAATGAGGCAGGGCAAGGTTAGAACATATTGCACAGCCCCACAGGCATTATTTCCTCTTGTATGGAATGCTTTCCTCCAGGGCCATATGGAAGGAGAAGTGTGGGGCCTGGCAGCTCATCCTCTCCTACCTGTGTGCGCCACCGTGAGCGACGACAAAACCCTGCGCATCTGGGAGCTCTCGTCGCAGCACCGCATGCTGGCAGTGAGGAAGCTCAAAAAAGGTAACTCTGCCTTGGCCAGGCCCTGGGGCAGCCATGGATCCTCTGCTTGGGGAACAGCTCCCTCTGCTTTCAGGGCACGTCACAGGCATTAATCACAGGGTAGGCAAAGGACACAGTCATTAAGAAATTGGGAGCACAGGAAATAAATTGTCTTTGGCATGTGTCAAGTCAGTGCAAAGGGAAGGAAGAAAAAGGACTGTAATCTATTGTAATGAATAATAATAAAATGAAGTTCAGTCTCTTTTCCCCCAATTTCAAGGGGAATGAGTTAACCTCAGAATCACTTTCCTCCCTAGGAATACCTAAGGCCAGTACATTGCTGACATAAAAGAATTTCCTTATAAAGACAAAAGTACAGTTTCCTGCATGTTGAGCACAGTCATCTTTTGCTGTCAGTATGAGCTTTACCTGTTAAACCAACTTCTCTAAAATTAACACCTTTTCTCTCCTCTGTATAAAATTAGATAAGCTATGTTGAAATGCTGCCTTCTCTAAAATCACTCTTATTTTATTAATTCATTGACATCCCTCAGGAAATTTTAAATTGTTCATTTTCAGTGACAGATCTGGAGCACAGGAACCCCTAACTGGCTGGGGGAAAACAGAGTTAAATGTTTTGGAGAGGTGAATTTGGGGATGGATGAGGATAGCTGTAGGAGAGTATGTCAGGAATAATGCTGAGGCAGAGGTACACTTCCCTTAATGAATCTTTGAATTTTCCATCCGGATTTCCTTTCTGTATATGTTTTGGGTGGGGTTTTTTTGTTTTATTTCTGTCGTTGGTGTGTTTAGAATGTGGCTGGAAGGTGGTATTTGCACATAAACCTGTTTCAAAAGGGATTAAATCATCGTTGTCGTCTCCAGAGCACCCTGTAACAAAGCATCTATCATACCCTTCTGTAACATACCTTTTTCAAGAGACAACAAATCTGTTTTAAAATGACATACTTGATGTCGAAACCTTTCAGTTGCAGTTCACTGATGGTTTTCTCAGTCTCAGCTTTTAAACTTTGACAGACTCATTTCCATGTGCTTCCGCAGGCGGGCGCTGCTGTGCCTTTTCTCCCGACGGGAAAGCCCTGGCAGTCGGGCTGAACGACGGCAGTTTTCTGGTGGTGAATGCTGACACTGTGGAGGACATGGTCTCTTTCCACCACAGGAAGGAGATGATCTCGGATATAAAGTTTTCACGAGGTACATCCAGATGATAAGGTGGAAGAGGAGTGTTTATCTTGCAGATTGTTTCTCTTGTCTAGGCAAGGTTGAATGTCCCAAAGGAAGAGTGGCTTTATGTGTGCTTCATGCATTAAATACTTCACAATTCCATGTGGCTGTGTGCTGCACTATAACAGGCCCACCCCTGCCTGCTGAATCCACTACAGTGGTGAAAAGCACACCAGTATCAGTTAGATTTACCCTTTAATAACCTCGGTGTCTCCTCCTTACAGAATCAGGAAAGTACCTGGCTGTGGCTTCCCACGATAACTTTGTAGATATTTACAACGTCCTTACCAGCAAAAGGGTTGGCATTTGCAAAGGTGCCTCCAGCTACATCACCCACATCGACTGGGACTCCAGAGGTAAAGTGTTGGCCAGAGATACAGACTGGAAATGCCCATAATATGGAATATCAGGAAACTGTTCCCCTCCAGTTATTAAGATCAACCACTGATGCAGATGCTTTTTCCCCATGGAGCACTTTATGGATCCAGTGCAATTACGTTTGTTGGTATCCAGTTTCCTTTCCTTGCTGAGCTCTGCATGGCAATCCCTGCAAGAAGCTAGCGCCTGATGGTCCCAACTAATTAAGTCCAGCAGGATCCATAATAAGCTCATGCCAGTGAGCCTTCCCAGAGCAGATGTGATCTGTGTGGGACCATCTGTGTGCCTGAGCCTTGTCCCTGCTGTTGGCCAGCCCCAAAACATGGTGCGAGCCAGTGGCAGCAACACCACAGCATCTCCATGGGCACAGCAAACTTCCCATCCCAGGACAGCCCAGAGTGGAGCTGGCTTTGCCAGTGGAGCAGTGCAGAAGGGATGGGAGCTGGCAAAGATTCCACTTTTGGCAAAGCTGCCTTGTAAAATTGTTAGGAAAATTAATAGCACATGCATTTATTTTTGACTTCCAGTAGTGTGATGGTGAAATGCAAGCAAAATATTGACTGTCAGCAGAAACTGATTTGCTGTGCAACAGCAACTTCTGAAGGATATTGGATGATGTTTAAAGTATTACTTATGCATTGAATCAGAGTATAGGACCCTTACAAGAGTGCTTTTAAGCATCTGTGTTACTTTGGCTACGAATAACTCTCTAGAGGATAATTTCTTAATTTACCCCCAGAAATCTCTTCACTCAATCAAAAGAAAGTTCTTAATAATCATAATAATTATTAAGATTCATAACAAACTCTCCTTTCTCCTTTTGTGTTCAGGAAAGTTATTGCAAGTCAATTCTGGTGCCAAAGAACAACTATTTTTTGAAGCACCAAGGGGGAAAAGACATATTATAAGAATTGCTGAGGTATGAATTATGGGCTGGATTATTTTTACTGTGAAAATTAATTTTAAGAATTGTCTTCAAATGGTGTATTTTTTTCCTTTTATAATACTATATTATAAATATAGTAGAATTAGAATTATTTAGTAATTAGTTAGAATTAGAATTATTTAGTTAAATAGAATTAGAATGATTTAGAATCAGAATTCTTAGAATTAGAATTATTTAGTAATTCCACAGTGTCTTTCCTAGCATGTAAATGGCAGAATGTGCAGGTTTCTACTTACATCTCTAAATTTATTCTTGTTTATTTATTAGCAGCCATTTGCCATAATCCCCTTCTCAAAGCCACCTGTTTTCTGTGTAACCAGTTGCATATGTACTATAAACCACCTTCAAACAGCAGGACCTGGCTTTTCATGAAGCTGATTATTTGTGACATGTAATTCTACATGACTACAAAATTGCCAATGTTTAGCACTTCAAAAAATCTTCACGGAGATTTGTATCCAAATCATGCTCTGCCTTGGAAAAATGGGAATGTTTAAAGTGTTAAGCCTTTTGATGAAGACACACAATTTGTATTAAAAAGCTGGAACAGCACAGTTTCTTAAGAACTAAAAGTATTAAAATAAAAATAGTTGTCAAACATAGAAAAATATACACGTGAAACTAGTGTGTATTTGGTATGTTTAAAGTAAGAAGCCTCCTTTGGGGGAATTTTGTTTGCAGATAGAGAAGATTGAATGGGACACCTGGACATGTGTGCTTGGTCCCACCTGTGAGGGAATCTGGCCCATGCACAGCGATGTCACCGTTGTCAACGCGGCCAGTCTCACAAAGGACAGAACCCTCTTGGCCACAGGAGATGATTTTGGGTTTGTGAAGCTCTTTTCCTACCCAGTGAAGGTAAGAAGTGTGTTTATTTCAGTGATGGGAAAGGAAAAGAAGGAAGGCACTCTTCCTGGGTGCCACTGGGGGATTTTCTGTGCTGCAGGGCCCACATGCCAGGTTCAAGAAGTACGTGGGGCACAGTGCCCAGGTGACCAACGTGCAGTGGCTGCACAACGACTCCGTGCTCCTCACCGTCGGCGGCGCCGACACCGCGCTCATGATCTGGACCAGGGAGTTCCTGGGCATCCAGGAGAGCAAGCTGGTGGACAGTGAAGAATCAGACACAGATGCAGAAGAAGATGGAGGTAAAGAGGATTTAATTCAGTCTTCCTTGCCTCAGTCAGAGATTCACACAGGCATTTAACTTGAAACTTTGCTATGCTAAATTTCAGTGTAAGGAGAGATTGGTAGGATTTGCTTCCTTCCTTTCATGGTTGCAGATCTTCTTGTTCTCTACTGTCCCACTATGAAACAAGGGTAGCTTGTTTTATTCTATGTTTTATTTTTCTAAGGTTATGACAGTGATGTTGCAAGAGAAAAAGCAATTGACTACACCACTAAGATCTATGCAGTGAGCATCCGAGAAATGGAAGGCACAAAACCCCATCAACAGCTGAAGGAGGTTTCAGTGGAAGAGAGGTATGTCCCACAAAGGCTTTTGCTTCCAAGTGTGCCCTTTTGCATCTCTTTTCATTCAACTAGAATTAGTCCTTAGAAATAAGACAGGAATTTAAGAATTCACCAGATAACATTTAAAATGGTGTTCACAGAGTACAACATGTTAACATGATGGAGAAAAATACATGTAATATGACACATCTGAGTGTTGTGTTCTCTTTTGCTGTTCACATGAGCATTTATATTCTCTCCTAACCAGTGTGTGTCTGCAGCAGAGCACTTGTGATAGTGGTAAGCTTGTAAATATTTTGTGGTTAAGGCTTTGGGTGGTGCTTTTATTAAAAGATTTTCAGTCGCTTGTAATTGTGTTGGGTTGTCACTGTTAAAGCTGGAATGTCCCATGGCACATGCTGGCCTTAGGCTGAAAAACTCTTAAAAAAAATTAGCTGGAAGGGGAACAGTGTTGGAGAGGAGAGCAAAGAAAAGAGATAAGAGCTAAGAACACAGGGTGAGTCCAGTGAAACACAGACCTAAAGGAGGGGGTGATAAAATCTGATGGGACAGAACAGGAGCATCTATAACCACTAAAGTTCATTCCCCCTCAAAATCTGGAGCAGTAAATCCCTACCTGTGAATCCAGCTGGTGACTCAGCTGTGAATCCATTTTGTCTCTTTTGATAGAGTATTTTCTTAGAAATGATAATTCTTTTATCAGGAGTTTCCCTGCTCTTGCCCCCCACTGGGCACTGGCTCAAAGGAGTGCTGTGGGTTAATCCACAGAAAGAATTTCAGCTTAGTTTTGTTATTGCAAGAGGCAAAATGGAGCTAATAATACTTTCTAATCTCATGTAGGCCTTGGAAAAATAAATTTCTGTCTTTAAAGCTCTCAAAGAATGCAGTGCTGAACATCTTGAACAGAAAGCAATTAATAATTTTTGCTCAGTAAATGTGCAGGAGAATTGGGTGTGAAATGTGGGGTATGAACAACAAGAAAAATGTTGCACCCATTGTTTTTTTCATCACAATGTTTTAACAATACCATGCAGGAGGAGGATCAGTGATTTTTACAATAAAATGTTGGACCATAATCTTCTCTTTTCCCATTTCTTTTAAGAATATCTCTTTTCCTCAAATAAAGAATTTGTTCCTCCATCTTTCTACAAAAAGGTATAATGTATCATCTGGTAAACATAAATGTTTGCAAATTGAGTTAAAAAAGGAAAATTATTATTTTATTTTGGGTGAATTGCTAAATTGTTACAGGAATAATAAGTGGCATTGGTACAGCTGTTTCGCACCAGAAACCCTTGTACTGTCCAGCTGTTTTCTCCATTCTGTGATGATGTAAAAGCAACTGTAGAGTGAGTTTAATTGACAGACAAGGCTGGGCTTAAAAATGTCTTGTACTCATGAATTACTGACAATTTCAGCAAGAGCATCAGTGTCCTGTGCAGCTTTTCAGCACCATTTCCAGTCCAGGAGTGAAAATCCCCCTTCAGGTCCCTGGGAAGTTTCCCTTCTCTGCACCCATTGCTGTGCTGTGTGGTGGCACAGGCTCTGGAGCCTGTCCCCATCCTCAGCCCCTCTCCTGGAGAACAGGCCGTGTCTACCCAGCACCACAAAGCCCTGGGGAAGCTGCTCCAGTGTTTCCACACCTCCCACTCTGTTGGTGGCTGGTGAAATGGGGAGGCCCCTCCTCTCCAGTGAGGTTGCCCCTGACTTCTAGAGTACATCCCAAGGGAATAACCCATCCCATGTTATATCCCCAAGTTCTGGACTGAGGAGAGTAAAAAAGCAAGACCTTAACATTCTTCTACATTTTTTTCTTCTTACTGTCTCTGTGTTATCAACAGTTTTGTACTTCATTTTAATCTAGGTTAAAAATAAACCCTTGTCACTGTCCTTCCCATCTTTTCTACTTAAGAGTCACAGCTCTTGTACACATTTTTAATCTTCTTTTTAAATTACAGATGCTTCTGTACAATCACACCTTTGGTATTTGTAATTTGTTGTTTTGATCAATCTGACAACAAATCTCATAATTTGCATAGGTCACTTGTTAAGCAAAGATTAATTCACTTTTCTTTCTTCGAGGGATTAATATGAATAGTGAGAATTTATAGTGAAATAATCAGAAGTGGCAACTTTATGGTGAAATGTCAGCAAAACTGTTTTCTGAGGGTGTTGTGATTGGATAGGGCCTTAAGCTGTGAAAGGTGCCGGAGTTTGGGTGCAGTAAGACAGGATTCATGTGTTGGCTACTGCAAGACTGCAATTCCTGGTCACAGTGGGACAATATGGGCACAATTCCTGCAGAATCTTGGCACTCCCAGTGGTGAGTGCCTCAGGTTAAAGCTGACTTCTCTCAGAAGACGTATGAAATATGAGGGAAGCTTTGTAGCTGTGCCAAATTCCGTCTTTTCTGAGAACACAAAAGAATGTAGCAGCTGGAAAAGGGTTTGTCTGCCCATGACAAACTTCTGAAATCCCTGGCCTGACTTTTCTTTGCACCTCCAAGGGTCCAAAGTGACAGTCGATCAATCCAGGTGAAATGAAAAGTCTGCAAGTATGCAGCTGTCTGTGTTGAGGGAAATCCTAAATGTTCAGGGAAATCTAAAGCCAAGTCAGCTGGCCTTGAGGCTGTGGAGTCTTGAAATCTCTGTGCACAGGGCTGAGTGAAGATGCAGCAAGGAATATTGGAGGCAGCTCCCAAAGCTGTAGATTTTCTGCCAAAGGTACAGCTGAAGTAGCTCTCCCAGCCCCTCCAGGTTTGAAGGAGGGAACCCAGAGGATGTGCTCCATTCTCTTTCAGGCAGGTGTGTGGGGAAACCTGGTAGGCTTTTGAGGAGGAAGTTTTTCTGGGGGAAATATTCCAGATCTTTCCCTTTGTGATTGTGCCATATGTGTGTCTGAAGACCCCAGTGATTGTGCACTTTATGGCTTTTGTGCATGGAATAGTCTGGCATTGGTAACTTACTGTCCACGTGTTGAAAACTATGGGACAAGCTAGAAGGCTGCTTAGAACAGAAACTGTGAGTAAATCCTAAGGCCTGGAAAACTGCTGGCCCGCTTCACTGCAACATCTAGTGAGGGTCTTGGAGTGTCCCCCTTGCTGTATTTTCATTGTGGCTTTGAGAAAGGAAAAATTGTGAAGGTGTAGTGAGAAGAAACTTGTAATTAAGCAAGTTTAAGTTAAAGAAAGGGGGAAAAAAAGAGGAAAAAGCAAGTTTCTGGTTTAAGCAAGAAGTAGGAATAGCTGGGGCTGCTTCTGTGAGCTGCTCCTTGGGGGCAATGACTTGGAGCTCACTGGGGTTTTTTCTTCTAAGAGTAATATTTAGAGGATAAACTGTTGCTGAAGTTACTTTCCAGCTTATGTAATCAAACACGCTTCAAAGGTGCTATGTGGCACCGACGAGACACGTCCATCTGTTTAATCCTTCTGTTTGCTGGAATAAGCTTGCAGGACTCTGTGCATCTCTGATAGAAAGTGGTGAATCTGAAAACCTCCAGGTTATTTCTCTAGAAATAACAATTAATTGTTCAGTTCAGGAGGAGTTTGATCTCAGGAACTGTGATGGGACTCCTGAGAAGGTTGCAAGTGTAGGGTTGGGAGCTGAACTGTACAATGATTAGTACAAACTTAGGAGTAATAATAACATTTTCCCTTAGAAAAGAAAATGGGAGCCCTTTATGAAATTTATTTTTCCTGTCTAACTCAAATGTAATTAAAATAATCATGATTCTGCAAATATCTTGGAGGAGTGTAGAAGTTACATGATAGATTTTACTTGCAGGATTTGAATCAAATCATGGCCTGGTATTTTTGGGGGGATCCAACATTTCCTGTCTCCATCAGCAGCAACAGCTTTAGGATGGCAAAGTGACAGGAGAGCTGTTGCTGAGGCACAGTTTTAAAATGTCTTGCAGTTATATTGGTGCGTTTGGTTAAGATCATTAATTGATTATTGTTTCTCTCTCCTCTCCCTGACCTTGTTGTTTTCTTTTTCCCCCTTTCCATGCCTTCCCTTCTCTCCTCCCCACCCACCCTTACCCATGTCTCCCTTTCTGCCCCTGTGCCTGGCAACCCTTGCCATGCCCGTGGTCAGGAGCAGGGTGCCCTCGAGAGGGGCTGCAGGAGCCGTCTCGCGGGGTGGGAGCTTCCAGCGTGGCGCTCCCACTCCTCGGGACCCCCTGGCCACTGGTGGGACTGTCCCAGACAATCCAGGACAATTGTAAGCTCTGCTGTGTGTCACAGAAGAATTGTGCTGTTTCAGAAAAGGGCCGGTTTTTGAACTGGGACCATTTAAACCAATAATTGATATGATGAGAAGTAACACGAGCTTGCTGATGACTGTATTTATGTTACTAATCCCAAAGGCAAAGACCTATTTGCATTTGGCCTCCTACTAACCCCTAACACACCCCCTGCATCTGCAGCTCTCCTTTAGCTCAATTTGCATGACTCCACATGAACTTGGTGATGGGAACTCCTTCAAAGCAGGTGGAATGTGTAGAAAACAAGAAGCAGCATTAGCATGTTTGTCTGGTTTTCTGTTTTCTCGGCATCCTGGCTTGTCTCGCTCTCCATGAATTACCCACCTCAGAGTCTGGTCTCTATCGTGGTGTTTGCCTCATGTGTAATCATATGTCCTGATAAAGATGAAAAGTTAAAGAAGTTGAATTTTCTCTCTTCAAATGTTACTCTTTAAATTATTGATTTCTTTAAAACAACATGGGCTAACTTATATAAGCTTCCAAAATAGCCCCCCCAAGCCTTTGCACCATGAAGTGAATTATTAGATATATGGTTACAGCCTTGGTTCCTGCACCTTTACACGCACACATCTGTGGGTGCAGTGCAAAAGCTCTGAGTGTGAATCTGTGTTGTATTTATGTGTAGGTGGGGACTATTCAAAACGTATCTGAAAATACACATCCTTGGGGTGAAGAAAATGACTTCGGGCTTATTCCAGCAGAAAGCCCCTCTCTGAGAATGAGGAGCATCATTTGGAATATTCACTTTTACTTTCTCAACAGCATTATGTCGAGTTAATGCACCCTAAATGCATTTGACAGCCTGCTGGTTTCATCCCAGTTGTCCCCAAGGCTTGTACACGTTGTGACTGGTATTTGTCAGTCCCTGCCAAGCAGCTGAACTCAGAGTCAATCTCACTGCTCCCACAGGTCAGCACAGAGCTGGCTCAAAGGTCTTCTCCGTTTGTGTGGCACTTGGGGGAGTGGAACTGAGGGATGCCAGCGTTGCCATGTGTTCCCAGTACCTCTTTCTCTGAACGTGAGTGCTCTCTGCCCAGAGGCTGATGTGGAATACTCAGCTTTTCTGAGGGCTGTTGTGCAGGAGGTAGTCCAGGGCTGATGGAAAAAGCCATGTCTCTCATGTTCTGTCATGCAGAGGGAGGATCTGCTATATATGATTGGTTCAGTGTTTTTATTTACACAGTTCAGCTTCAAAACATGCTGAGGCTTATGCAGGGAGTAACAAAACAAATGGAAAAGGCTCTGGTCTTTCAGTGGGTGAGGGACAGTGTGTCCAGAGTGTGAGGGATGGCGTGTCCAGGGTGTGAGGGACAGCAGGGCCAGTCTGTGGTACAGGAGCTGTTTAGGGAACAGCTTCCCAAGGTGCTCAGGACAAAGGCCCTCAGGTTTCATTCCAGTGATTGCCCTCCTTACTAATTGCTGTAGTGCTCATTTCACTGGGCACTGAGCTGGAATGACCTGGGAATGCAGTGACCAGCTGCCCTGACAGGCTGTGACAACAGCTGGCCCCACCATATGTCCTGCAGTACTTTTTGATTTTTTGATTTTTTTAAAATTTTTTTTATTATTTTAAAGAGTGCATCAGCATACACGTGAAGTTATAAATGTTGTAATAATGTAAGGCTTTTTCAGTCCTTTAAAAATGTAATTTACCACTGATGTTTCTCTCTAGTTCTGTTTGAGCTGTGCTTTGATCTGCTGTATTTGAGAGCAGGGTATTTTCATGTTGAATCCTATTCTTTTTGTTGTCTCATTATAGCTGCAAAATGTTAAAAAGTAACAGCAGGAAAAGTTGTATGTAAAACTCCTATGTATGTTGGGATGGGAAAATCCAAGGGTTTAGAATTTACAAAATCTTTTAATCCCTTCTCTGGGAAGAGATTACAAAAAGCTGGAGGAGTTTTGCAGCAATTTGGGGACACTTGGGAGTCCCCTCCTGTCACTGGTGAAGGGCACATTTAAAAGCTGCTTTTGCATTTTTTCTGAAATGAACAGTATATTTTTTTAAACCTTGGATTTTTGTTCTGTTGCCCAATCCAACCCTACCACCCATTCCTCTCCTTGAACCTTGCTTTCTCTTCTCAGGAGGAGTCCTACTCATGTTTGTGTAGATCCAAGTGTGTTCCCTCCCCTGTCTGCAGCCATATAAATCCATGTCTGTCTCCCTTTTGGGCTTGAAGCTTTTCCCTACCCATTCCTGCTGGCTCAGCCTGTCACCTTCTTGGTTGCAGGACACTCCTGGCCATCTGTCCCTGCTCCAGACCTTGTTGGTCCCTTTCACGTTGGCGCTGTTTCTGGAGTTCCCACACTGTTCCTATTGGCCTTGGAGCAGAATGTTTGTGTTCTCCCCAGTTTATTCCTGCTGCAGTCAGCATCTCCAACCAGACAGCAATTCTGGCTTGTGACCTGGCAACAGGAGCTGATTATATCCCCCTCCCATAGAATTGATCATACAGTTTTTGATCTGCCTTTTCTTTTGACCTTTATTTTCCATCTAAATAGATCTGGCTTTTTTCCCCTCATAGTTTGGCCCTGTTCTCTAAGATCACATCTCTTTCTTCCCTCAAGGTGCCCCACTCTCCCAAAACCCCATTCCCTCTTCCCCCCCAGCCCAGCTCTTGTTGTCCATCTGCTGTTCTCCATCCTGGTGCTGCCTGTTCACCCCACCCCTGATTTGCATTTCTCTCCCTCTGTGACTGGAGGGAATGTTCACTCACATCTTTTCACATTTCTGCATGAAGGTGGTGCTGAGGTTTTGTCAGTTTGGATCTGGACTTCTATCCCTGACTGACAGCTGTGTGTCCTCATGTGAGAACATCCTCGAGATTGCCATGAGTAACAGAAATCTTCTCTGCTGTATTCACAGTGCCCAAAGAACTGAAACCCTCTAATATCTGTGTCCTATCTTTCCCGGAGCTCCTCCATGCCATAACATGATCTAAGCACGTTTGTTTTAAATTGCTGCAAAGAAACCGTTAATGCTTGTGTTATGTTTTAACTTGCTTTCCTTTGGAGGCAGGGAATTGTCAAGTAAGTACTGATGGGGAGCCCAGCCAGGCCTGGATTGCTGCGAATGTGCCTTGCAGGTTGCACAGGTCCAACAGGGCAAAGGGGTGTCATTTGCTACAGTGCAAATTTCTTGTCTTGGCAGTGTCATCTTCTGTGTCAAAACAAACTAGATGTAGTCACAGGCTTGTTAAAAGTGAAATGAGTTCTTACAACGTTTCAAATGTGCTGCTTTCCATTTGTTTTATTAAGATGGTGATGAGGCAGTGAATGCACACGTGTGTGTATATATACATGGCTGTGTATATATGAATGCACACAACATCTGTGTTTGTGTGTGCTGTGAGTAGGTATCTATAAAACTATCTGTGTGTGTGTCTCCAAATTAAGCCTCATGCTTACAATCTGGTGACTATCAAGCATGTCACAGTGGTAGTGTTCTCTTGCTTTCATGAAGTATTTTGGCTTGCTCTTGTCATAAACTTTGATATTCCTAGGTAAAGAAATGTGGAGATGATCCAGTTTGAAATTTCACTAAAACAGAAAAAAACATACAAGAAAACAATTATTTTCCTAAGTGCCAGTTCAGAGGCCCTCATAAATCTGGGCTGAAATGAAATAATTAATTTATTTTGTAAGACAATCAAGTTTTGTAATAACTTCCTCTGCCCCTTCCCTGCCGGTGACAGCATCGCTGCTCGGTCCTGCTCCACCCAGGGTCACCCCAGGGGACTTGAGTGACCGCTCTCTGAGGAAATAAAGGTACTTGTTCCCTGAGGACAAGGCAGGACAGGCTGTCCTGGGTGTGACTTGGCCTCCTCACAGCAATTGTGGGCTAAATTGCAGCTGAGCTGGGGTAGAGAACAATCATCCATTATGTGCAGTCTCAGCACTGCCTAGGAAACTGTCAACTTCCTACCAGTTCCCTCCCTGTCAGGCTCCTGAAAATAAACCAACCATGGAATCCCGTTCTGCTCTGGTGCAAAGTGTGCAGGAAGCTTGGATGTAGCTTCCCTTTCCCCTCCATCCTGCAGGATCTTTAGCTCTGAGGCTGCCCAGGGATGCTGGGTGCGATGTTTCTGGGTCTGTGCACTCTTTGGTTTCTGTTTTAGTTCTTGCTGGCATGCTTGGATAGCACGTGTTGTGCCCAAGGAATGACTGCTGCGCTCTGAAAGTGCTTGTGCATGAGTCTCGTGCTCAGAAGTGACTCCTAAACTCTATTAAGTTTCTTGCTTGGCTTTATTTGCTGCTTACAAGGGGATCAAGGTAACTCTTTCACTCTCTTCGTGTCATGGGGTCACCTGCTGATGTGCTTGTTGGTCCTTGCTGTGCTTGAGACGTGGGTTAGACTGGTTACCTCCAGCCTTTCTCTGTCTCAGAGCTCAGGTTGTCCTGCTGCTCATTCCCACAGGGCTCAGTCCCCACTGTGCTCTGTCCACTGTGCCTTTAATACCTGCCATGAAAAATCCAGCTCCAGAAAAAGCACCTCCCTGTTCACAAAAGGGGTTTCATTCTTCTCCAATTAATTTTTTGCAAAATGGGAATTACTGGTAGTTACGGTCTCGGGACAGGAACAAGTTTCACAGCGTGTGGAATGTAATAGCAAGGTCACATTTTTCTGGATTCATAAGCTCTGGGAATGCTTTCCACGTGCTCCCCTTAGCTCTGTCCCCTTTTCCCAGCAAGATCAACAGCAGCAGCAGAGGTTATCTGGCCTTACAGACTGTTTGCACACATCAGATTTTGTCTCAGCCTGTGTTCTGCATTTGTCTCTTTATCTACTTTTAGCAACTGTAATTATATAAAAAAGCTTTGCTGGCCTTAATCTCCCAAATTCCCTTGGATGAATGACTTGTGCATTTAAATGCAGCCATTTTATCTTTAATATGATTTTGAGAAGATTTTATTGAAGCCATGTTTTGGGATGGGGTTTCTCAGAAGAAGCAAGGCTGGGCAGAGGTCAACTGCCAGCTGCAGAAATTACTTCAGATAATTTCTGAAAGCACCAATTTACCATCATTTCATATTCAATGATTTTTCCATGGATTTAAATCATTATGGTTTGGGGTCTTTTGAATGGTGTAAGGTTGTTTGTTCTGCCACTCATCCGTGAAGTCTGCATCAGTGTTTCTGCTCTATCAAAAAGTACAGGATTTTAATCAGTTTATTGTACAACTCTGAAAAAAGCTCATACAGGGGCAACTGTCCATTTGCTGCTCACACACGCTGCGGTTTTGAAGGTTCTGTTTTACTTTCAAATATATAGATTGTCTCCTTTTTTAAATGTTCTTTTCAGGCCACCCGTGAGCAGAGCTGCTCCTCAGCCTGAGAAACTGCAAAAGAACAATGTCAACAAAAAAAAGAAACTGGTTGAGGTCAGAATTGATATCTTTTATATTTCTTTAAAAGTGACATGTGCTGGGTGAAGTCCATCCCTGTTTTGTCTCTTGTGAAGGGCAGGTACAATCACAGAGTATGTGCATTTCCATGCTTCCTGCTCAGTCCCAAGGGAAATACATCCAGAACCAGCACTTCGGCCCAGGAAAAACCTGTGCAGGATTTTGAATGATGGAATTTGCTCATTGACTTTGGAACTTTCCTTTCTCCCCAAACAACTTGTTTGAATTCCCACATAACAGGCAGAACCAGGGGAATATTCTGTGACCTCTGTGGATCATTTGCAACACTTGGTCTATGGCAAATTGGGATTGTTCCCAGTGAGCTGTGATTGTGTTTGGGACAGTCATTAAGTTGGGCTTGAGGGCTCCAAGGCAGCTCTAACAACAATACATTAACCATCCTGGGTTCCTGGAGGAAATTTCCTTGGCAGCTGCTCATTGTAAGCTGCAATTACACCTCTGATTAATGTCTAATTACAGAGTTACTTATAGCTTGCCCTGCCTTCCTTTAAGGACTTTAAGGTCAGAATTTGGTCTGTGGAAATTTGGTAGTTTATGAGAATGATTTTTGAAAACTCTGCAGATAGCTTCTTTAAAATATCCGATACCCTATATAAATATTAAACTGTGATGGGAAGAGCAATAAAGTCCAACCTGTTCTGTGAGTTGTATATGTTTGGAATGGGAATTTACAGAACCAGGGCATTTATAGCCTTCTGAATAATTAGAAAAGAAAATAATAGAAGTGCAGTGCTTTAGTTGACCAATTAAAGGTTGTTGATAGCCTCTGATAATGTTATGCCTCAATAAATGAGCAGAGTGGGGATAATTAATTATTGTTTTGTTATTCTATTGCCTCTACAAGATATTTGTACTTGTATAATTTAGAATTGTCCTTAAGTGGTCCAGGCTCTGAAATCTTGTTTTTTCTTCCATTTCACTCTTGTTCTCTGTTGTCCTGGACTAGGAGCTGGCTTTAGACCATGTGTTTGGATACAGAGGATTTGACTGTCGCAACAACCTCCATTACCTGAACGATGGTGCTGACATTATTTTCCACACAGCTGCAGCAGGCATTGTCCAAAACCTCTCCACTGGTAATTCCACTTGAAAAAATACTTGGAGATAAAATAGCTTTATAAGGAAAATATTTTTGATTGAAAATCTGAACTTTTTAATCTTCCCGTGGCTTTCCCACATTTTGCATCTTGATAAATAGCACAAACCCACTGTGGGTGGGCTTTGGGGACTCCAGTCCTAGGACAGCCTGTGAGCTGGGAAACAAGGATTGCCCTATCTGTCCTTTCTGGGCCCCTTCCCTTGGGAGGGCTTTGCCTCCACTTCCCCACTCACTGCCTCAATTCACTGGGATTTCACTGGGAAACCTGGACTTTGCATTGGCAGTTTTGGTGTTTCTTGCAGTTGTGGTGGCTATGGGCTGATTCCCTGGGTATATAGATAATTTCCCAGATATTGCTTTTGTATCCACCTCTGTGTGTTGATGGTTGTGTCCATAGCGCATTTGGGAGCAGTGCCTGGGAATGGGAGCAGAGCAGCCATGGGCAGCCTTAGTGGCCCCTCATTCCCTGCAGGGCTGTAGCAGCTGCCCAAATAGTCTGTGCTTCTGTGGTGGCTCTTCCCTTGGTCCTGTGGTGGCTGAAATTTTGTTTGGATGTCATTAGGTAGCCAGAGCTTCTACCTGGAGCACACTGATGACATCCTGTGCCTGACAGTGAACCAGCACCCCAAGTACAAGAACGTGGTGGCCACCAGCCAGATCGGTACGTGACCCCCACAGCAAAGCTTTACTCACAGTTTTCAGGGCACTGCTTCATTTGGAGCTTTTCTGTGGGGGAACTTTAGTTTTTGTTTGATTTGGAGGAAGTAATCAAGATCCAGCATTTTCTTACTGTTTCAACTCCATCTCTGATTGTGAGTGATTGGATTGTAGAGTTAATTGTAGTATAATCATATTTTAGAAGGCAAACTTTGATAAACTGCCTAATCCTCTCAATAATCTGATTTATAGAGTTTCTTCTTTCCTTCCTGTGTCCAAGGCACTGTTTAGCAGTGAGAGTACAATGAGCATCATTTTCTCTGCAGGAATACAGGAGCTGTACAGAGAAGGCCAGAAACAGAGAGAGATCTCAGCAGAAGTTAGGGGACGTATCAGGGGACAGCTGAGAAACCACATGTGTTTGTGTGTTTATTATTTACATGGAGAGTCCTGAAGGAGTAAACATTGCATGGGAATGCAGGATGAGTTGTCCCAAGCCTTGAGAAGGATCTGCTGCCCCTCAGCCTAATGCTGAAAAAATTAACTTTATGGGGGAGAACAGGGTCAGAATGTCTCAGCCCATTCCAGAAGGAGAATGGAATCCATAACTTGAGGACAGGAGTCACTTAACAGGGGGCAAGGAATGGTAGTGATGAGCACAGTGACAAACACAAGCCCTCTGCTGCCTGTCCTGAGCATGGTCACTGCAGCTGGAATGTGGAGGGAGCACCCAAACCTGCACGTGGTGCCAGAGCTGTGCTGCAAAGCACTGATTTTTGTGACATGGAAAAGGCTAAAGGCCCTTTTCCTAGGCCTCAGGAGATCAGTGCTTCTGAGTTTGATTTGATACTTTGTATAACTAGAGATTCACTTCACTTTTGAATTGAATAATTTTTAAAACCTGCATGCCTTTAACATTTCTTTTACATCCCATTTTTAAAACTTAAAAGTACTAAATATTGTTGCAATATTTGTGTATAAAAGCCAATATACCCAAAAAAGTTCAACAATATTCCTGCTTATTTGTTTTGTTGATTTAATCCATATCCATTTCCAAGTTTTTAATTTTATTTTCCTTCTGGTGCTGATGCTGGCACTTCAGCACGAGTCACATGACTTATTTCACCTATTGTTTTCCCTTGGTGCTTCCTCATTTGCCATTGCTCTCACAATGCAGGTGACATGACAGAATTCCCAGGTAAGGCTGATTTGTTTGTGAATTTAGCAGAGTCCTGTACGAGTTCCATGTTGCCTCGTTGTATCTGTGTGAACCATGGATACAAGTGAAACATCTGCAGGCAATTTCTTTTGCATGAGGCTCTTCATGAATGTTATGTTGTTCTTTTAGAACTTGTCTGACTTCATGGACTACAATGATTCCCCCCTCTGTGTTTTGCAAGCTATTTTGATTTCTCTTTGTTTCCCAGTAGTGCTAATCTTAAACAAATCCAAACCCCCAACTAATGTCTGTTCAGGTTAAATGTTCTTGAAAAATGCCTGGTTTGCACTGAAGCTTTCCAGAATTAATTCTCTTTTAATGCCTCTCTCTGCCCACAGGTACAACCCCCACAATACATATATGGGATGCCATGAGCAAGCAAACCCTTTCCATGCTGCGCTGCTTCCACACCAAAGGGGTCAATTACGTGAACTTTAGTGCCACTGGCAAACTTCTGGTGTCAGTGGGAGTCGACCCAGAACACACCATCACCGTCTGGAGGTGGCAAGAAGGTACAAACCAGGGGGAAGTCATGTTCCTTCAGCCTCACAGGGATGTGCACAATGATTGGCTTTGCCTTTCAAGTCTTTGGACTTTTGTCTCCCCACTCTGAGTATCCCAGTTAATCAGTTAAAGATCAGTCAAAGAAAGGAAAATTATTCCTTTTCTTTCCTAAAACACTTCAAGTACTATGATGGAGGTAGGCCTTTCGAAAGTAATTTCAAGAAAAGAATTACCTTTGGAAATGGTGGAGGGGAGAGGAAAAGTGCCTCAGCTCATGAGTGTGTCCCTGTGCATTTTTCACCAGATGATAGCCAACATTTCAGTGTTATTTCACTGACCCAGGAGACAGATCGTGCTATGAAGGCCTTAAATCTGCATTTCCTAAATCTGTGGGATGCAACCAGGGACTTTGGGAATTGCATTAAGATGTTTGATACCCTAAACAGTGTTGGGATTTGCAGCTTTCAGCATCTGGGGCACAGATCTCTAATCCAATACCAGCTCAATTTATTTGATAAAATCATATCAGAGCTTAATTTCTCAGGTGAATTCAGCTTTGTTTTTATCCTTTCCTCATTGAACCAGGGGCTAAAGTTGCCAGTAGGGGAGGACACTTGGAGAGGATCTTTGTTGTGGAGTTCCGCCCGGACTCCGACACTCAGTTCGTGTCCGTGGGGGTCAAACACATGAAGTTCTGGACCTTGGCTGGCAGCGCTTTGCTCTACAAGAAAGGAGTCATTGGTTCCATGGAAGATGCCAAAATGCAAACCATGCTCTCTGTTGCCTTTGGAGCAGTGAGTTCAAATTACCTGCTACGGGATTTTACATTACCTTTGTATTAAACCTGCAAGGGTCAGCTTTCTTTGCTGAAATCCAACCCAGTGCTTGTTAGTGAAATGTGGATTCAAAACTTGTGCACCTTGAGATCCTTCCCTGAATTTCCTGAGCATGATTGGGTGAATGTTTTCTGTTAAGTTCTGTGCANTTTTTTTTTTTTTACTTTGCTGGTTATTTATTTGTTTAACTTAAACTGTGATCTGTTATTTCGTGTATCATTTTTTCTGCTAGTGGTATTTGGCGTGACACATGCCAGCGATACCACCAATGGTGACAATCCAGTGTGGTCGTTAAGGACTTTTAAATTTAATTTAAAGAATTTTACTTGAAGCTGAACAAAAATGCCGAGGTGTCTGTTGTATCAGAGATTGCTGCTCTCTGTTGCAGAATAACCTCACGTTCACTGGTGCCATAAATGGAGACGTCTACGTGTGGAAGGATCATTTCCTGGTCAGGCTGGTGGCCAAGGCTCACACAGGACCGGTGTTCACCATGTACACGACTCTGCGGGACGGGCTCATTGTTACTGGAGGGAAGGAGAGGCCGTAAGACACAGGATCTTCCTAAAGTGCCCAACTTCTGTCTCGCTGTGTGGTTTTTGTTTTCGTTATTTATCCAGCACCCCAGAGATAAGTGGTCTCTGTGCTGTAGCAGCTTCACTCTCAATTTTGCATAACCTGCCCAGGTGGCTCAGTAAGTGAAGGACTAAAGGAGGATACTTGAGGGTCACAGTGGCACATGTGATGCAGCAGGGAGACGCTGAACCTCTTTGGAATTGTTCCAAACACCTGGATAAGCTCTTATTGCCTGAGCTCCTGCCAGTTCTCTTCATTTGTTAGCTCTGTCAAACTACAGACAGCCTCTCCCAGTGGAGATGCTGCGGGTCTTGGGTTACCACAAGAAACAGATTTGCCAAGAAACAGAGATTTGAGATATGTGGCAAGAGAGCAGTTTGGTTTGTACAAATTATGGTACTGTTTAAAACATGAAGTGTGAAAGCATTTAATTTTTTTATTATTTACTTCCCATTGCACCATAATAGTGATATAGAGTGGAGAGTGGGTTAATGTATGTTTAGTGATTTAAGCAGAAAAATACTGGTGAGATTTCCATGTGTAAAGGAGCCATCCAGGTAACACCAGGCCTGCTTTGCAGCACGAAGGAGGGGGGAGCAGTGAAGCTGTGGGACCAGGAGATGAAGCGGTGCCGAGCCTTCCAGCTGGAGACCGGGCAGCTCATCGAGTGCGTGCGCTCCGTGTGCCGGGGCAAGGTGAGGAGCGGCCAGGGGAGAGGGCAGAGCTCAGCTGCTTGCCTGAACTTTTGCTTGTTCTTTAAAGTCACAAAACCTCCACTGGGAGTTACTGAGAGACCGTGAGTTTTGGCGAAGTGGAACACAGTAGAAATAACAGTCATTTGATTGCTGCAGTCACTCTTGCATGTGTTTAAATTGTACATGAGAAAGGAGCAGTGATGCTGCACAGAGTGGGACGTGTCCAGCCGAGCGCTCCAGGGATGGTCTCTATTTCATTTTGCTCAGGAATCTGACACATTCCTTGATAACAACACCACTGAGGAATGTTGTTTTATATTTCCAATCAAGTAGTCATTAACCAATTACAAGCTTAATCTGTTTATGCTTTTTTCTAAGTATTTGCCAAGGAAGCTCTGGCAGTTTAAACTGTGGCAGTTACTGTTACACTGACCACCTCTCTCCACTCCTTTTCTTTGGCCACAAACAGGGGAAAATCTTAGTGGGAACAAAAGATGGCGAAATCCTTGAAGTAGGAGAAAAAAATGCTGCTTCAAATTTGTTGATTGACTGTCACATGGAAGGGGAAATCTGGGGCTTGGCAACTCACCCCTCCAAAGACATATTTATCTCTGCAAGCAACGACGGAACAGCCAGGATCTGGGACCTGTCGGACAAAGTGAGTACCGTGAACGTAAAAGTGTGTGATTAAAAATTAAAAATGTCCAAGCATCCATTTTTCCACCTATGCCTTTGAACAGCCCTGGAATGAGAACAGGGCTTTTCCTCTGTCCTGAGCAGGTTTTGGTCATGTTTGGCACCAGCACTCCCAGAGGAATGCAGGGATTCACCACCACACCTGCCCATGGAGTGCCTTTTGTTGGGCATTGCTTATTTTGATCCAAATCTGCAGGCTGGGGGGTCAGGGAAGCATTTTAATTCCACATTGCCTGTCTGAGTGTGCTGTCACACATACACAGCCCCTGCCTATCATTCTGCCTTCCTGGCAGGCACAGCTCCCTCTCCTTCAGAGCCTTCCTTTGGAACTCTGCATGTTGCCTCAGGGATTTTTCCAAGTCAAATTGACAAACAGCAACCATTTTTAAAAACAACAAATAAAACATGAAGAAAAAAAAAAACCCAAAAAGTTTTCAGCTCATTTTGGCCAGCATAAACCTTTCCAAAAGCTAACAGGAATAATTTTTAATGAGGAAAATTAAACTGTTATAAATACAACCAACTAGGTGAAAATGCAAGAGCTTTCTAGGACTTTTCCACATATCAAATGAAATGGGAAAGCTCTGTGCCAATCAGCAGTTGTTGAAGATGTCAAAGTCATTTTTGAAATAAATTAGGAAATAGATTTTTCAGCTTGTTCTGCTAAATAGTCCTTTTTCTGGTGTGAAACTCAATGTCAGGCTACAAAATAATGCAAACATGAACCCCCATGCGAATCACATATCTATTTTGAAGTCTGCTTAGCGACATATGCCTGGTGGGATGTGAGTCTCGGTGTGACATTTCAGGTTTATGTTTAGAGGGAAACAGAGTCGATTTGTTTTTAATTAAGCAAGTTTTATACTTTGTGTTTGGAAGCTCTCCGTGTGCTGGGGAGGTGTGAGCCTGTTGCGTGTGTCCCCGCAGAAGCTGGTGAACAAGGTGAGCCTGGGGCACCCCGCGCGCTGCGCCGCGTACAGCCCCGACGGCGAGATGGTGGCCATCGGCATGAGGAACGGAGAGTTCGTCGTCCTGCTGGTCAACAGCCTCAAGGTCTGGGGCAAGAAGCGGGACAGGAAGTCTGCAATTCAGGACATCAGGTAGGAGGTGCTCAAAATGCACAGCCCTGGCTCAAGGAAATGGCCATCGAGTGCCAGGTGGATTTGCAGAGGTTTTGTAAGTCTGTGTCTGTTGAAACCTGTGTGAGCTGGTGAAGGGCACAGTGGTGCTTTAATTTACAGCCACACTGCACGGCTGTAATTGTGGGAATTAGTTCTCCAAATTGCAGTTCCTGTTGCTGACTCCCAGAGGATTAGTGTTGCTCTGCATACTGTGCTGTGGCTTTATGTGAGCGCAATATTAACATCATTTAACCACAAACAATATAGAATAGAGTCATGGAATGGCTGGGGTTGGAAGGGACCTTAAAGCTCATCCAGTCCCACCCCCTGCCATGGGCAGGGGCACCTTCCACTATCCCAACTTGCTCCAAGCCCCGTCCAACCTGGCCTTGGATACTTCCAGTCATGGGGCAGCCACAGCTTCCCTGGGGAACCTGTGCCTGGGCCTCATCACCCTCAGAGGCAACAATTCCTTCCCAATATTCCATCTAACCCTGTCCTCTGTCAGAGATATCCTGAGTCTTCCTCTTCTCGTAAGCATCAAGTTTTGGTTTGGGTTCGGTCTTGCTGTTGACAGAAGGTTTTTTGTGTTTTTTATTAAAAAAAGTTCCTGCCGTGTTAGCGTGGGAAGCAAATCTTGCACCAAAACAGCCAGTGACATCACCACTCCATGTTTCATTGTCTAGGATCAGCCCAGATAACAGGTTTTTGGCAGTGGGCTCACAAGAACATACTGTGGATTTTTATGATCTCACTCAAGGCACAACCCTAAACCGAATTGGCTACTGCAAGGACATTGCCAGTTTTGTCATACAGATGGACTTCTCTGCAGACAGCAGGTACATCCAGGTATGTCTGGGATAGCCCCTGGAGCGCTTGGGTTTATTGGGCCAGCATAACAGGATGGAGGCTTGGGCTGTGCTAAGGGAAGCATGATCCCAGGTCAGTGGAAGGGGTACAATGCTGAAAAAGAAATTGTGGATTATAACCATATGAAAGCAGTTCTCTTCCTCCCTGAGGCTGGGATGTGTGTGAGAGCTCCGTTGTTTTAATTAAATTGTTAATTTGAAGGGGTTTCCTTCAGAAATATTTCTGATTTAGTAAAATTAGGTTGAGATAAAGTAAAGTATAGAAGTGAGATAAAATCTGTCAGCTCTGCATGTGAGTATCTTCTTCCATCATCATCCTATAACATTGTTATTCCTTTATATGGCATGTGATGAATTCCAGATAATGAGGAAAAAAGAGAAATATTATCCTAGATGTTTAATTGCTTATAAAACCTAGTGAGACTGTTGGAAATTTTAAAGAAAATTATGTGTTTATAGCAGAGTTTCCAGGTTTTTCTTTTCTCACTTTCAGGTATCCACAGGTGCCTACAAGCGTCAAGTTCACGAGGTGCCACTGGGAAAGCAAATCACAGACCCTGCAGTCATAGAGAAAATCACCTGGGCCACATGGACCAGGTAACACCCAAGGAGAGCGTGGGGCCAGCACTGGGATCAGGTCACAGGTTTGGGTGGGTAGATGCTGAGGTGTCCCCAGGGCCTGACAAACCTGCGAGCGCACCCAGGCTCTGCTTCCTCAGAGCTCCATCTGACACCCTTGGGGTTTTACACACAGCTGTGGCTGTTTGGTGTCTGTAGTAATTAGTGCTGTTAATTACACTGGGGGCTGTCACAGAGCCACAGTGGCTCATTGCCACTCATCCCAGGCCCCTCACACGGCTCTGAGCCACTCCAGGCAGCCTTGTCCCACATCAGCAAACACCATCAGCACGGAAGGCCTGGAAAAGTGCACTTATTGTATTAAGGAGTTCTGAGTGTTGTTAAAATGTATTTCCTGATGTGGATGAACACAGGAATCTGCCCCCAGCATTGCAGAACTGTGGCTGTGCTCTCCCTGTGAGAAGTGGGACAGGCCAAAGGCAGAGCTGACAGTGGGTGAGAACCAGGCAGGGCTGGGAGAAGGTAAATGAGAATCCTCCTACTCTGACTGCTCTGCTGGCATAAAAATCTGCCCCAAATTCCCCATTTCAGGGGACTCTTGACAGCTGGTGGGAGGGAGCAGATGCCTCTGGCAGTGAGTCTGTAGGTAAATGATTACAGAGAGCTGAAGCCAGGGGCAGAACACCTATTTCTGAGAATGAGTTGACATTGAGCCAAGCATTCCCTCATTTGGGAACTCACACCTAAGGGAACAGTGCAGTCAGAAATCCCGGGGGAAGGCTCATAGAGACCAGAGCTGCAAAAGGTGCTGGTGTAGAATGATGCCAGTGGTTTCATGGGAAATAAACCTAAGGATTAATGGATAGAGATTGCTTAAGAATCACATAAAAATGATGTATTAATGATGAGCTCAGGACAATCATTTAGAAGGGACAATTTTATTTTAAATGCAGCAATTTTTTATTACTGACCTATGTTGGCTCTGTACCCTGTGGAAGAGCAGCAGCAAGTTAAGTTTTATGGTCTAATGCATTTTATTTACCTGGATTTTGGAGCAGCATTCTTGGAGATGAAGTCATTGGGATCTGGCCACGAAATGCAGACAAAGCAGATGTCAACTGTGCCTGTGTGACCCACGCTGGCCTGAACATAGTCACAGGAGACGACTTTGGGCTGGTCAAGCTGTTTGACTTCCCATGCACGGAGAAGTTTGTAAGTGCCTGTTTTATTTTCATCTGAGCAGCTTTTGCTTTTCCCAAACCCCTCAGCACTCGGTGTTACAGCACCCAACCAGCATGGGCCATCCTCAGGAAGCTCTTAGAGCATCCAAACAGCACGGTCCATCCACGGGCAGCTCCCAGGGAGCGAAAAGGCCTTGGGGTCAGGATGGCTGTGGGCACAGAGCTTTGCCTGGTGCCATCCCTGAGCTGCTGTCCTGTCCCACAGGCCAAACACAAGAGGTACTTTGGGCATTCAGCGCACGTCACCAACATCCGCTTCTCGCATGACGACAAGTTCGTGGTGAGCACCGGAGGGGACGACTGCAGGTAACGGGCTGGGACTGGGGCAGTCACACACACAGGGACACAGAGAGCCAGGCACATGAGAGAGAAAGGGACACAGCCACAAGGTGTGCACACACACACACAGACACCACACAGTCACACTAACATGACCCACACAGACACATCCCACCTACCAATGCACTGCACACACACAGTGCACAAACACAGCAGCCATGGATACACACAGTGCACACACACAGACACAGAGTACAGGCACACAGAGACACACAAAGATACACTCAGACACACACACACTGCATATGCACAGAGACACAGACACTGCCCACAGAGCACACACAGACACAGAGTGCACACACACGCTGCACACAGTCACACACAGATACACACAAACTGTGCACACAGTGCACATACCCAGTACACACACAGTGCTCACATTGCAGACATGCGCATATACAGTGCACACACGCTGCATATACACAGAGTAACAGTGTGCACTGTATATGTGTATGTCTGCATACACATACGTCTGAAATACAGAGAGTGTATTTCACACACACACACACACACACAGTCTGTACTTCACAGACCCAGTGTGTTTATTTGCCTCTCCTGTCTCATTGGGCTGTGCCAAAGGCCAATCCCTGCTCTCCCTCCTGTCTCCACAGTGTGTTCGTGTGGCGCTGCCTCTGAGGAGCTCTGGCTGCTGCTGTCCTGCCCCAGCGAGGGCTGCGCTGGCCAGGACAGCCGGGAATGCCCCTCCAGCTGCAGGAATCCCAGCCCTGCTGCAGGCTGACATTTCCAGATCACTCATCCCAACTTAGCAAAAGGGAATGGGAGCTGGCCTTGGAAAGCCTGACACCCTTGCGAAGGAAGCTGAGGTTTGAAGGGTAACCTAGGGATCCCAAAGGGATGAACAGTTCACTCACAAAGCTGCTTTTGCCTAATACTGTGTTTTTCAAACCATGTCTGAAAAGGGAGAAAATGCTGACAAAATGCTGGGCCCTTTAATTTCCAAATTTGTGGCTTGAACAAAGTTCAAAAAGGGGGTGGGTTTTAACCACACCTGCTTGAAACTCCAATTTGGTGCACTCAGTAAAGCTGGGAGCATTTAATGAGCAGGCTGGGGAGGTAACCCTTCAGCTTTCATTAATTGAAGGAGCGCAAAGTATCCTTTTTTTTTTAAGTCCATTTTATTTTTAAATATATATATTTGGCAGAATTTTCTATCCATGAAGTGCCTTGGAATAATTTTCTAGTAGTTTGGGCTGCAGCCTTGCCTCCCCCCACCTGCTTTCCACACACGGTGCTATGACTCTCACCCAGAGGAGGGCTAAACCATTCTCACCTTTTCCAGCTGGGTACTTACATTATCCCTATTTTCTGCTTTGGTTTTTTAATACCTTCACAAGTGAATTCCCCACTGTTTCCGACAGCGAGCGGCTCTGTGCTGTCAGAAGGCCAAAGTGACGGCATTCCAGCTCCTGGGCAGCTGCTCCTGCAGCCAGCAGTGCAAGCTGAACTCCAACAGTGAGTGAGAGGAGAGGGTTTGGACAGACTTGGTTCAAGACATTTTAACACCAAGACTGAGGGAGTCATTCCCCAAGTGTTCCTGCATGCTCCCCATTTCTGGGAAAATGTGCTTTACACTCCTACAGGCAGTAGCGAGCCAGAATCTTGGCCTGGTGGGAAAGCCTCCATCAATCCCTATTTCCTGTTCTGGAAGGGGGTCCTAAGCCTCCAAAGGAATCCTTGGAATGTCCCTGTAGCAGGGCTATGTGTGCCCTCCAGCCAGTCCATGCTGCTTGTAAGCAAAACATAAATCCTCTGGTACCAGGAAATGCAGCTTTTTTTTTTTTGGGAGAAGCTGACTCTGGGCTCCTCTCCCCATCCCTGCTTCTCCCTCACCCCACAGAGCCCCTTGTCCTGTCCTGGGGGACAGCTGAGATCAAAGGAGAGCACAGACAGATATTCCCAAAAGGCAACTGAAACCCTTCACTATTTGTTAGAACATTTTGTCAAAACCAAAAACTCAAGGGATAGTGGAATTGGAGAAAGTTTAAAAAGAAATAGCAAATATGGGCAACGTCAAAATATGTATTTAAGAGATTTAAGATGCTGGGCATGGAACAACATCCGTATTTTGAAATTACCTTTCTTAATTAAAAGAAAAAAAGGCCAAAATAAAACATTTAGACTTACATTTAGTCTCTGAAAAGCAATAGTGCTTTTAGTCCCAGTTCAGGACAATAGGATTTTGAACTCTGGAACCTTCTTGCCAGTCCGTTTCTGCTGCCCACTGCACAGAAAAGTAGCAAAACCATCCCATTAAAGGAGTGGATTCCTGTCTGTTTAACACACAAAGTGCTTCAGCAACCTCAAAGAATCACTTTTTTTTTTTACAATTGAATTTATTAATGCCTTATATGACTATACAGCAGAGCAGTTTGTCAGATACACAGTACGAGTCCCTATGCAGTCTTTTTTAAAGAAACCTTTGGAATCAAATCCTGTTCTGTCAGGTGGTGCCAGCAGTGAGCACCTCTGCCTATGTTGTAACCACTCATGTTTGCCTTCCTTCCACGTTGATTGTATCCCAAATAAAACCAGTTGTGTGGCAGAATGAATTAATCAACAGTGATGTGAGAAATATCTTCAAGCAATAGTGTCTGTCAGGAAAACACTTAGAGTTTGTATGTTTCTATGGTCTGGCTTCCTGTATAAAATGCTCAGAAGTAATGCTGTATTTTACTGTAAACTGAAATATTAATGCATGAATTTCTATTTTTCAATGGTCAAGATGCCATTCATGTAAGATCTGCATCTCAAATAAATTTGTACACAAGTTTTTAATGTCCAGCTCTTAAATCAGAATCAACACTTTGACCTGGAAAGATTATTGGGACTTATTTCCTTCAAACTTTAAAATGGCATCAACCACTCCTGTCTCAAAAATCCAAGAACCCGACACCCTCCGGAGCTCGCTGGGACACTGGAGGTGGCCCTGAGCACCTCCTTCACGCTGCAGAGGAAGAAAAGGGACCGTGACAAACCCACCCTGCACCGCACTCTACTCGGACACTACTGCCACCACCATGGACAACGGATACTTACCAAAATGAACTTCAAATAAACACAACTATATTAAACTTGCCTCAAAAAAGCCAAATACTGGTATCATTTTATGTCTATAAGCTTTATTGATACTTGGGGTTTTGGGGGTGGGTTTTTTTCCTTTTTTTTTTGGAATTTTTTTACATTTCACAATGCATTCCACAGACTTAGTTCAGTACAGCTCAAACTGCAAGTGTATAAATTTTCACTTATCATTTCTTGCATAACAGGACAGGGCTTTAAGTTTCCAAACAACATTTGCAGCATTAGATACTCGGTCCACAGATTATCAGAGTCTGAAAGCTGGAGAATTATTTGCTCAAGATCAACTACTGTACGTTTGTGCAACAAAGTGTATGCTGTAAGTTTCTTTTACTCTGTGTGGAGGTTCTTTGTTCATTTCTCTTTTGTTGTTTCCAACAGATGCCAGTGTTTACAGAGACTTTTTAGTTTCTCAAGCTTGTGTGCTCTGGAGCTCGTCCAGGCCTCAGTCAGTTCTCTGAAGTACAAAGCACTGTGGAGCAGCTGAAAGATCTAAGCTTTGTGAAACACATATATATATATATATATATTGGCAATTGATAAAACAAAATCACAATACAGCTATACTCATACCAAAAAGGCAAGATTTTTCAAAACTTGCTAAACTGGTATATTCTTCTAAAACATCTCATTTTAGAAAATCTGCATCAATCTACACAGACCATACACAGTGCACAAACTGGGAAGTGTTCTCCTCTGCCCCACCTGCTCTACACCTCCGG
This sequence comes from Ploceus nigricollis, assembly GCA_013399945.1. Classification (NCBI taxonomy): domain Eukaryota; kingdom Metazoa; phylum Chordata; class Aves; order Passeriformes; family Ploceidae; genus Ploceus; species Ploceus nigricollis. The sequence goes on along the minus strand of VXBC01010071.1, from coordinate 1,027,584 downwards.
AATGCAGCAGGAACTACCTCTGATGAAGCAAATGTACAGCTGTCTCAGTCGTTTGTATTAGCCAGTGCTGCACACAGGATAAGGAAAGATGATTAGTTTTAGATCCATACATAGCAGCTTACAATACTTAAAGATGATGAAACACATGGCAGTCAAAACAGTTATTTTTCCTCAAACACTGCGTTGCTAAAAAATAAAGATCTGTGAAATTGCACTGCAATGTCAAGGGGTTTGCTATTCCCTGACCCTCCCCATGTAAATCCAATGAGTATTTTTCCCCCTTAAAAGATGAACTTCCTTTCCTATTGATAAGTTGCTTCAGACTTTTTTTATTCAGTTTTGCGCTTCAACCCAGGGATCTTTGCTTGGATCCTGCAAGAGGAAGAAGGAAACAGACAAAAGTAAATTTGAGTAATAGACAAAAAAGAAAAGGTTAAACAGAGTCTTAGAAACAGTAACGTGAAAAGAACCCCCACAACACAGCTTTACACTCAGAGCCCACTGAAACTGCTGAACTTCATTCCCCCCCCTCAATTGCACCTGCGGAGGGGCTCAGGTATCACTAATGGGTTGACATACACAGATTTCTATTAGAAATAATAGAGACTCATTTCACTACAGCATCAGCAATAAAGGAGCTAATTTCCTAACCAGTCCAGAGTTAGAGACCTTTTGCCTCCTTGGCCTGGCACATGGAAGAACACATTAGTCCTAGACAGGAGTGCCACATGTGCCAGGAACTGTTATCAGTACAAAGGAAAATAAATAAACCCAAACCAACTCACTTTGCCATGGCATCTTTGACATTCTTGTTCACAAGTCCCAGGTAATGGTCGATTTGGGCCTGGAATTGAAGCAGAAAAGTTAGAGCCCAGCTCCTCCTTTGCAGCCTGGCTGAGTCCCACAAAACTCTGGGAGAAGTGGGAGCTCAGCCAGGGCTATTTCTCAGTGTGATGCCAGAACTCTAGGAATGCACCCACCAGAGGGCACAGCGGGCAAAGCCCCAAAGGAATCAATCCCCCGCTTCTCCCTGGTCCATCAAGCCCCAGTTATGGGTGCAAGGCTGGGCCCCTCTGGGCCCCACAGAACAGCAAAGCTGCTTAGCTGGGCCAGGCTGGGTAACCAGCTTGGGCTGCAGCCTGGCCAGAGGATTGAGCAGCTCAGGTTAAGCCCCACACACTGTCCATGCTCCTGCCTTGGGGCTCACGGGCTCCCTTTCCCTGTGGAGGAGGAGCATGGACAGGACCCCATGAGGCTCTGCCATCTGCTCCTGCCTCCCCCCAGTCCCAGCCTGGCCCCCACAGCACCCTTGTTGTTGAAAGGGGAGACGAAGGGCTAAGCCAGAGCTGGCTCCCCCTCCTGTGCAGTGACCTGCCTGAGACAGCCCTGGCCATAATTTAATCAAAAGCATTTTCCTTTGGCTCCTTCCTCCCTACTCCTTTTACATGGGAGTCTCTCCCCAAGAGCAGCCCTGGACTGGGCCAAGCAGCTCCCACCTCCTGTTTTTGCCAGGGCTACAAATTCCACAGAGCTTTGGGAAACCAATCCTGAATATCAACTCCAAAAGGTACAGCAGGATTAACACACCATGCCCAGTGCTCCTCCAGTCCTGACCAAAGCTGGACCAGCAGAAAAGGCCTCCATGTTCATCAGGCCTTTTCCAGAACTGTTTGCAGGGGAAAACTCTTCTTCCACCGAGAAGGAAGAGGGAAAGCATGCACAGTCTGAACTTCAAACTGAACTAGCATTCCCTGGCCCTGGTTCCTGGGTAAAAGCCTATTTTAAAGGCTTTAAATATTTCAGAAGACTGAAATTGATTTTAATTATTTGTTTCTGGTTTTGCTTCAAACTGATTTTATGAAACATTTAATGAATTCTATTAAACACTCACCTGATGTCTCTCATAAATAACAGGAACACTGAAGAGCGAAATCAAAGCTGGAAAAGAGCACATGAAATGTATAAATATTGACAACAGGGATGGTGTTCAGGCAGAACAAGGACTGGTTTCCACACCTTGCAAAAAGGTACAAGAAAAATGAACAATTAAGCCCCATGCACCAATTGTTGGCCAGAAAATTGAATAATCCCTGTTAAGGAGAGCCTGAGCTGTTCTCCAGGTCTCACCAACAGTACAGTTAAGTCTGGCCACAGGTCACTTTTTCACAGTGGGTCATGCAAATTCTTCCCAAAGGCTGCTCAGGCATCAGTTGGTTCTGACATCTGAAAGCCAGCCTGCTCTGGGATATAAGAAATTAAATCCTGCAGTGGGACACGACCACAGCAGATCCTGCACCTCCTCCAAAGTCCCAGCACAGCAATGACATTCAGGAGAGGCTAAGCCTGACAGGGACAAGCACAACAAACCTGCCTATAAACCATGTAATGTCTAGAAATCAGTAATCTCAAGGAATTCAACAACACGCTTCAAAATGACCTGTTCTGTTGTGTTATCAAAAAAAAAAAAAAAAAAAAGAACCTAGAAGTGCAACATCTTAAGGCTACAGGATCAGCCTCCCAGTGTTGACCAGATCCCACTGCTTTCCCAAGGTTATTTGGTGTGGCAGGTGTGTAACACAAGTCAAACACTTACCCAGGATCAGTAATGTCAGACCATTGAACAAGGCACCAACGTAAGTGAAAACCCACATCAACACTGCGAACTGCAAGGGAAAAAGAGCCTGTCAGCACCCAGGCTGTGCCCAGGACATCCCACGCTTTGCTGTAAACACAAATACCAATCTAAACAGCCCCAAACTGCACTTCACCTTTGTACACCTCCTGTAACCAGAGCTGGGTGATGAGATGGCTCAAGGATTCAGTAATGGGATACGTGGCCTCCTGCGTCCAGGTCACGGGGCTGAATTCAGCCCAAGTCAGCAGTGCCCAAACACTGCCCTGTGCCTTCTCAGGGCACTGCCAATTCCACAGTGAGGAATGAAGGGCAAACACACAGTTCTACCTCCCATCCTCCAGAGAGAGGGGACAGGCCAGGCTGAGAGAGGCCAAAGGGCTGGTGCATGACAGAGCCAGAGAGAAAGGAGGTCACACGTGTGTGTGTTGGCCCTGCTGCCACCTAAGTGTCCACCCACCTAACCAGCCATGCTCGGACCAGACCAGGCAGAGGCTCTGACACATCAGGAAAAGCCTGTCCAGAAGATAATGGGGTAGGGTGTGGTTGATTTACCTTTTCTCCTTCAAACAACCCAAAGGCACTTTGGACGCTAAAAAATTTAGGAACGAGAGGAGTGAAATGTGGTCTAACATGGAAGCTGGCTCCAGGTCAAAGCCAAGCTCAGAAGCAAAGACATCCCTAAAGCCCCACACTGCCACCAGTGCTGGCTCCCTATCTCAGCCCTGTTCTTCCTCCCTGCGGACAGCATTTGTCCAGCTCCCGGTGGGACACAGGCTCTGCTTCCCAGCTCCACACAAAGGTCTGCCCACATTTAGTGCCAGGTGGAGTGTCCTAGGCACACCTCTGACCTATAGCAGTGGGAGGGGACCGAGGGCTGCCAACTCTATTTCGGGGTAGGATTCCTCCTGAGGAAAATCAGCCGCTTTCTTCTAGAGTTGCAGGACTGCTGAGGAGCTGTGCAGCAGCCAGGAACAGCAGCTTTCCCAGTGTTTATTCCTTGCTCTGCACAGAGCAGAGACCCCCAGCCCTGGTCAGCTCAGCACATGGGGTTGCTTTCCAGCAGAACCCTGGACAGACACTATGAGAAGGCTGGCACTGGCATCAGGGAGTGCAGACCTGGGCACAGTGAACAACCCAAGATGGAAACACTCCCATCAGCAGGAGCTACACCCGAGGAAAGGATGGGCACCAAGTGCTGGCAGGGAAAACAGAGCATGGTTGCAGGACTGTGGGCGTGGGCCAGGACTCTGGTAACTGGCCTGCAGCCAAAGTACTCTGAACTTACATATCCCAACATCCAATTTTAGCTTATCAAAAGATGTAAAATATCCAAACCAAACAAAATCAACAGCCAGCAACAAGATAAGGGCATTGATAGTCAATACAAGTTTAATTCCGTGATCCCTGCAACAAAATCAAGTTGACTTCAAGAGCTTCACTCAAAACTCATCCTGTTCAAAATTCAGGTGCATTAACTGCAAGTGATGCAGCTCTTTATCTGTCAGCACTTTTGAGATGTGACAAAGCAGCACCAGGGAGGAGCACAAAGTTAACCCTCAGAGAGGCTGCACCATTCCCAGCAGCTGAGGGATTCCAGCAGGTTTCTCAAGGAAAGTAAAGCAGATTTGCTGAACTCCCTGGCCCAGTTCTACCCTGCAATGCCAGGGTGAGCCTGGAGCTGACCTCTCTGCACCAAGCATTTTACTAGAGCAAACACTTCCATGTTGGAGCAGCCTGCATGTGCAGCCCATCCACCAGAGAGGGAAGGAAGGCACCAGCTTGCACCGGGCAAAGAGCTCCCTAGTGTGTGATGGCTTATAGTGGTTCTCTTGCATCCCAACAGCTATCCATGACCTGCTCCCCAGGGACACAATTCCTGAAGCTCAGCACCACCTAGCCAGCTCAGCAGCCAGGAACACTGCTGATGACTCTGCCCAGGGCAGAAAATGTGAGTTGACATAAGCACAGGGGTAACAAGAAACAAATCCAAAGTCCAACAATTATCAGAACTATCAGAATTATAAATTATTTATTTCAGTGAGCATTGAATTTATGGTTCAAGAAAGAGCAAAATCCAGGAGTTCACATCTGACTACACAAGCTTTTCTCCACCCAAAGTCTGTCCAGAGCAGCATCAGGGCAGAAGCATAAACTACTGCATGTGCAAACTTTAACCCCCTTCACTTATAGTACTGGATGGGAGAGGGACCCTGATCCCACAACTCCTCTCTCTGCACTCCTCTGACACTTCAAGCAGCTCTCCCAGGATTATCCATCCTGGAGTCCATCTCAACCCCACATTTACTTACTGGTCTCTATTTTCTTTTTCTTATAAACTATGCAAACCCAGAGACCCTCACAGACACAACAAAGCTTACCTGAAACACACCTAAGAGACCTTTACAAACACAAAAACCCTTCCCTGAAACACTGTTAAATAAAGCTCTAAGACAAGAAAAAGAAAGCAGAAAGCAGACCAGGATCCACCTCCAGAGCTGATTCTGCCCCTCCCACCTGCTTGGGATGAGGGGGAAGCTCAGGAGCCAAGCTTGTCATGACCCTTCCAAGGACCTGTACACCAGTGAAAGGCCTGTGTGGCTGATGGACTGAACCCACTTTTGCCAGCCAAAATGGGCAAATCCAGAAGTGCCCCATGCCCCTTCTTTGCTACAGAATACAGAGCTCTGTTCCTCAAAGCCTCAGCTGAGCAAGAGCAGCAGTGCCCAGTACCAGCACAGCCTTTACCAGGACAAAACGCAGCTTCTCCTGGGGCTCTGGCAAGGGCTCCTCTGCAGTTACTCCTCAAGAGCTGTGAGAAATTTCTCCTTGTGCTGCATAAATATTTATAGTCCATTTTAAGACTTCCCTGACTAAAGCATTGTTTAATAAAGAAGAAAAAAATCTTAACAAGACAGATTTTACAGTCAGAACTATTACACACAATGAACTGACCTGCAGACATTTTCTGCATTAGAGCCCTGTAACTTGAATTATACATAAACATGTGGTTTCCTAGAGTGAAGATGTTTAAACTACACATGCCAAGATATTTTTATTTTTTAAACCAGGGCCATTATATTACATAATAGCCTGGAATCCCAATGTTCTCCTCGAGCACAAACTCTTCAAAAATCAGTAACTTGTGCTTGTGAACTGTCCTGACATTCACTGGTTTCTGATAAAGGGTTGTTTCCAACTACCATAAATTAGACTAATTAACCTACATAAAACATTTTAAATGTCAGAAGGAGAGAGGGGAAATGAATTAGTTCAGCTGAATAAACACATCTTTCCTATGGACTGTAGTATTTTAAGTGATTAGAGTGCCTTGAAGACATTCTGGCTGGAATTAATTTTGCTTCTAACGTAATTCCTCCAGAAGGCCTTGTTTTTAGACCAGTGTTCACTGGAACAGCAGTTGGCTTCTCACTGCTTCCTTCTCCTTTACTGCAAGGGGTTGGGATCTCTACACAAATGGTGTGAGACGTCTCCTAACTCAGACCAAGGCACAGATCGCAAAGGGCTTAATCAGGAACACAAGTGACCTTGTGATTCAGAGTTTTTCTGTGCTGTTGATAATCAGATCCAAACAGGACTTTGGCAGCAGCACTACTGATCATGTCTCAAAAAACAGAAAAGAAATGGTTGTGCAGAAAGCTGGTTGTGCAGAAAAGAATGCACAACCAGCTCCTCAAAAGCCTTTTCCTGCAAAGCCCTTCAGGAGCAGGGAGATTATTGCACAACCCCCAGGCCAGTACTCCACCTCCCCTCTCCCTCCTGAGAAAAGAAATCTGTCCCAGGAGCAGCAGAGCCCCCTTACACCTCCTCTTGCTTCCAGAGGGAACTGTCTCAACTGCAGGAGCCTTGCAGGGCAACAGGCACAGCTTTTCTGGCACAAACTGTGTTTAACTTAGAGCATAATGAGAAACTGGATCTACAAACTCTGGGTAAGATTCTGACATCTGCCTGCAGGTTTCCATTGCACAATTACAGCAAAGACTTCAACAGCCTTCCTGGTTTTCCCCACATTTCACAAGGAACCCCTCCTCCAACTGCACAACAACTCAAAGGTCTTTACAAAACACTAAGTAAGGGGATTTACTGCAGGATAAATGCAAGTTCTTTCAAGAAGATTAGGCAAACTGAAAAAGAAGTGGACAACACACTGCACTAGGTAAAGGAAACACCAGTTTCAAAAACAAAGAAAGGCGATTAGAGCTTGAAAGGAGCGAATACAATTCTCCCAGAACAAAACTGACAGCTTTTCAGCTAATTCTTTTATTTTGGATGGTTTTTTGCTGTGTTTTGTTGTGTTTTTTCTTTCTTTTTTTTTTTTGGTTACATTTTGTTTATTTTATTACTATTCTTCACAGTCAGCTGTGCTCTGCCACTCTCACTAAATCCCATTAAATTCTACATGGATGGACTCTAGCTGTTATACAGCACTGCTCACAGTGGGTAGGAGTAATTTGCAAACCCCATTTCAGTACTTCCCATCACTAAAAACAGCAGCTTTCACTCCCAAATCCAGGGGCTGGAACAAGTGTCCACCTTCCCAGTAACCCAAGGGCATCACTCAATCCTCACCACTCTAGCAGAAAGTGGAAAAATAACTCCTGTTTAAGACTGTGCACTAAACACAAACAGAAAACCAACTCCAAACCAGGCTGGGACAATCTAGCCTAGAGCCAGGTTTTCCAGAGGGACACACACACATCAGTGACACACCCCCAGTGCCCAGATTGGAGCATGGCTTGTTTTTTTAGAAGATTCCTGCTGTGAGAGGCACCAGCAAGGAGCTAGAACATGGAGCTGCAGGCAGCCACAGCTTATTTCTGCTTTCCATTTGTGTTACTGCTCTGCCCACACGTAGATCAAGTTATCCTTTACAGTTACCATCACTGCAGGCAGCACTCGATATCCAGCCCTGTGCTGAACACTTCCAAGAGCAAACTACACCTCGTTATTTACTTAACCAGAGCCATTGTTCATTCTGCAAGGACCAGCAGGCTTTGCTAACCTGGGTCAGCAGCAATGTCCTCACAGAGGCAAACTCACCTTGAGGGAATCCACCAGGTCATCGACGAGGAAGAGGCGCCGCAGCTCCCGGACGGTGCCATTCACGTGGCCCAGCACAACGTTGCTGTACTTCTGGATGAGCTCCTCCGACACAGCCACATCCGAGTCCAGGTAAGCCCTGCAGGAGACAGCCAGGAAACCTCAGCGTAAAAGTGCTGCAAACTTGAGCTATGTGTTAGATACAGCATCAACTGAACTTCCTTTTTGTGCTAAAGAGAAACAAACTTCACAGTGTGAGGAATGCTGAAAGGACAGAACAGAACTGACCTAAGTTATTCTTAGCGACCCATTTTTTTCTCACTGCTATTTACTCAATCACCTGCACCAGGTAAAAACTATGGGCGAGCTAGGACAAGGAAAAAAAATCCTACAGAAGCAATACATCCATTTCTGCCCCTGGAAGGCCCTTGTGGAGTTACTATCAAGCTGTAATATACTATAGCACAGCAAAATGAGCTAAATTTCTCATTTGCTCAAAAAAATTCTTACAGCTAGTGAGAGCAGTTCTTTTACAGAAAAGATATAAACCCCTATCTGGTTCTATGTTCTTTCCACTCCACTGTCACTTATCTCTAGTTGCAGTGGCTATGGCAATTTGGAGTCTTAAACAAAGTATAAATTATTTATCTAATGTGCATGCTGGAGGCAGAAGGAGCAACGCAGCACATCTGTAAAACAGAGCTCATTTTACAGTTGTTAAACTTTTGTTTAGGGGGATTCTGCTTTGGGGTGGCCTTGTTTGGGGTTTTTTTAATATGAAAATTGCACAATGCCCCCATGTATTGTCATTTAAGGCAAAGCTAAACATGATCTTGTGGTAAGTCCAAGACAAATGAAAATACTTCAAATGGTAACTGCAGCAAGTGGCCATTTCAAGGCTACATTCTGCCATCCACCCTTGCCTTCTATCTGCTTACCCTTCCCAGCTCATCCACAGGATACTCAGCACCTGCATCAAAAATCCAATTTTCTCATGGGATTTTTCAAGTAAAAATATCCTTATTGTGGATAAGTTATACAGAAAAAAGTAAGCAACCAGGTATGCTGGGCAAGAATGTCTGGAAGCTACTCAGAATTATCAGTATTTTTAGAAAAAAACTGCAGAAAGACCACAGGTAGAAAAAGTTCTGCTTGTTCTTGCTAAGAAAAAGCTTGAAATTGTTGTTTAGATAATGAGAAGCAAACAAGATTTCAGCTGGAAATATTCACCCTAACAGGGGGGTGTTTTTCCCCATAATTTTGTCCCACAGATTGGCTTCCACTGGAAAAGGAGCCACTGCACATGGTCTAGGAGGAATGGAGGGAAACCTACATACTGTTTTGCCTTACAGAAGATGGAACACTACCAAATTAGTAAGAGGGCTGTAGATAGAGGGGCAAACAGGACTTTCTGAAGACTGCAAGGGAAGACTGAGCCACTTCACTCATTAATAACAGGGAGAAACAAGGCTGGGCAGAGTGGGACAGGGCTAGCAGGGAAACAGGAAATGCACACTCCTACAAGTCCTCCAACACAGATTAATAAGGTTTTATTCCTCTTAAGAGGCAGCTCTGCAGCAGTGGGTACCTGGACCCTGTCACTGACCTTGCAAGTGGGGAGCACAGCTACACTGCTACACACTAAACCACACATGTTAAGGTCTTAAAAGTTTCAAGAAGATTAAAATAACCCTTTGTCATGCTTTAAACTCTGCTACATTTATTCTGATTTTTCCATCCCTCGTACCAGGCCATCAGTCCATTTTCTGTATTTACTGTATGACTCCTGAGAAAATCTGAAAGTGGGGAACACATTTTTCAGGGCAGAGTCTATTTACATTATTATGCAACATCTTAACAGCACGTGTCACCCACTGCTTCTGGCAGCACCAACACTGCTGCTCTCCAAACCAACACAATTTTGCTTAATGAAAAGAAAAATCTCACCTGAAGGGGTGGCCCTCATCAGACTTCTGGATTGCCTGGATAACTCCCTTGTATATCCTAAAGCTGATGGTGACAGAGAGCAGGGCCAGGGCAATGTAGGCTGTGACGCTCACGATGCTGAACACTGTTAATGAGAGCAGCAGGAACAAGCTGGCTCCAAACACCACCCCGGTCTTCTTAATGTCTCGCCAGTAAAGGAGGTCAACAACTACAATTTAAAAGAGGTAAGAAATTAGAACAAGACACCTCTGGCATTCACATCAAGGCAGTAATTTTTCATTATTCACTTGACTGCCGAGAGTCACCAAGAGTGGAACTTGTAAACCCCCGTCAAACCAGAGGTGAAGTCACAACTAGAAATAGGTTATTTAGTACTGGTTTAGCTCTGGACTTCAGATTATTGGGATTACTGCTATTAGGATGACCCCAGATGCAATTGTTCAAATTTTAAAACAATGCTGCCCTTAAGCAATGTCAGAATTCATCTCTTCAGCTACTGTGCTGTGTTCTGCACCAGAACCACAGCAGTTTGTGCTTCATTTCCTCTCATTGTCGGGCATTTTGTGGAGGTCGCTCCCTGGAGAGATTGATTCCAATTCCCTGTGAGGACAGATAACAAGACACCAACAGATCTCAAAACCATTATATCTTTCCAAGCCTGGTAGAGGCAAAGGCACTGCTCAAAGACTCATTAACAGTTCATTTTGTTTTCTTTTGATGGAAGCATTCCCATGGGAGTTTATAATGTTGATTATGGGTGACAGACCAAGCCATCAAGAGGGAATACTCTCCCTGAAATGTCAATCCAGGCTAAATCTGCTGTGCTCCAATGCAGAAGACTTCACTTGCAAACCAAGTTTAGTTTTCCTTAAGTGACCCTCATTAGAGAACACAATATTATGCCATTTTTAGCATCACTGTTCAGAGCAAAGTACACCCTTGCACAAGGCATAGGTAATGGCTTAACACACCCACTGCAGATCTGTTTGTTAACAGCAGTAACCTAGCAGAGACAGACTTCAAGATGAATTACAGAAACAATATCACTATTGCACTGCACATTTAGTAATCCTGACTCATCCTAAACATCACCAAAATTAACTGTAAAACAGTATATCACAGATTATTTGGATGACAGTAAAAACATTTTAAAAAATAGAATTTGTCTATTATTTCTTGCAGGAAAACACAGTCATGCTCCAACATTCAACACCTGGTAGCCTCTGTAAGACAAAGTCTGTGTAACCATTTTGTAGGTACAACATGCCAAAGCCCCTGGGGCTGGGGTGTGTTCTCCTAGACTTTCAAGAGCTGAAGTTCTTCCTAGTTATTCCAACATGGAAACTTTACTGCATAGCAGGAAAGATGAAAACCATGACAGAAACTTAAACCCACCCTAATGCAAAGTATCCAACCCCAATATTTAATTCACATTTCAGCAGAAGTTTCCTGCAGCCCCACACACAGAGCCAGGTTACAGCTGCACCAACACCTTCAGTTTATCGCAGACCAGAAGTGCCGTGGAAAGAACAGCCTCACCCCTCCAGCACCATCCATCCCACTCCTTTCTTCCAGCCTGGCTGCTTGTGCTGTGCCAAAACCATCCCAGAAAGCAGGAGCCAGCCAGATCAGGGCCTGGCGCTAGCACCATGTGACTGCACAAACATATGGGGGCAGAGATAGAGTAGCACTGCCCGGAGGCAAGCTCCTGCTCTCCCAGCACCTCCAATCCAAACTCCTCCTTCCACGGCAGCCCAGGCTCCAAGCAACACAACCTTTCCTTAATATTTGCAAAAAATCAAACAAACAAAATCAAGTCATCATAGATCTACTATGTTGTGTGGGCTGCAATCCCAAAATTTAACTTTTTCTTTCTATTGTCTATTATTGTCTCTGCACACCTTGCATTAAACATCAACAAAATTGTGTGATTGACCTAAGAATCCTCATAAAACTGTAAACCTAAACTGAGCTGCAAGGAGCCTCAACATCTGAGTGAGATCTTCACAACCAGTCCTGATTAAAACAGTTGGTGGATTTTGTGCTCTTAAATCATATAAGGCATCTTTAAAAAATAAAAACCCTTTTTTCTTTTTAGCATTTGCTGCAAGTACTGAAACTGTGTTTATTTTTAAATGCTGCAATTTGAGCATCCATGCACTCGAATTTGGTGCTGCCCCTGTATCAGGTGACACATTCAGTACGAGCCCTGCTCCTCTGCCTGCAGACAGCATTACTTCTGTAAACGAGCTGCTCCCTCCTCTCTGCACAGCTTTAAAGCTGTGGGTTCTTCCTGCTCTATAGGAAATAATTTATTCCATGCATTAATGCATTATCCCAGTTATAAGGAACGTAAAGAGAGGAATTCATCTGTATGACAGTTCCAGAATGTCAGAAACAAAGGTACATTGCTGGAATTAAAGCACACAGCAAAAGCCAAATGGCCTTTAGCGCCCCATCAAGTCTTTTGTTCTCGGTAATCAATAAGAAAAATCCCCACGCCAGGAGCTCCCGGACCAGAGCTAAGATGCTCATAAAACATTTTCCCTCATTTCATCTCCACTCCTTTTGGAGAACGACCAAACGAGCGTAGGCTTAATGACATACAGATCTGGTATCATTGTAAATTCCTCAAAGGAAATTCGGTGTTTAAGTCACTGAAAAACTGCTTTGTTATTCTGCAGTCCTAGAGAGCAGATGAAGCCACTCATCTGTATTCTCTAATTGATCAAAAACAAGTTATTTGCATTTATTTTGAAAGGAAAAGATTAAAAGCATTACTAGAAACAGTTTTCTGGCTTTAACTTACACACAAGATATTCACAGCAGATTAAAACCAGAAACACAAAAATGCCAAAGCCATTTTCAGCAACAGCCCTGCAGCATCTTTCCTTATGGAAACTGTTCTGAGCTGCATTTTATACAATATGAAATATAATGAAATAAATAATATTAATGCACGTCTTGCAGGCCTATTCTGAAACAAGAACAGCTGCCTACATTTGGTAAGCACGAACTGTCACTTGGCACGTCTAAAAATAGTCCTGTACCATCCGTGCCTTACATGCACAACTCATCCAGTTACATTTTGCTTTTAAAGCAAATGCTGCGATAGCTTTGGCGCTGTATTTTTTGAAGTCTTTTCCTTTCAGATATTTAACTTAAAACTGAGCAAGTCATATCGGGTTTTACTGACAAAAACAAGCGGTCTGATATATTTAACCTGATAATCCTGTTTTTAAAAACCCCTGAACCAAGCAACCCTGTCCTGTTTTTTGGCTTTTTAGGGTTTTTTTGTTTGGTTTGCCTTTTTTTTTTTTTTTAAGAAAGAGAAATTAAAAGCGAGACCTACGAGCGAGCTGAGCTCACGTGTACCACAAAAAACCAGGAAAAAGGAACTAACCCGTTTTGGCATCCATCTTGAGCGTGCTGCAAACACCCGGCCCTGGCACGGCTCGCTCCCGGCGCTTTCCACTTCCTGCGAGGGCGCTCGGAGGTCGGAGCTACGCAACCTCCGCCCGCTGCCATCCCAAATCCAGCGGCGGCCGCCCCGCCAATGGCCGCCTGCGCGCTAAATCCTTGGAACGCAGCTGCGGAGCCACGGGCTCCCTGCACAATGAACAACTCCCCTCTATCCAGTATTTACAGCCCAACAAACCCCGCGCTTCAGCGCCAAAGAAAGGCTGTTTGTGTCAAAGGGGAGAGGAGAGGGGGGAATAAACACTGTACGATTTACAGGCGTTGTTACACTGGAACCCTTCTGTGATGTGAAAGGTAGGCACGGATCCCTTATATTCTCCTAGTAACAGCGAGGAGGCAAAGGGAGGAGCCTTTTCTGGCTCAGTTTAGCGTTGTGCCAACAGAGAAATGGGACAGCAGCGCTGAGAACGGGCAGCTTTCAGCACGGCTGCGGCGCAATGTCCCATCTGTCACCGAGCAGGAAAAGCTGCTGGGGAGAAAATCCACAACCACAAATTGCTCTGCATTTCTGCTCAGAGAGGCCTTTTCCACTTACATGTAATAAACATCATATTCAGACAGGACGTGATCTTCAGCGTTTCTACTGGTGTCTGTGCAGAGAATCCAAGCACTGACCCTGCAGTTCCACTGGAGTGGGACAGCCCCACTGGACACAGCCCAACCCCCAGGAGAAGCCATCAGCCATCCAGTGGTTAGTGTGTCAAGCACCACCACAGACTGGGGTTTGATATTTTCAAGGCTTTGATTGTTTTTGAATGATTATTCAAAATCCTGGTTGACATCCTGACAGGAGCAGAGACCACAAAAAACAGGGCCACAAAATTGCAGCCTCTGTTTACCCTCATCAGACACATCGGAAGCCAGTCTCCTTGCAAGCCAGGAACAACCACCAGCTCCTGGCTGGAGAAACTGGGTGGTGACAGCAGGACTGCAAGTGGTGCCAAGCACGTGGGACTGCCACCAACAGAGCTGTGCCTGTCCCAGGGACAGGCATCCCCGTGGAGCAGCACATTCAGCAGGACCGATGGGCAGGTGGCTCCAGCTGGGTGCCAGAGGGCACAGAACAAGGCTGCACCATGCACAGCTCAGGCTTGGCACATCTGCAGCACAACCCCAGCAAAAAAAGTGATACAGATTTCACAAGTACATGCTAGAACGGCAAGGCAAACACTACCAGATTCTCAAAAAAAAAAAAAAATTCCCAGATATGACCTAATGAGTCAAAGCAACATTTTCCTTTCGTTTCTACTTGACCAGATCCTACTTGTGCATGTGTGCACAATGTACCAACTGGGAAAACCATTCCAAAGCCCCAGTTATTCATGATAAAGGTTGCCTATGCAATCTTTGCCATCAGTTAACTTAAGTTGAACCAAAATCCAGAGACTTCTGCTCATTAATTAGAAAAGAATCCTGGGATAACCTGGAAGTATAGCTGTGCTGTTCACCATACCATCATATCAATATTCAGCCATTAAAACCTGACAATTCCTTGAAATCATTAAAAATTAAATAAATAAATGTTACATTTTAGTACCAATTACTCCATAGGGCCTATCTTCAAGAGCATTAAAAATTAAAATCATGCTACTCCCAGGGTAGACCTGTTTCATCCTATCTATCTAGATGATCAATACCACAGGTATTAATCAATGCCAAAGGTTGTACCACTTGCATTATGCTTGTTCCTCAACTACAACACATTAACCAAATCTAAATCTAAGATTATATTCATTAGGAAATAGTGTTTCAGCTGCAAAGTCCAACTACAAATAATACTTTTTGCTCTTCTCTGGTTTTAGAGTTAATTATTTTTTTAAAATAATTTTTTAGCATGGAAAGAAGCATGTTGCAATATTTGCTTCTGTATTTATTTTGGGGCTTGATGAATAGTGCAATCAGTCCCTGAACTTTACCCATCATTTTCCATGCCACTGGAGCCTGACCTAAGGAAGGAAGAATGTGAAACACAGTATCTTCATCTTGTTCTAAACAAAAAAACAACTCTAAACCAGACTTCAACAGCAGCTGCAAAAGGAGAGGAACCAGGGTCTTCTGCTTCCCCAGACCCCTTCATTTCTGCTTCCATTTTCTTTTAGACCTGATCTCTGCTCAGGATAGGCAATTCAGGGGTTTTAAACCAAAACAGACTCCATTATTCTCAAGGCCTCAAATTCCAGGGTTGGAAATGCGCTTTCAGATCAGCACCACCCCTGCCAGGCTGGTTGTAAAAGAAGCCTGAAAATTTGGCCTGAAGACAAAAAGGGAATTTGCCTTCTGATTTTTACCAAAACCTTCTGACCTCAGCCCTTTCTTTTTTTTCCCCCCCTCCTTTCCTTTCTTTCTTCCCATCCCCAAGAATTTCAGGCCTGACATATGAAGCCTTGAACATTTAAATTATTTACATATCAACAACAATATGTTACTAAACACTGCATAATATTTTTCCTGATATTTTACAGCCCTTTAATGAAAGATTAAACTTTAAGAACCTGGTTTTGCAGGGGCAAAGTGTCTTCACCTTCAGGACTTTTTTTGCTTTATATTTAGGTTCTGAAAAAGCATTCTATGGATTTCAGAGAGATGGCAATTTTGTCCAAGTAGAATATAAAAATCCTCAGATTTTGAACAATAATTCCCAAAAAAAGAGGAAAACTTCACAAGCACCAAGCACGACAGGTCCCTTTAAAATATATTTAAGTATCCAAAGATGATTAAATTTTTTTAACGCTTGTCCTGTTGATAAAGTATGAAGATTACTTATTCAAATAAGGCTTAAACTCTAACACACTGAGCACTAATGTAATGATCCACAGAGATTTACACCGGAGATCTCCCATTGGTGCTTACAGGAACAAAGGTCAGCACCACACTAATTTAAGGTTAGGTACTTATTTACCTAAAAAAATTTAATATTACGGGTGTAAATTCTGAAAAATCAGACACAGTTTTACCCAGAATTTGACAGAATTATGAAAGATCCAAAGCAAACGGGGTTAAGGGTATATTTCAAACAGATTTTTAGAGAAAATATCCCCACCCTGCTGTAGCCTGCATGCAATTTCACCTCTTAAAAATACTAAAACATGACCTGCAAATTACGTGGGGTTTTACAGTTAATGGATAGTATTGTTAGATTATTAATAATCGCGGCATTTCCAAGGACCACAGACTAAATTCGGACTACGCCGGTATTGGTGCCGTGCATACCAAAACAAGCCCTTCATTAATATGCTCTGTAGGACTGGGAAAGATCTGCAGTGTCACACAAGCCATTTCACCTACATAAAGTATTTATTCTTCTGCATTGCTCATATTTACCCATTTTAACCTGCAGCTTTTATATTTCTGCACGTGGCACAAAGAGACTCTACATCTTTAGCTACATTTCACAATCAAATAAATACATGCTACAGACACCATTTGCTGGAAACGACACACGGCATCTCAAAAGGAATAAAATTAGGAAAGAAGGTGAAAGAATAAATACCCTTATCCTTCCAACTGCTCGGCTGACTGTCCATCTCTCCAGCTGGGATTATCAATTATGCATTCCAAGAGAGGAGAGCTGCGGGAGAAGTGCCCTGCAGCCCAGGGAGGGAACCATGGGCTTCCCCGGGCTCCGCAGTGGTGCTGCACTGGTGCTGCAGGAGCGGGTCAGCTGACGGGGTGTGGAGCTGACGCAGTGCTGGCACCGCACGGCCCCGCTGCGCCCGGCGCAGCCCAGAGCGCCGGCAAGGAGCGCTGGCACGGCGGGAGCGGCTCCTCCCGGCCCGGAGGGAGCGGCTCCTCCCGGCACGGCGGCCCCGCTGCGCGGACGGCAGCGAGGGCTCCAGAGCCCGGCCGCGCTAAGCGGCTTTTCGCGGCCCGGCTAAAAGTAGTCACCAGACGAGCTTTAAATAGATTGCTTTTCAAACAGAGGTTCAAAGGCGTTTACAAACCTCCCAGATGTATGGCTTCCCCTCGGGTTTCTGTAAACTAATGTCTGCCTGCTGGAGGACTAACAGAGACATCTTTGTAACGCTTCTCCCTTCGCAACAAGCAGCGTGAAGGGAAACAGAAAAGGACCCTTTCGGTGCCTGGAACAAAAGCAGAGGCTCATGAAGAACACGACTAATCCTTTTGCTGGTATCTTTAGTCCCCAGGAGCTGCTCAGCCGTATTTATTCCTCTTAAGGAAGGCTGCAGAAAAAGTTACTCAGCCCTTTACCTAATTCCTACAAGCAAACACCTTCCCCTTTTTTATTTTATATCAGCATTCTCTATTGGCAGCTGCTGACCCGACTATTAACTGTTCCCTTCATTTAAATAAAAACAGGAACCTGACAGTTTACAGTACCAACATATAGAAAGTAACATTTGGAAAGTATTGCACAAACAGGAGAGGAGTGTGAACTACAAATCTGAAAGAGAAGAACTGTGTGAATCCTGATGTCATTTTGTTTCCATCTCTGCTGAAAGAACCCACAATTTCTTTTCCAGTTTAGAGTTTCTTCTTAAGATCTGGAGCTAACAACAGAAAGCTAAAATCTTCCCAGGGCTGCTCCAAAGCCTCTTAAAAATCTAGTACACCATTTTCTTAAGAACTAGAAAAGGGCATTCCCACATTTCCATGAAAATGCTGGAGCTAGAGATCCCGATTCAGACTTTAAATAGACAGTTTCACTTTTCATTAGAACAATCTTACTCTGAGAAAGATTACTACAAAGAGACCCAAAAGCCCTGGTTTTGACTTCAACTACTACATAAATTTAAGGCCTCCTTTGACAGCATGACCAGTTACATCTCTTTTGAACTTAGACAAAGATGTGCATTTCAGTTCCAATTTCAACAGGTAAATCCAAACAAATCCAAAATAGGAGGGAAGTAGGGAGTGTTCAAACATCACAGTGCAAGTGAATGTGAAAAGCTGCACTATACAAAAAAAAAAAAATTTATAAAACATCTCTGAGAATCTGCGTCTGTCTTCAGGCTGGACTGGAAACCACCAAAATCTGTGAGTCCCCCTCCGTATTTGCACTGTCACTAAACTTGCCAAAAACATCGTGCTTTCAAAGATCTTTCCATTAATTATCAAATTTCTAAAGACACCAAATTAAAGCCTCTTCATTTAATGTTTATATTCTTTATATCTTATACTTAAAATAGTGCATTTATGCAACTCTGCCTAACCAGAGATTGTTGTGGCCACAGCAGAGTGGCTGCACCACCAGTCCTGTTTCTCCCATCTCCAGTGTGCCCTCGCTGCCCCCCAGGAGTGCCTCCCTGGCCTCCAGATCCTCCTCTTGACTCTCTGCATACCACCATTCTCACCACTCCGTGCAAACACACCCAGAATGAAATCCATCTCCCATTTCAGGCAAGAGGGGCCCCTACTCTGCACATAAAGTGGGCACCAGCACTGCCAAACTTCTGGAGGAGCTCTGTTTTCAGCAGGGATATTGCACACCTGCCTCTAGAGCACGTTTGAACACCATGTACAGAGCAGGTGGCATTATCAGGTCCCCCAGACAAGTCAGACACAATCAGTTCTGGACACGTGTCATGGCACGCCCCAGGCTCCATGGAGCTGCTGCCTGGCAGGACAAGTGCTTTACTCACTCACTACTCACACATTAAATCACCATGAGCAGGGGCACTGAGAATAGCACTGCACCTCCCTCTGCTCCCCCTCAGTGCTGGTGCCTGTCTGGCAAAGGTGGGAACTTGGCCCAAATGCTCCATTTTCTCCCTAATTCTGCCACTCTGAAGGAACTTCCCTCAGGCTTTGCTCTTTTAGCAGCCTCAGCAACACAAGTCTTTGCCTCTCAACAGGGGTCACAAGAGCTCTGATCTAACACAGCAGGTCTGTGTCTTTCCTTCAGAAAAATTTCGCTCATTGGGTTTGGTTTTTTCCCCTCATTCCTCCTCCTCTGCAAATTCTCTTCCCTCTGGAACTCTCCATTTATTACTATTTACTTGGTAGCATAAAAGATGACCTGAACAAGCAAAGAATCTAAGAGTACAATGAGATGAAATTAAATCAAGATATTTTATGGTGAATTTAATGGAATTTTACCAATCTGCTTCTGAAAGAAACTCAGATGTTCCAAGGCATTTTTTCCTCCAGTGAAAAAAAACAAACAAACCCAAACACCTCCCATCTGTGGAGTGGTGCCATTTAACTCACTACAAACACAGAAAATAACAGAAATTCCCCAAATGGGTACAGCTGGTATCAGGCAGAACTTCTAATGTCCTTTAAGATTCACACAACTGCAATGACCTGGTTTCTATTACAGCATCACAGGAAGTATTTGGTTTCTGCCCCCATGTTGTAGGAGGAAAAAGAAAGATTCAGCATTAGTACCACCCTCTCAAAGCACATTTCCCACCTGGGCTTCACCTCTGTATTTGCCCACCCAAGAAAATCCAGGAAATGTAAAATACTATTAATTAGCTGCATTTCTGAGTGCCTGTAATGAAAGCAAATAAACCAGTTAGACTTAATCTGAAGGGAATGTCTACAGAGCTGGTGGTCAAACCCACCATGAAAAACAAGGGTGTTCTGGGAAACTGAGTGTCTTGAT
The DNA here is from genome assembly GCA_013399945.1 of Ploceus nigricollis. Classification (NCBI taxonomy): domain Eukaryota; kingdom Metazoa; phylum Chordata; class Aves; order Passeriformes; family Ploceidae; genus Ploceus; species Ploceus nigricollis. The sequence continues at coordinate 1,007,896 of VXBC01010071.1, read as the reverse complement.
GCTAAAGACCTCAACATTACTTCCAAATATTATTGTAATACTCAACATGGACACATTGAGGGATTTAAACTGCCAATTTCTGTTTTAGTACACAACTTTGTCGTGGCAAGAGGTTTTGAGTCTATAATTCAAGAATATAAAAACCTCCACACCCCGTCAATCAAAACCAGGTTTGTGGAAAGCATGGGCTTGGGGAGGATTAATGATCTGTATGAGAAGAAAGTCTGTGCAGCAGAAGGGCTGAGATATGTAATGTTTATATTTAGCTTTCACCTCTCAAATTCATTTCAGGAGTTGGGAATTTCTCCAAACCTGGATGGAGCCCTTCCCATCCCTGAGGTTCCACCTCGGTGACAAACACTAGATGGCATTAGAGCCCTGTCACACAGGCTGGCCCTAATCCATGGCTCCCCAGCACCTGCTGCACTGGCCTGGTGCTCACGCCTCCTGCAGGAGCTGGGGCAGCAGCACCTGAACCCACCGGAACTGCCCTCAGAGGTCACATCTTACCAGGCAGTGCATTGATGGAGCTCAGGAATGCGTACGTGAGGTCTGGGGAGGGAGACAGAGAAGCAAGGCTGTTCGCTCAAAGCCAAATACAGCAGCTACTGAGAAATACAAACTTGGAAAAAAAAAATCATTGTATTCAAGACAGCAGAAATTGCTGGTGTTGCAGGGGTTGTTCGCCCTTAAAATTGTTCCAGTTGTTACCTACAGTTCTGAATTCGTTTGGGATTGAGGTTTTTTGCTTTTGTGTGTTTTTAAATCTGTCCAGCTTACACAAGGGTGTGCCAGGCACCGTTTAACAAACCTCCTTCAACCCAGGATGCTCTTCAAAGCTTTACATTTGCTTCAGTGGACTGGGTAAGTTAAAAAAGCATCTGCAACCTTTTTAGAATCCCTGTTAGCTCCTCAGAGCCCACTGGGGCTGTGGGAAGTTACAACACACTGGCATTTAGGTTAGCTTCCAAAAAATAGCACTGTTAAGTAAGCATTCCACAACCTTGGATTTAAGTGCACCAATAAGGCAGCTCAGATTAAGGCTTTAACAAGCATCAGTCACACCATCACACCAGCTGAATTTCACAAGTCTTAAGACACAGTGAAATCTATTTCAGTTCCACTGATGGGTAGGAAAAAAAAACCCCAAAGAACAAAGGTAGACTCAGAAGGCCAAACACATGCACAAATGCACTAGGCCTTGTGATGAACAATCCCTCCTTGTTAGCTCTTCAATGATACTCTGAAATTGTGCCTAAGCAGTGCGGCATTTAAAGCAGACAACTGATGTTGTTTGTGGTTTGTCTCAGAAGTCCAGTTCTGTATTTTGCAACACAGCAGAGTGTGGAGAAAAATCCAGGAAAAAAGGCCCATTTTTGAGTTGGTATTCTCATCTATTTAGCTTTAAGCAAGTGTTCCTCTGGCATAAAGCAAAATATTTTCTTCCCAAACACCACAGCATGTCAAAATGAAAACTGCAGCTGCTCTCCAGAGTGAACACAGTACTGAGAGGCTGCAGCTCCCCAGCCCAGCTCACTGGACAGACCTGGGCCCTGTCCCTGCACTGGGCCATGGATGGGAGAGCGATGACACTGTTCAACTCCTCCTCTTGGCTCTGGCAGCTGGACCTCTGCAGCTTCTGTGGCAGCTTCCCACAGATGGAAGAGCAGCAGCTGTGTCTTCCCCAGACCCATAGGGAGGGGCTGCCATTCCCAGGCAGAGACTGCCACCCCCAGCCTCCTATATCTATGCAATGATTAAAGACCCTCTCCAAAGGTCTCCCTTTAAAAAAACTAACACAAAAGCTCTTATATTAAGTGCAGTGTTTTGCTTTAGCTTTTTTTTAAAGTAGTCTGAGCTCTAAACAATTAACCCCTTGACATGAAGTCCAAGACATACAGCTGCTCTCTAGACAATTCTATCTGCTGGAAGCCTGAGGAGCCTTCACAGAACACAAAGACACACAAAGAGTTTTAACAGTGCAGATTATCAATGAAGTTTTACCCCAAGCCAAGGGAAAAGCAAAACTCTCTCCTTTCTGCCTTACCTGTATTTATAGGGGAGGTGAGACAGAAGAAATGGCAAAGGTAAATATAAAAAAAATACATCTTCTACCTTATTTCCCAAACCAATTTCAATGGCACTAACACTGATGTTCACTTCAACATGCACCTGCTGTTCCCTTCTAACTCAGGGTATTCTGTAATCCTATTTTATGAACTGTAGGCTGCAGCTACTGCATAAATACAGTACTGCTGCTGAGTCAAACTAACTCCTGCTTTTCTATTTAGAGCACTGTGCTTTCTGCAGTAGGTGTTTTTTGGTGTGATTGCTTCTGGTCAAAGCTTAAGTAGCAGCAGAGTGCTGCAATATCAAAAAGCAAAGTACTCCTCTAGTCTACAAAAAGCTGGGAATTCATGAGGTGTTCAGTTTAGAGAAAAGATTACAAATTCCTGCTACTATAACTGCACATTACTGTAAGAAAAATTAACTACACTGAAGTGCAAGCCCACCTGAAAAGAGAAACAGAAATTAATACCTGTGCTGTACCTAAACCAATTTTAGTGTTTGCAGAACACTCAACTTCTTAATGACCACTTCTTCAGTAACCTGCATACTAAGCTCCCTCATGTTCACCACTTTGTTTAAACCACTGGCCTTGATCTAACGCAGCCTGGAGATGCACAGACTCTTTTCCAGATTCCAGGTACATGCAGGAGCAGCAGGGGTATTTTCCTGAGTTTTACAGTCTGATGTCTGAACTGTTAGTGGAAAGGAAGAAATGCCTCTTCAAATCATGCGCACACAGCAAACAGCATCCCAGATTCAGAGTTTGGGAGGCCACCCCATGCCCAGCTTGGGGACAACCATGGAAGGGCCTGCAGCGGGCAGTCACTTATTTCTGCATCGACAGACCATGAGCAGCAGAGCTGGAGGAGAAACCTGGAGATGCTGAGTCCATCCCTGATAAACAGAAAACAGGTACTAAAGCAATCAGAATATGAAAAAGGTACAAGTGCAGGCACTGACATTTTCTGTTACCCTTGGCCTACAGAGAAGTTTACAGAAAGTGATTTAAAAAGAGTAAGTCAAGACATGCTTAAGTTTAGCTAAAGAATTATGCAGATCAGCAAACTGCAAGACAGCATACACAGATTACCTGAAGACTTATTCAGCTTTGCTGAAAATACAGCAGTAGGTTTTTTCTTTTCTTTAACAGAAGCAGCTTCTTTCTCAGCTTCCTTCTCAAAAGCTTCTGGTTTTACTACACTGACTATCTCTTTTTCAGCAGATAAAGGTGAGGTATCTGTGGCTGGTAAGGACATGGTGGATACTTCAGGCACTTCTCTGTCCACAGCCTCCAAAGACTTTTTCAAGGCATTGCTATCTTCCTCAGCTTTTACTTCTACATTCTTCACAGAGAGATCACAGGGCAGCTCTGGGCAAGGCAACTGCTTCTCACCCTGGAACACCTTACTGATGTCTTCACCTTCATCTTTGTGCATTGTTTCTCGGTCAGTGGCTTCTGTCACAAATTCAGGAACAGTTTTAGGATGACCTAACATCACAAAGTCTTCTTCCACTGAGACTGGGGAAGACTCCATGGGTGAGAGAGCTTTGTCATCTCCTGATTTTGGTTCCATAGCAACAGATACATCAGCTGAATAAGCCAAAGCATCCAGCTCTTCCATTTGAAGAGGAATCTTATCTGCCTTGGCTATTTTTGCAGGTATTGGCTCAGATGGTGGAGCAGCAACAATTTTGGAAGAGTCCAGCTCGGGTTGGAATGACTCCAGATAAGGCTTCCCTGTGGCAGCTACTGATTCCACCAGTCCTTCCTCCTCATGTTCTTCATCAGTTGCAATACTCTCAGTGGATTTACTTCCTAAGAGGAGAGATGGATCTTCACTTGCTTCCTCAGCAAAGTCAGATATCATTTGACTATTAAAGAGGCCAGCTTTTCCAAACTGTGGAGACAGGGTTCCATCTAGTTCCTTATCTTCAGGCATATCCTGAGAAACACTTTCTGTTACCGGTGTCTTTGAATACTCTGTGAAAGATGGAGAAGGAGATTCACCAGAGACCTTTGTTCCCTTAATTAAGTCACACGCAATAGATATATAAGGAGTCTCCAGATCTTCAGGAGTGGTGCTACTCTCACCATCAGGTTGCTTAAATGCCAATGTTTCCTTTGCTTCCTGGGCCTGTGTCAGTGGTACCTTCACTGCCTCTTGGTATACAGGAGGTTTTTCAGCCTCTTTTACATTTTCATACTTGGCAGTGGGCATAAATGTTTCTAGTGGGGAAGCTTCCAGCTGCACAGCAGATGCTTCTGCCCCAGCAGTGCCGGTGCTTAGCGGGGCTTCCATAACAATATCCGGCAATATGGGCGATGGAGCAGCTTCTGAGCCTTCGAAGGAGGGGCAGATTTGCGCCGCGGGTTTCAGAGTCTCCTGCGCCGCCTCAGAGGTTTGCACTAAATCAATCTTGGTTTCATAAGCCAGTTTTGTGCAGGCTGCATCGTGCATCTCGTATGCCTCCTGCACCAGGTCAGGAGTGAGACCCTCAGGCATGTTCGCGGCGCTGTCAGGCAGCACTGGCGGGACCCCCTGTGCTTTAGCAGGGTCAGCTCCCTGCCCTTCCTGCCCAGCTGCCCCAGCAGCAAAACTACCTTGTTCCGGGCCCGTCTGAGCTTTCAGTTCTGCAATTTTTTTCTCATCGTCGGTTCTATTTTCTGAAGTGCCTTCCTCTAGTGGAGAAAGAGATTTGCCTTTGTTACCACCAGGACTTGGAGAGGAGTCAAATTTAGTACAAGTGATGTAAGTCTGCGAAGGTTCTTTTACAGCTTCTGGGGTGCTTGGGAAGGAGGGCTCTTCAGCACTGCCTTCACTCTCTCTTTCGTAATCCTTCTGCACAGTCAGCTTACCCACACCATATTTGTCATCCAAACTGCTCTCCAGCTCGGCATCTGTCTTACTTGCAACATCCTCTCTCATGCTGCTCAGACCGTGACTAGCACCTTTGACTTCCCATACTGGCTCGAATGGTTTGAAGTCTGCATATTCTTCCCTCCTAAGAGGGTCTTCTTTCAGCACCCCTTTTTCACCATGATCACCACCTCCTCTGTATTTGTCTTTGTTATAGAAGAGATCTTCCTCATTTCTTTCAAATAAATCTTGGGGAGATTCTGGAGACATTTTCAGCTGCTGTGCAGGTGTTTTCTCCAGGTTAGGTAATTCTTCAGGGCCCTCTAGCTGTGTTTTTTCTTTAGCTGGAGATAAAATGGCTGCTGCTTCTTTAGCAAGTGGGGGTTGTGAGTATTTAATCTCTGAAATGTCTTTATCATTTCCCTCTGCAAGAAAGGGGTTTCTGGCATTTTTCATAGGTTCTTTATAAACCTCACTGGAGCTCTCTTTGTAAGTGCCTCTTGCAGGAAGTCCATCTGAGAGGGTACCAAAGGCTGTGTGCTCTTTAAAGGGATCAGCTGAGAGAGGAGAGAAGGAGGGAAGAGAAGGAGCAGGATCAAGCGGGACTGCAGTAAAATCCTCTTGCCCAAGCGACTTAGTGCTACCTGGCTGCTCCTGCAAGTCCATAACTTTTTCTGTGACCGTGGATAGAAAGGAAAGTTAGAGAATGCAAGTGCTTTCAAAGTCAGTGCAAACTTTCAACAGGTTCACACGATTTTAGCTACTAAAAGGCTCTTCCAAGGTCTAGCGTGGATACTATGAGCCATTAATACACATTATCACTTCAAGCTATTCTACTTCACTTCTAGGAGAGAAGCGAGCAAGAAGCTCAAGAAGCAGCAACTTTATGCAGTGCAAAGATCTCAGTAAAGCTGAAAATGCCAGACAAGTACAGGGGCAATATTAACAAAGCCAGAACAGGAGGGTGGCAAGGGGAGACAGCGACAGGGGGTGTGTGGATGCTTGGGCATAAACACAAACAGTTGCCAGCAACGTATTTTTTTGACACATTTTTTAAAATTTGTGGATGCTGTCCCTAATAAAAACCACTAAATCAATAATACAGGTGCAAATTTTACTTCTTTAAAATACTGCAGAAAGTTACCATAGATTAAATCTTTCCGCTACATCAGTAAAGCAACTATGCTCTGATGTATTAACCTGTTAACAGTATCAACTTCTCTCCTACATCAAGGGTCCAAGAATTCACAGATGGCCGTATTCTTGTTTATAAAACAGTTTACCACATAAACAAATGAATGCATATTAAAATCTGGAATAGATCAACCAAAAAGTCAAAACTGAAAAATGTGACAGAGGCTATTCTTGGACCCATGCTGACTTTTAATAGAGGCAGACTAGTGGGAAAGGGTTAATGAGGTCAGAAAGGCAGGAGGTACTCAGACAAAGGGGAGCAGAAAGAACTTGCCTGCAGAGGAGTGCATCAGAGGCTCAGATGTAGCAGGAAGAGCAAAAAGGGTCTCATCTGAAAAACAAACAAATAACCTCAGCAGAAGGAAGGGCCAGGGTGAAGAGGGGAGAAAGCACACAAGGAGTCAGTTCCCAGTAAACCCAACAGATCAACAGCCAACACCCAAGAGAACCAGGGAACACCATCATCAGAGCCAAGTGATTTGAGAGAGCCCACACCCAGATTTCCCCATTCACAAAGGGATCTTTACTGAGGGATCTCCACCCTCAGAGCCAGTGACCAACCATAGAGTGAGACATACCTTGGCAGCTATTCTTATTTTCATTCCCTGACCTTGCACACCACTGGGCAACTACACGTCCATTGCCAGTGGCACACAGTGCTTAGGTCTCCCCACCCAAGGTCTCCTCACACCCCCACACTTGTGTGAGAGCAGCCCCAACAAACTCCACCAAACACTGGTGAAAGTTCAAATGAGTAAAGCAAGCTCTGAAACACCCCACAAACACAGCACTCCTCAGGCAAAGCCATACTGGGCCATACTATCTGCTTTATGTCTTTACTCTTTTCCTTTTGGTATTATACAGACAAGCCCCCATAGGAAGCTGTTATTTTTAAAGCCTTTTTTGGCATGATCCAAGGAGTATATTTGGCTTTGCTGAGTTTGCTTTAAGCCCAATATCGCCCAAGACAAACCCAGTTCTCCAATTTCCACTCAAAGCTGCAGTACCAGCCATCATGAGGAAACAGGCAAAGCAAAACCAGTCTTTCTCTGGATTTCTGCGCCAGCAGCGATGTTTTTCCCAGGTCCATCATGGCCTGTTCGCTTTACATTGATGTGAGAATACTACCATTTAGGCAAATTTATTTCATTCTGAGAAGTGCATAAAGTTTTCACATTGAGGCTAAACAAGAATATTTGCAATTTACCAATTTATCAATTGCATTAGTGGAGCAAAAAATTATATTAAAGCACTTAGATTTTTATTCTCAGTACAGACACCAACAATCTTTAATTTTGCTATGTGCCTGGACAAAATCAAGTACTGAAAAAGAGGTGGGGATATTTTTGGCTTGGTTTTTTTATTATTATTAGAAGCAAAGAATTACAGAAGCAGTTGAAAGGCAAGAAGTGAGAAATATGGTAGTTGCAGCAGCACAAACATAATAAACCAGTCAGGCAAGGCATTAAGCTAAGCTACATTTTGGCATTAAATCACAACTTGTGCAGAAGCGATGCCACTTGCAGACACTCATGACCTGTCTGGCTTATTCAAGTTAATCCCAACAGCAGTGTTCCAAAAACCAAGTCTCCTCACAACCTGCATTTCCTGTCACACTATACAGTCAATTGGGTTTGTTTCACAGAACATTTCTCTCTTGCTTTATTTTGTGGATTATAAGAATTACCTGAAGACAACAGAAAACAGAGTAAGAAATAAAGCTGAGTGTAGGACTTAGTATTCAGAAGGGTCCTCAATTCCTGCTGGGCCAAAGGCATTTCTGCTCACTTTTCTAAAAATTACATTTTTCGATTAAGGACCATATAGAGAGAAACCTCAATTCCAAATTTAGAGCACATTAAAGCACTGTCACAGCTCAATGGTGGCAAAGCTTTTAAGGACGAAAACCACACTGGAGGACAACTGATGGGTACGTGACACAGAGTCACAGAACTGCTACACCAAGTACCACAACAAGTCCTTTGTTCCAGGAGCTGCTTGGCTCCACATCCCCTGGCTCACCAGGATCCTTTCCACAAGCAGAGACTGCTCCTCAGCCCACATCTTTCCTGGAACCACACACTGTCCCTCATCCAGATCATCCCAGAGCAGCACAACCCAGATGTACTGAAGGGGTCTGCGCTTTGGGGCAGGAGAAAAAGCAGGATGGACCTGATGGGACCAGATTGTGAACAGAAACCCTGACAGCCCAACAGAGAAGGGCCTTCGAGGGAAACCAGTACCAAGGCAGTGGACAGGAGGTGCTGGAAATGCAGGAGGAAGGGCAAAAAAACACAGCAGAGTCCACTGTGGGGCAAGGAGGTGAAGGGGAAAACACACAAGTCATCCCTGAAAGGCGCTGCTCCCTTCCTGTCCAAAGGCCAACTGCAATCTCTACCAAAAATCCCACATTTAAAATCTTTTGAATGCTTTCCAGACCCAGAGACAGAGGTTTCAGTTTCTGGGGAAGGGCACTGGGTTTAAGAGCATAAGCCCTCATTTTTCAGTGTTTCCTTAAGACAGCACAAGGCAAAAACTTCTGAGGTGTGGCTTCCATTTACCCAACACAATACCATAAAATCGATATGCCAGCCACTGAATTCCCAGGTTCTCTTAATGGAAAGATATTATGTCCACACCCAAACTTTATTTTCCACACACGGCTGGAGTGTGAAAAGAGATTACATAAAAGCAGTGTTTCCTAACCAGCAAAGGAGAACCACCCACTCTCCCTCCACCCACATCAGAAAGGCACTTTTCCTGCTGAAAGGAAAAAGATACAAGGGCGTTTTCCTGCCCTTGTGGGCCCTGTGTAACACCTCCAGGCAAGCAGGGAAAATGGAGTAGGACAACTCCCCATCAGCATCGGTGCTGACTGAACCACCACTCTCTGCAGAGTGGAATTGAAGTGACATGGTGAAAAGGGATTTTTTTCCAGCAGTGACACTGCTGGAGCATCCCCACCTCCCATGTGGTTGTAGAAACCTCTCAGAAACACAGCTCTGTGGGTAAGTAGGACACTTCTAGGATCCATCACCAGGGGTGGCTTCTCCTATTTGCATCTCAATGGCAGAAATTAGGTGACCAAAAAAAAAAAAGACACCACCCAAACAAGCAACAGAACCAAGTAAAATAACTTCTGAATACAACAAGTCCTGAGCAACAATATTGTCAAGCAAAAGTAGATATTCAGAACACCTTAACTGACATACAAAGTGAGTTTCACCACAAAATATATACAGAATATATATATACACAGAAGAATTATATATACTATATATATTCTGTATATATAAATATATACAGAAGAATTTCACCCAAATATATACAGAAAAAAAAATCTAAGTGATCCTCTTACAAATCATAACTTTTTACAAATCCTAACTAAAATTCCTTCACTAAGACAAACTGCTCAGTTAACACTTATATCAGAAGACAGATTTTATTTCATGAAACATGGAAGAATGAGACATCAAAATGAACACAATATTCACAAAAAGACTTCTTACTCCAAAGTTTTTCAACCAAAAATTCATAATGATGCAAGTTAGTAAAGTACTTTCAGCATTGCAGCCAAGATAAAGGCTGACCTCTTACTTATGAGTGGTACCACTTTATATGAGTTACTGAAGCACTCCAATTGATGGCTCTTCAAGAGAACTTTAGAGACTCAGCCTGACTGCATGCCTGTTTTTAACCAGAAACATTCTGTAAATTTTATCTTGGATTTTTGCAAATTAAATATTCCCTAAAAAACCCCCAAAACAAAAAAACAGATCACCCACAAACAGCCCTTCTTTCATTAGCATGAACTCTCATATTTTAAAACTGCATTATGATTTCAGCTAAAACAACGTCCTTCAGTGAGAATCAGATTTCAGCGTTGTTTAAAAATAAAGAACCCTGAGACCCGCCTGACAAAGACGTGTAACTTTAAACCCTCATTTTATTTTTTGCTGATTTCCCACTAACTGCTGATGTTACAAGATGCTGACATTACCAGCATAAAACTTAACACTTAAATACCAAAATTTCAGACAAAAAGTAGAGAAATAGAGATTTCTCACACAACTAATGAAAGTTATCTGCAAAGATTTCCAGAGAAAAAGAGAAAAATGTTTAAAATTAAGCAGTAAACTGACAATTGCAATAAAAACAATTTATGAGAAAAGAGCCTTTTTTCTTCCCAGAAAACATACTTGTCAAAGAAAAGCAGACAACTTCAGTCCAGTGAGAGAAAATAAGAACTGAGGCAGAACAAGTCCTATCCCTCATCACTGGATTTGTGTAAGTGAAGGACCCTTCCATCTGCTCCCACTTCCCTCCTTCCAATCAGCAGCAGCAGAACTGTGCTAACATGGCTTTATTGTTCTGCTGCTCTCCTTATTTTTGTGTATGAGCTCAGCATTAAAACAGACAAAACCCACAGAAACACTGAGCAAACTTCACCTGATGCCCAGTTTAGCTTTGGCAGGAGACTGCATTAGACTGCTAGATGGCAGTTTCAGCCTTCAGAGCTTAAAAACCACTTCCTAGATTACTTTGCTGGAAAATGCATGCTAGTCTTAAAACAAAATCAGCAAAAATGGAGTCTTTAAGAATCCATTTCACCTTTGCAAGCCTAGGAAATGAGCAAAATACCAAACTAACAGGCCAGGGACTGCTTTTACCTTACAGACCTCCCACAGTGGGACATTGTGAAAGGCCTCTCCTGTTAACATAAATATTTAACAATAAAGGAAAACAGGGTAAAATTAATACTCCAAGGAATGGCATCTGTGACATGACTCACACATCATGAAAAAGTTCCATTTGCAGCAACCCCTCTAGGGCAGATATGAAAGAGAAATTGTTCCTTCAATGCACCAAGTTGCTCATGTGCCCACAGTGGAGGCCGCCCCAGCAGCATTTCTATCTCAGGCTGTTTAGCAACACATGTGGCCATTTAAAAGTTAATTATTTCAAGTTCTCAGATGCCTAATTTCCTACTGCAGTACAAAACAAGGGCACAAAACTTCACAAGAATTTCCTGAGAAAAGTAGCTGCCTACACAAACTCCATTTAAATCATCTCCTGTTATGATGCGATTGTTCTAAATACGGGATTTCACCAAATATTTAAACCATTCAAGATTAAGAACATTAACTATTAATAGTACCTTTTCACATCATTAGATCAGCCTGCAGAGCCACAGCAAATCATTAGTTTTTCTCATTTGGCTCTTTTTAGTTACAGGTCTAGGTTTTAAAAGAGAAGTTTCCAGTTTAGGAAACTATTTGGAAATCTTGGGAGGAAAGCTGCAAGCTGCTACAGAAGATGGGAGTTGTTGAAGACTTAAGGGGGAAAATGGAGCTCCATTTTGGACACCCTGAGGGCATCATGGCTGGGATCACAAAAGGAGCCAAGACCTTTGATCATTAACAAACCCAGCTGTAGGTCATTTCAGGCCTTCATGGCAATTACTGTAAAGTGGAATCATGCATCACCTGCAGGGAGAGTTGTAGTGCACTATTTGAAGTGCATGAAGAAAAAAAGTTCAAACGAGCATTTAAAATAGTCTGTTTCTGCAAACAGGTCTCCAGCAAATAACATTTTCTTGTTGTCTAAGCAGAAATCTATAATCAAACTGGTTTAAGCAAGTTTTTTTTCAACATCATTTTTACATGGTCCAATTTCTCAGCTTCTCCTCTTTTTAAAATAGCTCCACTTGAGACAAGCTGCCCAGCAACACAGAGACTGTAAAGCACCGGGACAGAGGTGAGCTATGTGCCATTTCTTCTCCTTTTCATCAGCTATTTAGTGAAAAGAAAGGCACTTCCACTCCCTTGCAATACCCAAGTGCCAACCGAAGCATGAACAGAGGGACACAAGGAAGAGACATTAATCCTGGCTCTATCACAACGTTCCCTGCTACAATTCCCAGGCTACCGAATTAAGAACCCACCACAACGGTGTTTCTAAAAGACCATTAAATACTTCAGACACAGCCACCATACTCATCTCACTCTTGCAACCATTTTGATCAGTAACATGAGGGACAGGATCCAAAACCTTTCAGAGAGTGGTTCTCTAATGCCACGTTCTGCTAAAAGTCCCTCATCCAGTGAGTGTCACCTCTCCTCCCCTCAGAGCAGGGACAGGATTTTATCAAGCATCTTTTGTTTAGAAAACTAAACAAACAGAGAAAAAAGTCTCACAGTTCAGCTCCAAAGAAACTTTCCACTCCTCTCACACCAAGAACACACCGAATTCCCAGAAACAGGATGCACATACCCTTCCCAGCCCAGCAATCTGCAGGAGCTTACCACGAGGAAATGAAATCCTCTCAGGAACAAAGAGAAAACTGTTCTGTTCCTGTTCTGTTCTCCTCCCAAAGCTCAGGGAGGAGTAAATGGCACAGCTCAAGTACCACACACCTTGGCTGTACCTTCCCCCCACAAGGTACCAGTTCCAATCACAGAAATTCTGCTTTATTATCCAAATTAGCATCAGGTGGTGGGCAAAGCCTCCCTTTACTGAAGTCAGGTGGCCACAATTAACCCAAACTTCATAGCCCACCTCTGATGGCCTGAAATACCCACTACACAATCACAACTATATTTAATATATAATTCAAATGTATTTAATAGCAAAGCAAAACCTTAATTTAGAACAATACAAAATACGAGCATTCCCAGATTCAGCATTTACAGACACCAATTTATACTGTTTCAATATATTTGATTAAAAAGAAGCAGAAAGAAACAATCTAGGCAAGTGCAAACACACATGTCCAGCTAGACACAGCTTTAAATCCAAGTGCTCAGTCTTTGGCAACATTTGTAACCAAAAAAATACTAGATAATTCCTCTAAAAACTAAGTAACTCTTCCTTAAGACCCAGACTCTTTAACCATAAGTTGAAATAACAAAAAGAAATTTGAGTTCTGGCAGTGCCACAAAGCAGAAAAATTGAGTAATTACATCAGAACTTATTCAAAGCCAGGAGGTCTAAGAGCCATGCAAATCCTATCATTATGCAGACATTATCCAATTTAATTTTAGAGATTATACCAATCACAAGATTCCCTTTCACTGATTTGTACAGATGGATTTTTCCCTGCTTTCACCACAATTAAACAAATTAAGCAGTATTTAGATGAGCAACCTTATCATTGCAGAAGAATGTATTTATTAGCTAAAATTATCTTTAAAGAATAGAGACGAGATGCTACTGATTTCTTTTGGCATCTCTTCCCAACACATTACCTTATGTGACAAGCCTCTAACACAAGAGCTTACAGTCTTCAAAATAAAAAAATGGTGCCTAAGATGTCTGATGGATAAGATATGAAAAACAGGGAGCAAGAACATGGACTCAGCCTAGCCATTAGTACAGCAGAATATCTTTTAATTAAAGGGGAAAAGCAATGTGAAGATTCAGTCTCGATGTCCTCCTGACTCCCAAGGGGATCAGGTATCAACAGCACTACAATAGATTTTGGTCAATACAGGTTTTGCCCAACCATTTCATTTTTTTGTCATTTAAAACAGAATACACAGGGAAAACCCAATTTTCTTGTCGATGAGAGTGATCTTTAAAGGAAGACTTGGGTTTAAAGCACTTTAAATCCATCTCTCTGAGCAGACTGAAGGTACCCCCAGCAGACCTGGCTGAAGCCCACGAAAGAAGGAGCCTCTCTGCCACCAGTGACATTTTTCTCCTTGCTTGTTCCTTTCTGTTCTGAGCTCCAAGCTGCTTTGCAAGGCCTCACACATGCTCTTTCATCTGTTTTCCTTGGCACTGCTTTCCTTGCCACACACAGGGGACACAGAACAACAGGAATTAAGGAATTTTCTCTCCTGTCAGAAAAGAGGGGAGAGCAGGGCTCAAGGAAAACTGTCACAAACCAGTGCTGACTGGATAAGCAGGAGGATTTTGACAGACTGAGAACATTTTTAACTGGCAACAGGAAAGTTTATATTTATCTCAGTCTTGTGTCTCATTTGAAGACATCTTAACTAACATATTCTCCCTAGCTGACGAAGTTGATGACATGATTGCCCTGTTCATTAAAAAGGTGCCAACAGAAGCAAGACACAAAGCAAGTCTCCCAGCAAAACCATGGTGGGTCACACTGGTATTCCCAATACTTCTACATTGAGAGGGGAGATAAAACTGAAAATATTTTTTCTTTATACATCAAAAAGCAACAAAATTGAGACTAACCCATTAAAATAATGGGGAAAAGCATTAATTTAAAAGCATAAAATCTAACCTAACTTAAAATCTTCATATTTTGACAGCTACAGCTGGCAGCAGATTGATTATTTCCATTTGAAAGATAAAAAACATTCTACTGAGATAATTTGATTTTCTCAGACTTTGTGAATATTAATAAGGCCATTATTTTATTGCTGTTGTAATAGTCCTTATTGATGGAAAGACCAATTTAAAAAGCCATCCACCAAGAGTGTGTCATCTGTCTGGAGTGCAGGATCTCAGTTCTGGCTGTCCTATGCTGCCCTAAAAACTGAGACTGCAGAATAAGTAGAAAATATGCAGTGTTTCCAAAGCATACACAGGAGCAATTTCTATTTTAGATCATAAACAAAGAAATTAAAAACTGCATTAAAACATTACTTTTCTACTGAGGTCTCACAGTTCACTATTTATACTTGGCAATAATAGCTCTTTTTTTTCCCTTTCATTTCAGCTTGAGAGTTACGAAACTTTCCTCCTACTTCATGTATAAGCATTTCTGAATATCTTAAGACAATTTACCTGTAAGCTCCAAGCTGCTTTCCATTTTCTAGCCAATAAAAATCCAAGAACTATTTCCTTGCCTCCAAACTAGAACCCAAAGGACATTTTCAGATTGAACTATGCTTTGCTAATTTCCTTCTATCTGACTTTCGTAGTTACTATAGAAACCTGCCAGCACAAATAAAAAAAAGAAGCTTCTGTCAAAATATTAACAGAAAACAAAGAAATATCACTCCAGCACACTAAGTGCTCCAGTTGAAGGTTAACCACCCCTTGCTCCTTCCCAGCACACAAAGACCAGGATCACAGGAGAGCCATCAAGCAGCTGGGTGCGGCAGACTGCATATGGAAACAGGCAGACAAAGCCTCAAAATCCCCGCAAAACTGTGTGGCCACCACCAGAGCCCCCCAGAATCCCAGCAGCATGGGAACTGAGCTCCAGGGTTAAGAAGACTGATACCTAAATGCCTCCTCTTCTAAGTAGCCAGGCTCTTGGACTGAGTGCTCTCCATAATCCTGGGCACTGGAGGAAGAGGAAGCAAAACGAACACAACATCTGCTTTCCCAGCAACTTTGAGAAAACCTCTGACTGGGAAGCCTGAACTCTCCCCTCAGCTTCCACAAGTGCTGCTGTTTGTGGTTATCTATAAGATAAGAAAGAGGTTCTGTGGCCACCAGTGGTGATGTAATAAGGTGGACAAGGCAGTGGTCACTCCACAGCCATGCTCAAAGCTTCCTTAAGTACAGGCTGGCAGGAGGGGAAGGAGGTCTAACAAACAGCGGCTCTTCGCTGTCTCCTAAATTGTGGTTTGTAGGACTCCATCTCCAAGGGGAAAACTCCCAGTGCAATTCAAACCTTCCCTGAGGGCTACTTCATCATAGGGTAGGTGGAAGCTGTGTGGTTTATCCTGGAAAGCAAGTCCAGGGATACACACACAAAGCAAACATACCATCAAACTTGGCAGGACTATCCTTGCACACACTTCTGCTTACCAGAAGACAGGACTGCTTGGCTTCTGAAACTCTTACACCAGCTCAGTTACAGAAGCAGGCCCCAGTGCTAGACACTGCATATGACAATAAAACTAAATAAATAAAATGATCCTTTGTTGAACTCACCAAGATGGGAACATGAAATGTGAAAATGAAGGTTTACTATACCAGCCAAATTGGTAATTATTCTCTTTATAACAGATTTTTTTTTAAAAATCACATTCTAAGTTAGATAACCCAGGTTATGACTATCTCCCTTAGAGCTTTGCTAACTATATTTGGGAAGAGAAAATGTCTTCCACCTCAGAGAAACACTGAAGATCAGTGGGTAAATATTTTAATAAACGAAGAGTGCAAATAAAAGTCACCAGTGATGGCATTCAAAGACAACTCTGTTTTTTCCAAGTCATGCTGCATTCTATCCTTAAAATGCACTGCAGACACAGCAGCACAAGAGAAAAAAATCTGAGGAGCAAATATGCTGGTTTAGAATTTGTATCAAATGCAAATGCAGGATGAGCAGGGTAAAAGGTTCACTTGCTGGGGTGAGCAGAAGCAAGTATAGATCTGCATTTATTCAGCACCTCCTGCGGCTGGGCTCAGCCTGGCCAGGGACAGCTCCCGGCAGCTCTGCTGACCTCTGCTTGACACTGTCTGGCAAACCTTCCTGAGACCTCTCCTCAGCATGGATGAAATTAAAGAAAAAATCCTATATAATCACATGGAAAAGCAAGACTAATTAATAAACTGGCCCTCCACAACATTTGCATATGTATTTAACCCAGGTCAGCTGAAGGCAGACATACAAGGAAACATCTTTATTCTCTCTGCATGCTGGCCTAGGGCCAGTCTGGTGGATTTTGTGTACAAGCTTCTGGTAAGTGCAGTTTAACTTCAAAACACACCAGTCTCTTCCAGGAAAGTGATATATGATCCCCCTTTTGCTGCAGAATCTAGGGCTTGAAGAAGCAAAGTGGTATCTACTCATCATAGTACACTGGTTATTCTTACTTTGGGCAGCTAGCCAAAAAAAAGGGGGGGTATATACTTTGACCATGTGTACCTACCTGAAACTGACTTTTTTTTTTTGCACCCTATGTAAATTCAGGTAATCAAAAGATTTAAGCAGTAATCTCTCCAGAACTGTAGCTTCTGCTGCTCATAAAGCAGCAAGTACAAAAACCCCAGAAATCATTCAGGAGAACCCAAGTTTGACTGCAGAGCTCCTGCTTGTTTTCTCCTCCTGCAAATATTTACATTAGCTCTTCAGAAGGTAGGCTGCTGTTACCCTGTCAGAGACTTGCATTATATATAATTATGTCACAATGATACTGAATACTCTTAAGTGTGTAACTAAAAGCAATTACAAAGGTTTTCTTTTTAAAAAAACACCTCCATATATACATAAAACCCATTTCAATGAGCCATCAAGCAGGCAATAGTTTTTGCTATTGTTCCACTGCCAAAAGGCAGCACCATGGCCAATTGTTGCAGATAAAAGAAGCCCTACTATTCTCTGCTACAGGCCATACTCTCCTCCTCCTGGAAACAGAATTTCGAAGTTAATTTGCCTCAAATCCTCATAAATGAAAGCATTAGGTTTCAAATATTAAGATTTTTTTTTCAAAATCTCTAGATTGTGAATTGTATTTCTTCAGTTATACCTTAAATTCAAACAACAGAGCTCAAAGTGAAATGACAACTCTGCAGAGAGCAAACCACAGGGCCACGTGGCTGTCCCTGCCATGGTCACCCCGCCACCAGTTGCAGGCAGCAAACTCATTTTGCAAGTCTCCCAGCATGACTGAGAGTGAACTCATTTGAAGCCAAGCCAAATATCTTGACCCCAACAGTTTTAACACCCACTGCTAAATGCAAAACTAACAAATATTTGATGTTTAAATGGATATTTAACACGATAGAAACTAAGTGCTCCTGCATCTGAGAAGCCCAAAGTACTCATGAGATAACCTGGCAATGCTTTTATCAACATAATTTGCTCTCATCCAGGAATTTCAAGTACAGAGCTTCTAATATTTCAATTCATCATTAGATGAGCATTGTGTTACAGCACCTTGTCTTTGGAAACCAGGCCTCCCCCAGATGCCAGTCCTTACTTCAGAGCTCTAAATTAATCATCACTGACAAATTAAAATAACTCCTTGATGCCACTTCTCAGCTATACTACACAATTCTCACAGTTAGGTCTCTAACACAGAATTATTTCAGGAATTACTGTGCTCTTTTTGCTTTATCCTTCAGGGGTCAGAGAGGGGAAAAAAATCCAAATCACTTCCAGAAAACATACTTTCATCCCTCCTTTTCAAAGCAACATGATTTGGTAGATCCTATTTCTTCCATTCAGTTCTGTTTAAACCATCCAGAGCTCCACTCAGAGAACACGCCTAGAAAAAATTCTGTTCATCCATCATATAGAATCCCTCCTCTTCAGTCTGTTGCAAGCTTTTGTCATCATCTGTCCTCCAAATGGTGGAAATGAAAAAAAATTAATCTCCTTGGCATATTGCTACATAGAGAGCTTCCAGAAGAGCAAAACAAAGTAGGCTTCGTGGAAGACAACAGCACAAGTAACCATAAAGTCCCATCACACATGCAAATAAAATGCATTGTGAAACTTCCCCTGAAAAAAACTAAATTCAGGTTTTAACAGGCCTTTTTTAAAATTATTGTTCCAGATGCCTTTTTTCACTAGGTCTTGAGTATCATGCCCCCTCATACTGTGGTGTTTGGTAATTATTGAAATCCTGCATATTTACAACGTACCAACACCACAACAGCAATGAAGATAAGCACACACCATGATGATCTCAAGGCACTTGAATTTGTTCCTGTTCACTGTTTTAGTGGCCTCGAGTCAGCTCTTTTACTTTGAATTAAGGAGAAGTGGAGCCAAAGCACACTCGGAATCCGCATGCAAGGCATTAGTCATGCGGGTCAGCTCCCGGATTAGACCTGAGAAGGGATCTGGCAGTCGGGCAGCACCAGCAATTGTTGGGGGGTGACACGCCCTCCGCTCCACAGCCTTGTGCTCCGGAGAACCCCCACATTACGGGGCGACGCCTTGGAAAAGCCCCAGGTGACAGCCGTGGCTAAGCCGCAGCCATCCAGGACGCGAGGCTGACATTCTTCTCCAGAACTGCCACACCTAGAGCAGCGAGCAGCCTGGTCTCCCTTTGTGCTACCACACATTCCTCCCTAGGTCACCGGTTCCCTCTCGGGGGCTCAGCCCCGCAGTCCGCGGCCGGGGTGCGGCGTACCCACGCAGGCTGCGGGCCGCAGGGCTGCGCTGGCCAGGTGGAGGGCCGGCGGCTCCGCAGTCCTTCGCCTCGCCCCTCCCTCCAGGCGCTATGTTAAACATGAGTAAGATTACAAGTATCTTATGTTTCTCTCCTCCTCCGCGCTCCCACGCCCAAACCCGCAGTGCCGGGCCGCCCTGGGGGTAACCGTGCCCGGGACAATGCGGCGAGGGGAGGGCTCTGCGCCGGGAGAAAACTGGCCAGAGCCGCGAGGACGCCGCGGCCGGTCCTTCGGGACTCGGCCGGTACCCCGGGCAGGGCGGCCCCC